>CM035157.1:37981810-38581810 GCA_020205615.1 Panax quinquefolius | reverse complement strand
AGAAAGGAGTTTCTAATTTGCATTATTTTGAGTTGTGCATTTAAGGATCGAAATACATATAATTAAATAAAATAAGACTTGACAGTGAATTCCATGTCTTATATTTAATTGGGACATTGTATGGTGGAAGGATTGAATTATACTGGTAACTATTTATTCAAAGGTTCTTTTATTATTAATGTTGAAATCTATATTATCCGGAAAGTCGTTGATCGCTAGGGAGGCTTATCCCTATTGTAGAATAAATATAATTTATTTAAATAAATTAATTGTTTAATTTATTTATTTAAATAAGATTAGAATTGTTTCTAATTGATTTATTCACAATAGGTTTAATATGGAGAACCTAAAGAGTCACACCATAAAAGGAAGAATAATTATTTAAGAAGTTAATGGCATAATCGTAATAATATGTTATGTATATTTAATTTAATCTATGGTGATAGAATAAATTAAATAGCTTAATATTTATTATTTAATATTTTAGAAATATTAAATATAAATTAATAAGAGGAGTCTTATTAATATTATTACAATTATTATTATTTTAATTTCTAAAAGAGTTTAGGAATTAATTTAATATAAGTACTCTCATTTATTCCTAATAGGATTAGGAGGGAAAATTAGTTAAAGGAGTTTAATTAATTATCCCTAATAAGATTAGGAGCCCATTTAATTAAAAGAGTTTAATTAAATAATACCTTATTTTTATTAAATAAGGTTACACGATATCTTTATAAGAGGAGTCTTATATCGGATATCGTATGTATGCGGAATAATTCAATTAGTTGGAGAGTACGTTCTTTCTATAGAGATAGAAAAACTAGGGTTTAGCCAACCACCCCTTCTTCTTGAATTCTATTCTTCCTTGGTAGATCACCTCTGAGGCCAAAACATATGGGTGGCTAACGTTGATCAAAGGAAGGAACCAAACCCGGTGGATTCAAGTTGAACGCTAAAAGGATTGGAGGTGAACTTGTACACGAGGAAGCTCGATCTTCAAGGGTATGATTTTATTCTTTATCTTTTCGTTTAATTAATAATTGTCGCATAAAGGGTGATCAAGGGTATATGGTTTGTAAATTTTTTTAAACTCGATTTTACACGTTTCGCATTATTTTTGCAATTTGATCACAAGCATGAATATTACAAACCTAATAATTGGTATCGAGCCAAACCTTTATGCGAATTATTAATTGTTTTAATTTGATACATATATTGATATGTGTTTAGAACAATTTAATTGGGCATAATTTTGGTGTATAAAATTTATTAAAAAAAAAAATATATTAATTTGCGAAGCTTGTTATAAATCGCGAGCTGCTTTTTCCGCTATCTCTATCACGTGGGTGTGACCCAAGTTATGGATTATAAATATATATATATATATATAAGATATATACTTGTAATTCATTACATTTCATGCGCAAAAAGTTACAGGAGATATTAACTTGTACTTTATTTTTAAGTTACGGTTTATATATATATATATATATATATAAATATGATATATATGATATATATATATATATATATATATATATATTATTCTTACTTATTTTATAATTAAAATAAAAAGTTTATTTTAATCTTAAAATAAAAGGTTTATTTTAATATTAAAATATAAAGTTTATTTTAATTTTAAAATTAGATTTCATGCTAACTAATTAGAGTTGGAATTGGATTCCATGATAACTAATTGGAGTTAAAATTGTATTCCATCTTTCCTTAAATAAAGGAGTTTATTTATATATGAAATTAGATTTCATATTATTCGAAATAAAAAGGTTTATTTGTGAATAGGAAAAAGAATCAGTCTTTCCTTAAATAAAGGAGTTTATTTAGATATGAAATAAGATTTCATATTATTCAAAATAAAGGAGTTTATTTGTGAATAGGAAAGATAATCCGTGTTTCCTTTAATAATTTTTTTTTTACATGGAATTGGATTCCATAATTAATTAAAATAAAAGAGTTTATTTTAATTAAAGATTTTTTTATATGGAATTGGATTCCATAATTAATTAAAATAAAGGAGTTTATTTTGATTAATAATTTTGATTAAAATAAAATAGTTTATTTTATTCAAAATTGGATAAATTAAAATAAAATAGTTTTATTTTGATTTAAATTTGGATTAAAATAAAGGAGTTTATTTTGATTCAAAATTAGATATTATACTAACTAAATTTGCCCATTAAATGATATCAATATATATATTAAATGTTTATTATTCATAAGATGAATGTTATTTATTGATGCATATGATGATGTGTATGATAATAAATGGGATTGATTATGGACTATTGACCAATGCGATTGGATTTTATTTTAGTTGGATGCGTGAATGTATGGGTTTTATTAAATGGGTCTGCGTACTCGCCTTCTCTAATTTTTCTTAATGTAAATTCTATTCCCTCCTATGTACTTTCCCTCGGCTTCTTGATCAAGGTTTCTATTTATTTTAAAAAGTTTTGTAATAGGAATAGTTAGAATTAATTTTTAAAATTGGAGATCAAAGAGCAAAGGCGCTTGAAGACCCGTTTGTAATAGAGCCCGGGTTTAAATGTAATAGTTATATTTAAATATTATTTCTTGCACCCCTAGGGTTTGAATTTTTGGTTCACTTGGTGGCTCTAGTGAACCAAACTAGAATAAAAGTCCATAATCAATCCGGGATAGAATATAGTATTCTATATGTGCATGCTTATACTCTATATATATTATATATTATGCAAACATGCTTCGCATGTTCATTAATATGACGCGTATTTATATATATATATATGCATGCTGCGCTAAACAAGATGAGACAAATTAATAACAAACCCCTCAATTTTTATATTAAGTCCTAAGCGTTCAAAGATATTTGGAATATCAAACGTCAGCTTTTTCAGCATGATAAAATTAATAGAGTATTAAATATTTAATATGAGTTTGTTGTGTCACCACAAGGCAAGTATTAAGTATTTAAGATGTTAATTTATCATATTTGATGCTTATAAAGAAAATTGAACAATATTGTTTTGTTGTGTCACCACAAGGATGATATTTTTCTTTTTGAATATATGGAGTGCTAGGTCGGACTTAACTTGGATAATTTTGATTTGGATGTGCCACCACTTGATCAAAATAATCTAAGAGGCAAAAAGAAAAGGAGTTGCATAGTTGATGTAATTGACAAAAGTTGTCTACCTATTTATTTATATATAGTTTGTTGTGTCACCACAAGGCTATATACATTTGAAATGGGATCCTTATTCTCACTAGCAAATCTTTAATTAGATTTTGCCGAACTATATAAGTGAGGGTAATATAGTTTGAAGAAAATAGTGGGAGATACCAATTTAAAACAAGACCTAATTTATTTTGGTAATTAATAAAAGAATGTATGCTAAAATGTTGTTAATTACAAATTCATTTACGTAATTTTACAATGTCTAAAATTACTATCATTCATGAAACATATTAGATGCTAAATTAACGAATCAATTAAAGCGGATTGGTTAAGGAATTTGAGAATAGTTCTCACGGTGAAAAGCTATCTTATGTCCTTAATACGCCTATCCTGCAATGGTTGCGCATAATGCCTCCGAGGAAGACATTGCTACTTTTAGAAAGTGGCAAGATGATGCATGCAGATTGGCTCGATGCATCATGCTCGCATCCATGAGTAACGAGCTTCACGTCAAGATGAAACTATGGATGCTCTACTATATTCCCGCACATCAAGTAGTTGATGGTGAGGAAAGTGGGGACCGATAGATATCGATATCTAAGGAGCTCTTCCGATCTAGAATGGCCAATGGCACTATATATGCATAAAAAGTTCTTAACATTATCAATTTGATTGATCAATTAGGACAACGAAGTTTTGTCATGGATGGAGAGTTGACCTAAGATTTGATCTTGCACTCACTCCGGACTCCTTTCACAATTGTTGTGAATTTTTCATATGAACAAGCTAGATATCGCCTCATTTGATTTGCTTAACATATTGAAAAATGTTGAGAGTCACTTTCCAACCAAGAAAGATCAAGTCTTCTACCGGGGGCCAAAGGATCTTCCGAAAAGAAGAATGATTCAAAGAAGGTAAATAGAAAGGCATAAACAAAGGATAATAAGAACAAAGCGATATGGATAGCAAAGGAGTTTACTTTTCAACGCAATAAGCATGGACCTTTGGAAAGAAACTGCGAGAAGCACCTTGCAGTGGCTAACCAAAGAAGCTTAATGAAGTTTCGGTTACAAATACAAATTTGTTCATGATTTAAAATAATTTTTTCTTTAAGTCAAGGTTCTACTTGGGTATTGGATACCGACTTTGGTTATCATAAATATAGATTTATGAAGGGACCAAGCAGAAGTAGAAAGCTAAACAAATATAAGTAATCCTATGTGTGGGAAATGTAGCAAAGGTTGCCATATTAGCCATAGAAACTTATAGTTTAGCAATGCCTATGGGAAAATCTATTAAGTCAATAAGTTGTTATTGTATTTCAGTTCTTGTTAGAAATATTATTTCTATTTTGTTGTTGGACAATAAAATTTTTGGTATTATAATTAAGAACAATTGTTGTTCTATTTATAATAATAATGTTTTGTATAGAACTGGAATATTACTTAATGGATTTTGTATACTTGACTTATGTGAAAAATATATTTTGCAAATTGAACAAACTAGTATAAGAAAAGGAGATGATCATTCAAAGAGTTGAATGTGTGTATTTGCTGAAATACAAGTGTGAATTATTTGAAAGGTTCAAAGAATTCAAAAGTGAAACAAATTGGCAAAGTATTAAGATTCTTTGATTAGATCAAGGAATAAATACTTGTGCAATAAGTTTCTAGATCATTTCAAATGGTTTTTCTCATAATGGACACCTTATGATACGTAATAATTGATTGATGTATCTGAAAGGAAAAATCATACCTTGTTGAACATGGTACGGTCCATAATGATTTTACCTGAGCATTCCGGTATCCTTACGGGATAATGTCCTAGAAATGGGTGATATCTACAAAAGGTAACCTCAAAATCCGCCCCAAGACTCCATAAAAATTATGGATGGGGAGGATTCTAATCTTAAGTATGTTAAGATAAAGGGTTGTCCAACTTATGTGAAAAGGTTTCAAAGGATAAGCTTGGGACAAAATTTGACAAGTCTGATTTGTGGGACATCCTAAAGTAAGTTTAGGGCATATGTTCTATAATCCTACTTAACAAAAGGTGTTTGTTGAGAAACTTGATGCCTTCTAAGATAAATATGTTTATCATTGAAGGGGCTAGTGGGAGGATAATAGATCTTGAAGAGTTCAAGAACCACAAAACACTATAAGTCAAATAAGAGGAACCTATAGATAGACTATTGTACCCAATCAGAATCGTAATCAGAACGGAATAGTCAAGAAGATACCTAGGAGGTATGGATTCATCATGATGATGATGATGATGAGGTACGCATCATAGAAGATGATGATCCAGAGTTACATACGATGAGGTAAGAGTTCTAGTGTGTACAAAAGGGTCAGTGGGAGCGTCGTGACATTCCTAATATTATATGTTGATATACTACGGATAAGGAATGACATACTAATGCTACAATCAGTAATGATAAAGTTGTCTAAACATTCCTCCATGAATGGTTTTGGAAGAGTATCTTAATTGGGGATATAAATCTATATAGATAGATTTAAGAGGATGCTCGACTTAACCCAAGGAACGATATTCATTTGATGCTAAAGTCGTTTAGCATGGCAAACTCAAGATGTGTCTCATGTCGATGAGCTATGGAGTGTATCTCTTAATAGTCCCCACAGGACTCGAAAAGAGAGGTCGCATGAGTGACAATCATGTATGCAATGAAATGTACAAGACCGATGTTGATCGGTCATATTATGGAGAAGTTCACTATAGTCCGTGAAATACATCTTAAAGTGCTTAACTTAAGCACTAAGGATGTGATCATATTCATGGTGGGTCTAAATTAAAACTAGAGGGCTTAACAGACTCAAGTTTTCAGACATGCACTCAAGACGACGAGAAAAATCCACTTTAAGGTAAAGTGTTATCTTGAACAGTGGTGCAGTGAATCGGAAAGGTTCCAAACAGCAAAGAGTTGATGGTTTAGTGATAAAGACAAAGTAAATAGCTATAAATGAAGCTGCAAGTTGATTGTTTGGATTAAAAGTTCATTACAGAACTAGGAATAGTTCCTAAGTCTCATCATGGATCTAAACATGTGTTGTGACACTTTCATTTGATTATTAGAATCATTGAAAGAAGGGAAATCACTATAGAGATAGTGGACTCTCATGAGCAACATTACATATCCATTAACTAAAGCTTATCGAACAGCAGGATAATCGTCACTTAGAGAAGAAGAGTATGGGATACCATGACGATTGGCTTTAGTGCAAGTGGGAGATTGAAAGTAGTATGCACACAAGCCAATCATGTTTGATGATAAAGCATATACTTTGTAACAATCTTATTCATTTATTAATAAAAAGTATTAATTTATTAAAGGCTTTTAATTATCTACATGATCTTTGTTTTATAATATGTGATAAACCCATAGTTTTAAGCAATGCTTTTAGAATAATGATGATGATCATTCTAATGAGATCTAAATTCTTAGAAAGCTTAATAACTAAAATAGTTCCCAATCATTGGATTACTAAATTGGGGATTAGTGAATCCGGATAGATTGGTACATACGTCGTTTGCTTCATTGGATGAGGATGATTGATCTCATGATCATTTGTGTGGAGACACTAAAGCAAGTATGTAGGTGCTTATTAGAGAATAAGTTCATGAAGCGTGGCTCGTTAAGGAATACCTAATGGAGTTTTATTTGCTGTCAATAGGAATTCTGTAGTGATAGTAGTACAAGTGATCCTTGGACTTGAGATCATCATAGTATCTTGTGTATGATGAGTTATACTTTGACTTATTCCTTAAGACCCTTAGGGTATATCAAAGGGTATGCTTGGGTATAATAAGTTATACATGGAGATAATGTATGATCAATAAAGAATCTACCACTTCTAATAAAAGAAGAGAAATATCCTATGTGATTCGATAAATGACAACCCAGAGAGTCCTTGGTTAAGCGAGAATGAAATTAGAAAGGAGTTTCTAATTTGCATTATTTGAGTTGTGCATTTAAGGATCGAAATACATATAATTAAATAAAATAAGACTTGTGGTAATTCCATGTCTTATATTTAATTGGGACATTGTATGGTGGAAGGATTGAATTGTACGGTAACTATTTACTCAAAGGTTCTTTTATGATTAATGTTGAAATCTATATTATCTCGGAAAGTCGTTGATCATTTAGGAGGCTTATCCCTATTGTAGAATAAATATTATTTATTTAAATAAATTAATTGTTTAATTTATTTATTTAAATAAGATTAGAATTATTCTAATTGATTTATTCACACTTAGGTTTAATATGGAGAACCTAAAGGGTCACACCATAAAAGGAAGAATAATTATTTAAGAAGTTAATGGCATAATTGTAATAATATGTTATGTGTATTTAATTTAATCTATGGTGATAGAATAAAATTAAATAGCTTAATATTTATTATTTAATATTTTAGAAATATTAAATATAAATTAATAAGAGGAGTCTTATTAATATTATTACAATTATTATTATTTTAATTTCTAAAAGAGTTTAGGAATTAATTTAATATAAGTACTCTCATTTATTCCTAATAGGATTAGGAGGGAAAATTAGTTAAAGGAGTTTAATTAATTATCCCTAATAAGATTAGGGAGCCCATTTAATTAAAAGAGTTTAATTAAATAATACCTTATTTTTATTAAATAAGGTTACCTGATATCTTTATAAGAGGAGTCTTATATCAGATATCGTATGTACGGAATAATTCCAATTAGTTGGAGAGTACGTTCCTTTCTATAGAGATAAAAAAACTAGGGTTTAGCCAACCACCCCTTCTTCTTGAATTCCTATTCTTCCTTGGTAGATCACCTCTAGAGGCCAAATATATGGGTGGCTAACGTTGATCAAAGGAAGGAACCAAACCCGGTGGATTCAAGTTGAACGTGAAAAGGATTGGAGGTGAACTTGTACCTGAGGAAGCTCGATCTTCAAGGGTATGATTTTATTCTTTATCTTTTCGTTTAATTAATAATTGTGCATAAAGGGTGATCCGGGTATATGGTTTGTAAATTTTTTTTTAAACTCTGATTTTACACGTTTCCGCATTATTTTTGCAATTTGATTGCGCACATGAATATTACAAACCTAACAAGTGTCTCCAGCGTCAAACGTAAATGTTCCACGTGTTCTTCTTGAGATTTGGAGTATACCAAAATATCATCGATAAATACCACCACAAACTTGTCTAAAAATGATTTAAACACCCTGTTCATCAAATCCATGAACGATGCAGGAGCGTTGGTCAAAACAAAAGACATCACCAAAAATTCGTAATGTCCATACCGAGTTTGGAATGCCATTTTCGGTACATCCTCATTCCTTACTTTCAGTTGGTGATACCCACTTCTCAAATCTATTTTCGAGAAATATCTAGCACCCTTCAATTGATCAAACAAGTCATCTATTCTTGGCAATGGATATTTATTCTTAATAGTGACTTTGTTTAATTCTCTATAATCAATGCAAAGATGCATTGACCCATCCTTCTTCTTCACGAATAACACTGGCACACCCCATGGTGATACACTCGGTTGAATATACTTCTTATCTAACAGTTCTTGCAGTTGTACCATCAGTTCCTTCATCTCTACCGTAGCCATTCTGTACGGGGCCTTCGATATTGGAGCAGTCCCTGGCGCTAAGTCGATCATGAGCTCGATTTCTCTATCAGGCGGAAGTTCTGGCAAATCTTCCGAAAACACGTCCACAAAATCCTTAACCACTGGTATCTCCTCCAATTTCATTTCCTTCTTCTTTTGAGTATCGACTATGTAGGCTAGGTACCTTATACATCCCTAACTCAATAACTTCTTGGCCTGCATAATCGTCAGATATCTTGCTTGTCTGGGCAATTTGCTACCATAGAAAACTACCTTTGACGGAGTCATAAGGTTTACACACTTCTTTTGGCAATCAATTATCGCTCCATAATTGAATAACCAATCCATTCCCAAAATAACATCGAACTCTCCGAGTTTTATAGGGATTAAATCCAATGTCATAACGTTTCCCTTAATATTCACTCTACAGTTCTTGTATACAAGCCTAACAAGAATTACCTCCCTATTCGCAATTTCTATGTGTAAAGGAAAATCTAACTCTTCACTAGGTATTTCTAACCTCTTGCAAATTCATCAGATATAAACGAGCAAGTAGCACCCGAATCAAATAATACATATGCATTTATATCATTAATTGGGATAATACCTGACACGACATCTTTTGATTGCACTGCGTCTTGCACAGTCATATTGAAGGTTCCGACTGTGGGCTTATTTGATGACGTTAGTCCAGCAATAGTTAGTGTACCACCACCGCCATTTCCCTTGCTTCCAGTTGTTTCTCCAGTTTTCTTCTTTGGACACTCGCGAGCAAAATGATCATTTGACCCGCAGGTGTAGCAAGCATTCTTCTTGGGTTGACTGCAATATGGAGCAATGTGACCCTCTTGGCCATAGTTAAAGCATACACGCTTCCCCGTTAAGCACATACCCACGTGAAACTTTCCGCATGTAGCACATGCATCAATCTTCTTCTTCTACTGGTTACCTTACTAATTTCCAGCTCCCGCATTTGCATTCCACTTCCTCTTCAAATTAGTATTACCATTTCCACCGTTACTACCTCCATTCTTAGCTTCGCCCTCACTCTTCTTCTTTCTCTGCTCTTGATTATGCTTTATTACAGCCTCACCTCCCCTCTCAAGAAGAATTGCCTTCTCCAGACCTGCTATAAATGTCTTCAGCTGAAATAGGGAGACCCTATTGTACAACCAGGGTTTCAGTCCCTGCTCAAACCTTCTAGCCTGACGCTCATCCGTGATGACCTGATATGGCACAAACCTTGCTAACTCATTGAATCTCATAGCATATTCTGACACCGTCATTGATCCTTGCTTCAGTTCTAAAAACTGCACCTCCATTTGATTTTTCAAACTCTCTAGGAAATAAGTCTCGAAGAATATCTCCTTGAACCTATCCCAAGTCATCACCCGTTGACCTCCTCGGGTTTTATTGGCTTGCCACCAATAACTAGCCTCTGCTTTCAACATAAATTTTACAAAAGCAGTCTTCTGATTATCCCCTACCCTAGTAACATCAAAAACTTTTTCTATCTCCATGATCCAGGTCTGTGCCTTAACTGAATTCATGGACCCACCAAATTCTGATGGTCCAACCGCCTTGAAATCCTTAAAAGTTGTAGCTTGATTCTGCGGTTGATTCTGTAATGCACCCGTCAATAATGTCACTAACTACTGAACTGGATTAGCCTCATCATTGTTGTTATTGGTAGATCCCTGTCGTGGTTAACATCTTGTAGACATTTTCTGTTAAAACACACTCATTAGATTCTATTCAATCTTTTAAGTATTATATACTCAACTTGCACATCACAAAATTTCCACATAACATTCAATATCTTGAATAAATAGTAACTTTTATGTATTCATCATCTTAAAAAAGCACAATCATGATAGCATCCATGCTATCTACATTACCTTCCTGAACTATAAAAGTTTCAGAATAACTTCATCATCATCACATCCCATTGGTTATATCATACCCGGAATTTATATCTTATTTACTCATTAATCACATAGTAATTACATTTATAACGACCCATAAAAATGCTGCATAGCCTTATGATGCTCCTCTTCCATAACACGGAACATTGTTCGGCGATCTAATATGTTCGATGGCAGCGTCTCGAACTGAATATGATAACACATGACCCGATCTTGAGCTCGATTGATCACGGTGTTGAATACGTTATTCATCTCTTCCATCTTGATCCTCTTTGCTTGTGCCTCTCTCTCTGCTATCCCGGCTCATTGATAAGCTTCCTCGTATGCGTCTTCGGCTCTTGCCCTCTTAATAGATTCTTTTTTCAAATTGTTCTTCAGCTCTGCGATCTCCTCTGTCAGTTGTTCATTCTCTCCTTCAGTGTGGACCAGCTTCTCTTTGACATTATCAGACGTTCCTCTCGTTCCTGGATCTCCTTGTTCTTTTGTGCCACTATGATATGTTGTTCAGCTACTATCTCTTCCAACTCCTCGATGACTCTATCCTGAAGTTCTACATTGCGGTCGTATACTTTGTCGTACATACGGGAAGCGATCGAGTTTAGTGGAATCTATTCCTCCTCATCCTCCTCATCCTCATTTGACTGTGGCAGCTCAACGGGGTCTTCCTCGTCTGTCTCTATCTCATCATCCTCATCAGGTAAACCATCCTGGTCAACCACTGTGACTAACGGAGATGTTTCCCATGGCAGTAGTTGTTCCCAAACCACCTGAATATCTCGAGGCTCCTCCTTTGTAGGCATCTGGGATCCTTCCTCCCTAGCCTGACTGGATTCTCCTACATTAGCCATCATGACAACAAAATTTTAAGTTTTAATTACTAACCATTACTACTTGACACTCACGAGCACATAAGTTACAACCACATAAGAACGTAAGTGTTTTATTACTTCTTTCTTAAAAACTCGATAAGAGTTTATCACCACTATCTTTTCAAAGGTTACTTCCTAAGGCTTTTCCCGACCTAAGGTTCATAACCTAAAGCTTTGATACCAACTTGTGATACCCCCAAATCTAGGTACTTTATTCCCATAAGATTTGGTGTTCACTACCCAATCATAATAAAAATTAAATCAGAAATCCTCCCTATTAAAAAGGGTTACATCAATAATCTAAAGTCTTCCCAGGTTGTTTAACCTTAAACATCAATCAAGTGCAGAAATAAAATAATTACATCACATCATTTAATATAATGTCTATTATCATGTTATAAATGAAATTACAAGTCTTCATAACTTGTACATTTTTCCCTTTCCTTTGCTAGTTGTAGGTTCGTCGACCTTCTCAACTTTAGCTGCAATGAGTGTATATGTGCAAGAGTGAGCAAAAAAAATGCTCACTAGATATAGCAATGAATCAACAAGAAAATAATAACTGCCAATGAACAGGATTATCAAAACTGAATAGTACTCTATCAATTATAATCAAAACTGGAATCAAAATATGAAGTATATCTGAGTGTCATAAGACCACGAACTATGTCCACGGTTACAAATAATCTTTCAACTTTAACCTTAACAGTTATACTGTAGGGACTTCACGTACTTAGGGGGATCAACCCTTTGTACCATGTATTGTGCACAAACATCTAAACGCATTCATACCCCCTATAATAGGGTTGTTCTTCTCAGTTTTAGAGTACAAGTCCGCACCAAAGAAAGTTTGGTTTGGATAAACTTCAAGGGTAATTTAGAGTTTTACGATCATCAACTAAGGATTAGTTGAATCAACAAAGTTTAATAACACTACGGTTGTTCACTAACAACACAATATAAAATAATGAATAATCATAGATGAACTAACTATTTATTAAACTTATGCTTGGAAATAACTAAAACATAAGTGTTGAATGAACAATAATCCTTGCTTAAATAGTAATAAGCTAAGGCTATGATCTTATAAAACTAGAAATGAAATTACTGAACTTACATTAACTGATAGCAAGCTGGAAACAAAGCTTGCTCAACATGATAATAACTTGACCAAACTAATTGAGATACAACAATTCAATACTATGAATTAGAGTTCAAGAAGAATTCACTATAAAAGAATGAGCTAAAGAAACTTGTTTAACTATAAACAAGCTAGCGCAAATCAACAATGATTAGAATTCCAATAGATTTAGGTTTAAAGCTTGCTCAATGTAAAAGGTAAGAATTAGAAACTTGCTCAAATAAAATTTAGGAGCGGAGGAATTGCTCAATAAAAGTTTAAGGTAGAAAACTTGACTCGTGCGTAAGCTATAAATTATAACTCACGTTCACCTACACATAGTATTAGAATTATAATATCTATTAGATATACTAACATCCACAATCCAAAATAATACTCAGCTCTAGCTAAACTTGTTATTTTAGAACAAGTCTTACCTTACCATACATATTTTAGAATCACAAGTGTACATTTCATAACACTTATTCAATGTTCATTAAGTTTCTTAAATCATACATATCATTTTCACAACTTACTAACTTTACATTTTATAGTTACTAACTACATGATACTATTTTGTTTTAACCCTTACATTATATGTTTCTCACATTAACACATCACTAAACTAGGTTACATTAAAGTTTCAAAGTCTGCACAATTAACAGACTTCACTAGTTCAGTAGACTCTTGGCGCGATCGGCTACCAGATTTTTTTTTTGATTCTCATGGCGCTACTGCCTTCAAGGCTTGATTTTTCAGCTTTTAGTTTTTGCGAAGACGTGATTTCATAATCGTTCTTAGGCCAACTATCACGAATTTCACCCACAAAACAGTAAATTAAGCATATGTAATTGGTATAGAACTAACACAAACATGACTGCTCACATATTCAACCACTTAGAACAATTTAACAACAATTCCACTAATTTAATTCCTTAAATTTTATGTTTTTATATAAAACTTCAATTTTTTTTGACATCCTTCACAAAAATCTTCACTCTAATAACAATTCTTGTCCAAATCACTTCATTCAAACTACATTCTCTTCGTTTCTCAATGGACTAACATAATCAAGACTCAATTTACAGATTCACATACAAATTAACCATCATAATTGTTACTTTCACAAGCCATATGAAAAAAATATACACTAATTATTTTTCTTCATTCTTAAACGAAATTAACTTACTAATTCATGTCTAACTACAAACTCTAACATCACAAACACATATAATTACAAATTATCAGTTGTATACCAACAATTCAACAAATTGAATTCACAGAACTTGAACTTCATGTCGTAAACATATATATATAATAAGGTTATAGAACATACCTTCAATTACTAAGATAATCCTTGCTAATTGCAGACAATTCTCACAAGTCTCTCTTAATTTCTCTCAAGTTTCTCTGTTATTCTCTTCTCTTCTTTCTTCTCTCAGACTTAGGCTAAATGCCAATTCACGTAAAATAAAACAGACGCTCCCAAAACGTATATAACTGTCGTATTATTATTACTATAATAATTACATATCAGTTATAACATATTATATATTATTTTGATTTATTATATTTATTTTATTTATTATAATTAAAATTCAAAATTTAAAAGCTATAAAGCTATGTTTGGCAAATACTAATTAAAATAAAGACTTAATATCTTTAAGCCTTGTTTGGTTAAATCAATTTAAAACTCCTTTAATTTATCTAGTAAACAATTTAGTTTATAATTTATAATCACATATTATTTATTTAGATTTCCATATCCAATATTAATCAAATAAATTAATTACACATACTATATTTTAAATAAATTTTTTCATTTAAACAATTATCACAAAATTATAATCTCATTATAATTTTATTTAATAATTTAACATACCAATTTAAATTATTAAATTAAAACAACAATACAACATCTCATGTTATCTTACCACTCTCTAAATTATAAATTAAATTAATTTAGAATATTACTAATTCATACATATTTAATAACAACAATCACATCAATAAAATATTTATTTCATTTAATAAATATTTTAAATTATAATATAATAAAATCTTGGATTGTTACGGATATTCTACTAATTTTACGGAATATAGAAGCAATACTTCAACAAAATGAGGGTATAATCAGGAATACGAGATGAAATAATATTATTCACATATTACAGAGTATGGAAGAAAATATTATTCCTTATGAATATTGAACAAATATAATATCCCTTACGACTGTTGAACGAAAATAATATTCCAACGAATATGGAACGAAGATAATATTCCTTACGAATATTGAACAAAATAATATTCCTTATGAATATTGAACGAAAATAATATTCTTTACGAATACAAAAAATAATATCGTAAGCGAAGATGAAATAAATAATACCCCTTACCTCAGAAGAAGACTGGATACTGGAATAGTGAAGTAGCAGACTTATCTTCTTCTTTCTCTCTATAGCTTCTCTCTCTATAGCTTCTCTCTCTATAATTGCTCTTGTGAGTCTTAGTGAATTGGTGAGAATGAAAGAAGAATGAGCTTCTATTTATAGGAAAATATAGTTTCGATAATTGCACGTTTTGGGGCTCGAAATATTATAGTATAATACCTTCATCTTTTCCTTCATTTTTAATTTAGTCCTGCAAGTATTATCAAATTTGCACCACCTCCCCTAATAGTACATCATGTGAATTAATAGTACATACATGTGAACAAATAGTTCTATACATGTGAAAAAAAATAGTTACAGTATAGTACTTTCATCTATACCTCCATTTTTAATTTAGTCATGCAAGTATTATCAATATTACACCACCTCCCCTAATAGTATATGCATGTGAATCAACAGTACATACATGTGAACAAATAGTTATAAGCATGTGAATTAATAGCAATTAATTGCTCATTTATCCGATTAATTACCCGATTGGTCAATATAACCTCCAGACATCAATTATTATCGAAATAACTGTCGATTTCCACTAACACTAACAATCACAATCCAATGAAAATATTTTTATCAACAATATCATTTTTGAAATTTCGAAGTTTGACTTTTTCCGAAAAAGTCAACTGTTGACTTTTTGACAAAAAAGTCAACCCTAGTAAATTTTGTGTTTATAGTATATTTTTACTAATTTCATCGTTCTGGACTCAAATATCATGTCTGCGTCTCCAAATTCAACTCCGAACTCAAATTTAATTTTTAATAACATTCATCATTAATATTATAACTCACAATATTAACAACCAGATCGTTCCCAGGAAAGAGGGGGCTTTTCGATAAGGATTTCTCTCTAATGGCGCGCAATTAGATGACCTAACCTCTCCTTGAAAAAACTTCTAGACATTGTCAATATTGCAAATAATAATATGAATAACTTTATCATCTCAATTATTGATTTAATAATATAACACATTATGCAGATGATACTATGACAATAATTGAATCAATAATATGAGAGATATGATGCAGCAATTACTGTAGCAATAATTGAGTATAACTGAGTGACTTCTAACATAAGCATCAAAAATCAATACCGTGTGCTATTATGCAACCACGCGTATTACTGTACTTTTACTACCGGGTAGCTCAACAGTTTAACGGTAAAACTTTCGTCGTTATTTTTATAAAAAGATAATTCTCTCATTTTCTAACTACTACAATACTTCCGTTATGGGGTCCACCAATGATTGTGTCGTCGTACGGATATTTCCCGACAAAAAGAATATTCCCCGACCAAACGAATATTTTATGACAACTTGTTTACTTTGCAAAATTTTCACATATCACCCTTAACTTTATCCCTTTATCAATTTTACCATTTACTAAATAGAATAATAAGAAAATTGAATACTTTTATTTCATAAAATTCGAGGTCTCACAGTTAACCTGAAGTTTATTTTTGAATAAGTTGGTCAATTGACCAATAGTGTGCTGACACGCAGGCGAGGTTCTATGTGTGTTAGCATTCTATTGGCCAATTGACCAACTTATCAAAAAATAAACTTTATACTAACCGGATCCGCTGTAGACTAGTATGCTGAGTTTTGTGTTGTCACTTGTCATTCACCTCAAAAAGAGTTTATAAAATTTGAAAATTTTCAGTGTAAAAGAGATGTTGTGATTTAATTAAAAATTCATAACACTTGTAATAATTACAAGATGTTGCTAGTTGTTTTATTTATTTATTTATTTGTTATTTTAATTTTATTTTTTTAAAAATTTCTACTTTTTAGATAGTATAATATAATTTCATAATTAAGTATATTATCACTATTACAATATTAAGAACTAATCAAATCTCATTAGAAAATAAAAAAATAAACTTACAAATAAGTCTCACAAAAAGAGTAAACAAGTTCCACATAAAAGAAGAAGTAACCCTCCTAAATAAGAATCGAACCTGGGACTTAAAGATCATAGTACCTTAATTTTATTTGTTTGATTTTGAATTAAAAGTAGTTGTACATAAGTAATCCTCCCTCCGTCTAATTTTACTTGTCCTAATGTGAACATACATGTGACGCCCCCAAAACAGGTATACATCACCCATCTTGAGTCGCCAAATACATGGTACATAAATTAAATACAAACATAATTATACAACTGTCGGGTAATATACGACAAAACATAGCTGAGAGTTTAAACAAGAATATTGACTTCTACACGATATCCACTCCCAATGGAGTCCTCATTACAATTATTATCAAACTATTTCACAGAATAGTGAGGACTACTAAAAAAATCATCTGGACCGTCATTCCGTTCCCCGACTTGTCCCAACTATATTCTCATTTCCTGAAGAGAACAGTGAAAGAAAGGGTGAGCTCAACTAGCCCAGTAAGAAATATTATGACTAAGATAATGCATAATAAATTATCCTTAGCCTTCAACAATATAACAACTGATAGAATATAATAGACAACAAGTTTAATTGTAGCGGAACAAGCAATCCATTAGAAGAGTCAAGTAGAGCATGATATCTACTATCTTCTATGATTTAAAATTTTGTCATCAATTTTATCCCTGTAATACCCATCAACAGTTCTTTATTATACCCAAGACAAATAGAACTTTCATCACCTTTCTTCACCTAAACCACCAAAGATGTTAGTTAAATTCACAATTCATGTTTATAATAATGTGAATCAACAATTTCTCCTTGCCACAAAAGCTTAATAGAACATTTACTCAATATCTTTACCCCAAAGGCTAAAGATATTCAAATGTAATAACAATGATCATACCAATCAGTTGTCTATCTTTGCACTACGAGCCAAAGATATTCAACTATAAAACCTATGGTCATGATCATACCAATCAATTGCCTGTCAATGCACTACGGCCCAAGGCATTCAACTGTTAACTAATGATCCTGCCAATCACATCATCGAATTATCCCTACACTACGGCCAAGGATATTCGTTAGTATCACCAGTGGTCATGATCATGTCATACACATGTCCATCTTTGCACTACGGGTCAAAGCTATCAATCAACAGTTCATCTTTGCACCACAACCAAAGATATAAATCAACATTTCTTCTTTGCACTACAGGCCAAAGACATACAACTGTAAAACCAATAACAAACAGTTCACCTATGCACGTAAGCCAAAGATGACTTTCATCACAATTTAAGCATGAGAATGATGACAATGATATAAGCATTAATCAAATGAAATCAAGGATAAATATTAAAGACTTTAAATTTATCCAGAGTTTAAAAATATCCAAATTGTCAATATGACATCGCTTTCAGGAGTAAAATTCAAGAATAATATTGTATCAAAAATGATTTGAATGTAAAATAATATTTCAAACGAATATTTAACGAAGATAATAATATTATTCATTATATTATAAACTCCATTTAATATTATTCATTATATAATAACATTAAATTCATTTACTAATATTATTAATCATTAAATAATATTTTAAATCAAAGATTTCATAACATCTTAATCCAAATGTTATAAAGCTTAATAATCTCATAATCTAATATTATTAATAATATAACAATATTTTAATCATTTCTTAAACTTATAAATAATTTATTTTAATTGTTTATACTTTACCAGATAATGCATTTAATCATTAAAAAATGTCATACTCATAAGATTTCATCACCAATGATCAAATTCTTCATCAAAAATCTGCATATACCTCATATAGGATTTCCAAGCCATAAAATCCTATTTACCAATTTTTCAACTTCACATAACATATTTAATTCATATGTTCGTAACTTAACTATTTTCATGAAAAATACCAAATCAGTTTCAAAAAATTTTCTTTTCTGGGATTTAGCAGAATATAGTCCCAGATTGAACATATATTTTTCTCGGAATTTTTAAAATTCATTTACTATTTTTCATATGGCCAAAACTACCGAATATTTAGACATTTATCATAAATTGTACTTTTGTCCAAATATTCCGAAACTTACACGGTATACTGCTGTTATATACATGTACCCCGAATAAAAATTTCACTAATTTTGGAGTTAGCCAGAAGGAGTTATAAGGATTTACTTTTAAAATAGTCTTTTCCCATAAAATTAATAACTCCTAATCTATACATCCAAAAATCGCCATTTTTGGACACAATCTAGAAAACTCATCAAATTATCATTTTAAATTTTTCCAGAATTTTTTAGGGTTGGAAAAATTATGAAACTGCCCCTGGCAGAAACCCGAACGAGTATTGAAAAACATAACCCTTACGAATATTAAACGATAATAATATTCCTTACGAATATTAAACAAAAATAATATTCATTACGAATATTAAACAAAGACAATGAATATTGAACGATAATAATATTCATACGAATACGAAAAATAATGTCTCTTCAGAATGTAAAAAGAATAATAATCCTTACCTCAAAAAGAAGAGTATTCCAACTGGTATAGCAGATATATTCTTGAAGAAAACTTTCACTATTTCCTACATTCAAAGCTTCCTAAAACTCGAAAGAAATACGCTTAATATTATAGAAGATGAATTCTCTGATTCTGGTCTGATTTTCAATTCTAACTAAGCATCCTATTTATAGGAGAATGGAAGGATACTATTTGAATGCACAGTAATAAAAATAAAATCACGGACGAAGGAAACTTAAGACATCCTTTTTTTTTCTTTCAAATTAATAATTTAATATTCAATAAAATATAATATATTCTATTTTTCATAAAAAAACAAAACTTATTATAATATATATATATATATATATATATAATAAAACAACTCCCTCCATGTTAGGCAACTCCCTCCCGTCCTTTGTTTCCTCCCCCAAAACTTTTCATCACATGTATATATATATAATGAGCAAGGATCAAGTGCATACCCCTTATCTTACTCACCCGTGCTCACCCCCTTTAGCGACGGACCCGACGACGGTTTCGGTTATACAACCGTCGTCTATTCTTTTAGCGACGGACAACATATAACGTCGCTAAAAGTATAGACGACGGTTGTATGACCAAACCGTCGCCGGGTCCGTTGCTAAAGGGGGGTGAGCACGGGTGAGTAAGATAATGGGTATAAACTTGATTCGGACCGTATATATAATATAAAATACTTATATATATATATATATAATACTTCCCTTCATTCTATGCAACTATCTCCCACCCCCATTTCCAAAATCTGATTTTCAAGACGTATGGGCCCCACATATGGCCCCCACATGTGGGCTCCACTTTTATTATATTAAAAAAATTTCTACCGATTATTTTGCAAAATGGATAAATGGGAGTCCATAAAATACGCCAAAAATGACAACAAATACGTCATAAAAATCCCCTCAATATTTTTAACAACACTTTCATTTTTGAATTTTTGAATTTTGACTTTTTCTGAAAAAGTCAATTGTTGACTTTTTGACCAAAAATTTAACCCTGAAATTTGTGTTTATAGTCTATTTTTACTAATTTCATCGTTCCGGACTCAAATATCACGTCCGCGTCTCCAAATTCAACTTTGAACTCAAATTTGATATTTAATAACATTTATTCATTATTATTATTATTCGCAATATTTAACAACTAGGTCGTTCCCTGGAAAGGCTTTCCAATAAGGATTTCTCCCTATTGACGCGCAATTAGATTATCTAACCTCTCCTTGATAGAACTTCTAGACATTGTCAATATTACAAATAATAATATGAATAACTGTGACGACCCCAAAATAGGTCCACACAACCAATTCTGAGTTGCCAGATATCACACTATAAAAATCAAATACAAACTTCATTTATACACTGTTGAACTGTCGTGCAGAGTATGACCACACATAAGCTGTGAGTTTTAATACAAATATATGTAACTCTCATGGTGCCTCGACCACAACACCTTACAATGGTACTTTACATAAAAATACAGTCAATAACTGTTTTAGAAATTAAAATCTTTGGAAAATACTCAAGGAAACCTTCGTACATCGGAGGCCATGCATGTAATAACCCTAAATTTTCTTTATAAATAAATAAGGAATTTGGCATATAATTTTTTTTTTTTTAAAGATGAGAATATGTGTCAAGTAATGTGAACGATAAATACAAATATATTTATTACTAAAAATTATAAGTAGTTTTAGAATTATTAATCATTACAAATTATATTCTTAATAATTAATTTTGTAAGCGTAAAAGTTTTTATTAATTATTTTCTATGAAAACATGATTTTATATTATTTATATAATATATGAAATGATTATTAGAATTATGATAATAAATATTTTATTATATAAATGTGTTCAGAATATTTAAGTTAATTATTTTAACTTAATTATTGATGTTGTATATGAAAGATAAATCGGATATGGAATCCAAACCCTAAATTGGGATTTTGATCAAGGGATGAGAATAATATAATATAATATAATTTTGATTTTGATTTTACAGTGCTATAATAAGTACTATATATTTGTGGACAGATAATGGTTGGTTAATTATGATAAATTAGGTCATAACCCTTATATCGTGTTTTTAAACCCTAATTGTTAAACTCAGTTATGAGTTCGAGACTGTGTAGTAATTATGTTATAAGAATTTTACTATTTATTATATAATTTCAGTAATTAGGAGAAACCCTGATTATTAATTAAACCCTAATTGCTAAAATTAGAAACCCTAATTTTGCTAATTAGGAACCCTAATAGCTAAAATTAGAAACCCTAATTACTGTTTTAGTAAATTAATTTATTAATTTGGAAACCCTAATGATATTATGGAACCCTAATTTAAAAACCCTAATTTTCAATTAAAAACCCTAATTTTAAATTAGTGTATTTTAATTAAAATTTTATTACACTTTAATTTTAATTTTTCAAACCCTGGAAATTATTTGGGAAATTTTAAGGCTTAAATCCAGTGATTAAACCCTATATTCAACCACCTTGAACGAGAATACCCTTGAAGTTGTAAGTGAAATTACTATTTTACCCTTCTTGTCCCATTCATGCATTATTGTTGGCAAATATTTGCAAATCTGCAGCCAACCTACCCTAGACCTATCTATGAACCTACAATCTACAACTATCAGCTATTACAAGTTCATTGCATCAATTCATTGCATAATTTAAGAGAGATAAAGTACTAAAAATTGTTCATTTTTGTTATCTAACTCCTAAAAAATTTCCTCTCTCCCAAATCTCTAAAAATACAAGACATATCAGTCCCCTAAGCAAGCCCCACGAACACCAATATCAGATCAGAAGAACAGAATCAAAAATCAAAGCTTAAAAGAGGTAAACCCTAAAAATTTGAAATTTTTTTGATCTTATGTTAGATGTAATTTTTTTTGTGTTAAATATGTTGTATGGGGTGTTAATCAATGATCTGGGTTGCTAAATGTTAGATCCATAACATCTAGAGGCTCAGATTTAATTATTTTCCAAATTTGGAAATTTGTGAAAATAAGGGTCTGACAGCGAATGTCAGGCCCCATAGATCTTTATCTGTTTATAGTTTTGGTTGTTTAAATGCTTCTACTTGTAGTATGTTGTAAGGTCTTTGATCTGGATCAAGAATCAGACTTATATCTGGTCTAGATTTCAAGTTATTATTGGTCAAAGTCGCTTGACCGACCATGACCGAGTATGAATCTGGGTAACCCAGAAATTGATTTCAGTGTCTGACAACATGTTAACGCTCCTTGATCTGTCAGTTTTTATGTTGTTTGTTGTTGTTATTGTAATAATCGTGTAGCCTGTTGTTTTTACTGTAGATCCATGCCCTAAGATTCCATAAACAATTAATAGATCGATCGTAGAAAGTGGTCAAAGTAGGCCACTTGCACTAATTTTTGAATTTCTGGAATTTCCAGAAAAGAAGAAGAATAGCCTCTCTGACAACGTTTGACCAGATGCTAGCTTACGATTATATTATAGTTTGATTGATCTGATGAATGTTATGTGTACCTTGTCATATATACTATAAGATTGAACCATAACATCAACTTGTTAATGAACAGAACCTATAGAAATTTGAGCTTCAAATTGGACCCTCAAGGCTGACTGGGTTTCTGGGTAACCTAGAAAACCCTGACAGTGAGTTTGAAGGGACAGATCTACCTATTGTTATGTTGTATGATCATGTTAGTTGTTGTGTCATGTAGTATTACACTAGTAGTACATGATCAAAATTATAAAATGCCCAGAAATTGCATAACCTGACATGTATGATTGGTCAAACATGACTAGTCGATCACTAACATTGATGTTCTTGAGCCTCAAGAACACCTAAGGCGACACTTTCTGTCGCCAAAGGCTTTAGCGACAGACTTTATTAATTTTAATTAATTAATTTTTGAAAATTGATTAAAAATAGAAAATAAATTCTAAAAATTACAAAAATAGTTTTAAAAATTATTTTAATTTATGAAAAAATAACTTTTAATTATTTGGGATATTTTTCATTAATATTTATAATTAATTGAATATTAATGATATTTAATATATTTAATTAGTGTATTAAATAAATTAGAGAAAATGATTTTAATGTTATAAAAATCATTTTAAATAAAAATAAAATATTTTAAAATATTTTTGAGTTATATATGTAACTTTTAATAATTAGTGATAAATTTCATTAATAAATTTATATTAATGATAATTAAGTTATTTAATAAATGTATTAAATGAATGATGAAAAATATGCTTAATGATTTAAAATTTATATAAAAATGATTTAAGAGATTATATAAAAATATTTTAAGTTATAAAATATAACTTTTGATATTTTGTCATGAAAAATATTAATATTTTAATATTAAGGATATTAGATTTATTTAATAATTATATTAAATAAAGTAATGTAAAAATGATTTTAATATTAGAAAAAATCATTTTAAATGAAAATAAAATGTTTAAAGATATTTTAAGTTATAAGACATAACTTTTAATATTTTAAGGATAATTTCATTAATAATTAAATATTAATGATAATAATGTAATATTAAGGATATTGAATTTATTTAATAATTATATTAAATAAATAGTTTTAAAATGGTTTTATTAATTTTAAAATTATTTAAAAGGATATAAATGAATTAAAAATATTTTAAGTTATAATTAATGACTTTTAATATTTGGATAAATAGTACATTAATACTTAAATATTAATGGTAATTATTTAAAATGATTTTAAATATTTTAAAAATCATTTAATGGTAATATTAATACTTTAAAATATTTTGAGTTATTATTAATAACATTAATATTTTGGCAATGGTTTTATTAATAGTTTAATATTAATTAAATATTAATGATAATAGAATTAATGAATATTTAAATCATTTAATAATGATTCCAGTGTTTGAAAAATCATGATAAAATTATAATAATTATTTAAAAATTATTATAAGGCTATAAAAAGTATTATGACTGATATTTAAATTATCTAATTGAATATTAAACTAACAGATTAGAGTTTTAGACTTGATAATTACCCGATAAAGTCGTCGCCGACACGTAAATGTTTTAAATTGATTCAGACTTAGATAAATTGACTGTATACGATCGTTTATTACCCGAAACGATCGTTAAACTTCATGTGACAATGTGATTAGGTTATGTGTTGATCAAGAAAATAGCGAAGATGTGCGATATGATTTATTATTCTAATCGCACGAATGATCTTATTAATGATAGGTTCAATATAAAAAGATAAGACTAAGTTGCGTTATTGTAAGCAGCAGCTCAGGCAAGTTTCCTAAACTTACTCTATTTATTATTGAGCAAGTATCTGAACTATTCTTTTATTGTGCAAGTATCCTAACTTTGTATTTCCTTTATGCAATGGACATTAATAAGAAAGTTTCATAATCATATTATTGTGCCAGTTTATTAACTCTTTTGCTATCGATTATATATCCGGTTATTTGTATTCATACAAGTTCTTAAATTATCCTATCATTGTCTATCAATACATTATTACATTATAATTCAGATATTTATTCTGTTTGTTAATTTCTATTTATGGTTATACAAGTGTCCCCACTTGGATAATCATTGTATTTAATCACATGTTGATACATACTTATTAATTTTTAGTATGTATACGTTGACTTCAAAGCTGTCTAAGCTATTTGTTTTGGCTAGACACAAATTTAGAAATGTTGTTGAGCAAGATAGAACTTTATTGTATCAAACCAGATTGTTTTGGTTTGGATTCCCGACTAAGTATGAACATTCCGAATATGGAAAAACTTTTGTGCGCCAAAGGCGGCCGGATCAGATGAACGATAATATCGTTCTTGTATGTAGTATTGATCAATACAGGGCACAACATGCTGATCACCCCCGTGCCTGTAAGTTATGACGGTTTACAGATGAAGTTCTGTTTAACCTTTTTGAAAACAGAAAACAATGTTCATAGTCTGTCAACTAATCCCCAGTTATAGTCAGTACGTAGTTTCAAAAATTTGATATAGAGTTAACATGTTGTTATTATTGATTCAGCTTAATTCATAACTGTTGATTCGTTGTAGAAGTGTTATTCAAAGAAAATATTTAATTCTTTCAGTTAATATTTATTGTTGTTATTACTTGTTGGGCACCCAAATGCTCACTCTTGCTTTAAATTAAATGTTTTTAGTTAAGTATGATCAACCCGAAGGCTCAGGCAAGAACAAGGGGAAAGGAAAGTTGTTTGAATGAGATTGATAATATTTTGTGTAATAGTTATAGGTTATTATGACAATGATACTTATTATCTATGATGTAATGAATGTTTAAAGGTCTCGTACCTGGGAGTAAACTTTGATGAGTATGTAATTTAAGTTTGAATTTTATATTATTGTTATTATTATTAGTATTATTCAGCTTATAGAAATGGTATCGTGAAGCACCGAGTTCGAGTTTCAAGTACCCGAATTTGGGGGCATCACAGGTTGGTATAAAAGCCTTAGGGTTAGAAACCTTAGGTGGGGTAGACCTTAGGCTATAACCTTAGGACAGAGGGAAACGTTGAAAATACAGATAACTCATATAGAGTTTAAAAGAAGATGAATTGAATAAATTCATCGTTAAACAAAATAAAAGATAACATTTATAAAACTAATGTTTGATATGTGTATATATTATATGCTAATTAAGATAATTTGTGTGTAGATGTCAGGTGGAAAAGAATTAGGATACCCTCAGAAGGAGCCAATATCAAAGCCAATAGCTGAAATAGAGGCTCACAGTGCAAGCAACCTTGATGAGATAGTGGTATTGGAAATCGTAGTACTAGATCCGAAAATGGTAGAACTAACAAATAGTGATTCAGACACCGAAGTTGGAGCTGACCAAGCATCAACGGAAGTGCATAATCTGAGGAACCAGGCTTCTTCTCTGGAGAAGCTGTGGGAAATAGAAAGGCTATTAAACAGCCAGTTACGAAAAGCGTTAATGGAAACTATGGAGGAACAAGATAAGCTTAAAATCCAAATTGATCAAATGAGAACCAGAATCAACAGATCGGGCACAACTCCGAGCTAGAAGGGGAAAAAAAGATGAACGACCGTGACTTGGGAAGTAAGTAGGATTAGTAATTGATTATAATGTACGTGTGTAATGTAATATTTCCAACTTTTATATAAGTAAATCCTGACTTTTGATGTCACCAAAGGGATAGCAGTATGTGCTACGTTATGTAAAGTACTTTGAATTAATGAATATGGATCTATGTTTGATTAATGGGATAAGTTTTAGATAAAATTTTGTGATACATGTTAAACTTATACAATAAGGTTTAGAATATAAAGAATAATTTATGGTCTTATGTAACCAGAAAATGCCGCCAAGACGTCAAACACGGAATCAAAGGGCATAAGAATCTGTCAACAACGTTGAGGGACAACAGCAAGACCCGATGCAAAACTTTGCAAACATGGTAGCTCAGGCTATGTAGCAGGAAATACCAGCTACAGGGAACCAACCAGAC
This sequence comes from Panax quinquefolius, assembly GCA_020205615.1. Lineage (NCBI taxonomy): Eukaryota > Viridiplantae > Streptophyta > Magnoliopsida > Apiales > Araliaceae > Panax > Panax quinquefolius. Next base: position 38,554,657 of record CM035157.1, on the reverse strand, counting down.
AATCGTTTGGCAAAGTTTAAAGACTTCAAGGCAGTCGGACCACCAGAATTTAGGGGAGCAGCTGACCCTATAGAAGCCCAGACATGGGTAAACAAGATAGAAAAGGAGTTCATAATTGCTAGGGTAGATGAGGGGCAAAAGATCGCTTTTGCCACTTATATGATGAAAGGGGAGGCTAACTTTTGGTGGGAGGCAAATCAAACTAGGGCAGGAGAATGAGTAGTTACTTAGGCTAGGTTTAAAACTCTATTTTTCAAAAACTATCTCCCAGATAGTATGCAAGCTAGAATGGAGGTAAAATTTCTGGAGTTGAAGCAGGAGAATATGACTGTTGCGGAGTATGCCGCAAAGTTTAATGAGTTGGCTAGGTTCTCTCCGCATAAAGTCAATACGGAGGCTAGAAAGGCAAAGACATTTGAGATAGGCTTAAAACCCTCACTCTACAACAAGGTGGCGGTGTTGCAAATTAATACTTTTGCAGCACTTATGGAGAAGGCTATCATAGCTGAGGAGGGGAGTGATGCCATGAGCCTCTACAACAAGGAGAAGAAGAACAAAAGCAAGGCAGGAGGAGCTGTGAAGGTTGAAGCTAGTAGTGGGAATAAGGGTGAGAAAAGAAAGGGAAATTTTTTTGGGAATGTTCAAGTAAAGCAAGAAGGTGTGAAGAAACAGACTGTGCAGTGTAAGAATTGCGGGAAGAATCACTCTGGTAAGTGTCTGAAGGGTAAGTTCGTATGTTAAAAGTGCGGGCAGGAGGGCCATATCTCTCCCAACTGCCCCAACCCAAGGATGAACAGTGGGTGTTTTCTATATGGATCGACTAAACATAAAGTGAAGTATTTTCCAAAGAGGAGAATGGAGGCGGGGAGTGTAACCACAGAAAGAGACTGCGGGACTCTAGCGATCACAGGACTAACATCAACCAACAAAACCCCAAAAGCAATCGCGAGAGTCTTCAACATGACGGTCCAGGATACTGTGGCAGCTGGGAATGGAACTCCAGGTATTATCCGAATAATTTTTATTTTCGTAAATAATTGATTTCCTTGTTTATAGTAAATTATTTTATAAGAAATTTTGAAGGAGGAATTTGAGTTCTTTTGGAAATTAAATTTTCGTTTAATCAAATAGACAAGCTTTATGCTGAATAGTTAAAGATCATTTCGATCAAAAATGATCGAGATCTACTTGCAACGATTGTATATGCTATGTACGCATATATGTATGAGTTTTAAAACGGTGATTCCGGGGACGAAATCCTTATAAGGAAGGGTGAATGTAATAACCCGAAATTTTCTATATAAATAAATAAGGAATTTGGCATATAAATTTTTTTTTTATTTTTTTTAAAAGATGAGAATATGTGTCAAGTAATGTGAACGATAAATGCAAATATATTTATTACCTGAAAAATTATAAATAATTTTAGAATTATTAATCATTACAAATTATATTCTTAATAATTAATTTTTGTAAGCAGAAATATTTTTATTAATTATTTTTCATGAAAACATGATTTTATATTATTTAAATAATATATGAAATTATTATTAGAATTATGATAATAAATATTTTATTATATAAATGTGTTCAGAATATTTAAGTTAATTATTTTAACTTAATTATTGATGTTGTATATGAAAGATAAATCAGATATGAAATCCAAATCCTAAATTGGGATAGTACCCTGTGAATAGTACTTCGGGAATAGTAATTCGTGAATAGTACCCTGACATAAAAAGTGTCCCAAATACCCGAGTGAATAATACTAGAGTGAATAGTAATCAGGTGAATAGTAACCCGTGAATAGTACTCCAGCACGAAAAGTGTCCCGAATACCCGAGTGAATAATACTAGAGTGAATAGTAATTGGATGAATAGTAACCCATGAATAGTAACTCATACAAGAAAATACCAAAGAAAATGATATTCCATAACGAGTACAAAGAGAATGATATCTCATACGAGTATAATAGAATATACGAAACTGTAAATGGATTATCACCCGCCATGCGGTAATCCACGTAGACAGATCATTTCCACAATTTAATAAAGAATGAATACGAAGGGTCATTCACCATGCATACAGTAGTCCACGTAAACAGGTTATTCCAACAGAATAATAAAGAATAGAATAACAGAAGAATTTTACCATGCATACGGTAATCCGCGTATACAGGTTATTCCAACAGAATAATAAAAAATGGAATAATAGAAGAATTTCACCACGCATACAGTAATCCGCGTATACAGGTTATTCCAACAAAATAATAAAGAATGGAATAACAGAAGAATTTCACCATGCATACGGTAATCCGCGTATATAGGTTATTCCAACAGAATAATAAAGAATAGAATAATGAAGAATTTCACCACGCATACGGTGAATCACAGATACAAAAGTTATTCCAATGTAATAATAAAGAATGGAATAATGGAAGAATTTCACCACGATATGGTAATTCACATGATACAAAAGTTATTCCAACAAAATAATAAAGAATGGAATAATGTGAAGAATTCACCGAGCACGCAGTAGTCCATGCGAGCAGTTATTCCAATGTAATAATAAAGAATGGAATAACAACCCTTACGAGTATTGAAAGAAATAACTCTCTTCATAAATATAAACGAAATAATACCCCTTACCACAATAATGATATCCCTTACCTCAGAAGAAGGCTGGATACTGGAATAGTGAGGTAGCAGACTTCTCTTCTTCTTTCTCTCTATGGCTTCTCTCTCTATAGCTTCCCTCTCTATAATTGCTCTTGTGAGACTTAGTGAATTTGTGAAAATGAAAGAAGAATGAGCTTCTATTTATAAGAAAATATAGTTTCGATAATTGCACGTTTGGGGCTCAAAATATTACAGTATAATACCTTCCTCTTTTTCTTCAATTTTAATTTAGTCCTGCAAGTATTATCAAACTTGCACCACCTCCCCTAATAGTAAATCATGTGAATTAATAGTTTATTTATGTGACTCAATAGTATAATCATGTGAAAAAACTAATTACAGTATAATACCTTCATCTATACCTCTATTTTTAATTTAGTCATGCAAGTATTATCAATCTTGCACCAACTCCCCTAATAGTACATGCATGTGAATCAATAGTACACACATGTGAACACATGGTTATAAGCATGTGAATTAATAGCAATTAATTACTCATTTATCCGATTAATTACCCGATTGGTCAATATAACTTCCAGACCTCAACTATTATCGAAATAAATATCGATTTTCACTAACACTAATAATCCCAACACAATGGAACTATCAATTTCATCTTTAATCAACACGAACTTATTCATCATTAATATTATAACTCACAATATTTAACAACCAGGTCATTCCCAAGAAAGAGGGGGCTTTCGATAAGGATTTCTCCTTATTTGGCGCGCAATTAGGTGACCAAACCTCTCCTTGACAGAACTTCTAGACATTGTCAATATTGCAAATAATAATATGAATAACTTTGTCATCTCAATTATTGATTTAATAATATAACATATTATACGATGATGATCTTGTGATAATAATTGAATCAATAATATGAGAGATATGATGCAACAACCATCAGAGTAATAATTGAGTATAACTGAGTGACTTCTCACGTAAGCATCAATAATCAATACCATATGCTACTACGCAACCACGAGACATCGTATTCTTTACTTTTACTACTAGGGTAGTTCAGCGCTTTTTAACGGTAACACTTTCTCCGTTATTTTTATAAAAGATAATTCTGTCATTTTCTAAATACGACAATACTTCCGTTGTGGGGTCCACTAATGATTGTGCCAACATACGGATATTCCCCGATAAAAAGAATATTTCCCGACCAATCAAATTTTTATAACAACTTGCTTACTTTGAAAAATTTTCACATATCACCCTTAACTTTAACCTTTTATCAATTTAACCATTTACTAAATAGAATAATAATTATAAGGAAACTGAATACTTTCATTTTATAAAATTCGGGATCTCACAATCTCCCCTCCATATGAAATTTCGCCCTCGAAATTTACGTACCTGGTGTCGACGTCGGGATTTTTGAGTGTCCCTTTTCGTTACTTGTTCTTTGGTGTTCTCATGTTAATGTGAGATTTATTTTAAAAAACAAGTGAAAAAGGTCTGACATTATAATGTCGAAGATTGACTTTAAGAGTCGCCAGTTGGTATTTTTAACTGGTTGCACCAACGCAACCAAAAAGGTTTGCATATTGACCCAGTGTTTTGACACTGCTAAACGGGTCTGTGAAACCGAGAATCATTAAGGGTTCGGGGCTTGATTATGCGGAGGGAAGGTGTTAGGCACCCCCCGACATCCGTGTTACCACTGTGATCGCCACTCTTCAAAGAAATTGTTATATGAATGTGTGTGTGTGTGTGGATCAATGTGCAATTATTTGAAAGTAGCGCGAGGCCTCGTTCGCACCTATATACACAAGGTTTGAATTTTATATGAAAATTTAGTTTTAACCAAGATTTAGCAATGAAGTTTTGTAAAAAGAGGTTTTTTAAACCCTGTACTCAATAGGAATTGAGACCTTTTCACACTTTCATTTTATTATTAAATGTTCGGCTTGTTTGCTTTTATTTTTGAGATGCGAAACATTCTCGAAAAAATAATATACAGCAGTGCCGAACTCCTCATGGGCATGACAACCATCCAAGGAAACTCAGACACTGTAAAATAATTTACAAGCTGCTTACAGCTAGAAAATGTCCATCATGGGAACCGAATCTAGATTCAGTAAACTGAACTTGTGATCACATGATTCCTAGGCTAACAAGATACTGCAATTTGTATGGAAAGCAGTAAGCAGTTATATATATATAAAAGCTGTAATATATATATATATATATATATGAACATGATCAACCGCCACGAAGTGAACTCAAAGTGACGAAATGTAAATAAAGTCGTAAAACCGATCAACTCGCCACGTAAGTGAACTCTGTGTAGACTAATATAAATAAAGTCAGAAAAGTCACGAGAGTAAACTCCAGCCCGATAAGAATGTAAATATATATATATGTACAAATATATATATAAAAGTAGTAAACGATTTGGATGGAAATCTGTGCTCATCGGATATGTTCGATAAAGAATTATATATATGTATATATATAAAAGCTTAATAAATGCAACGGATATAAAATCCAGCTCATTAGATATGTCTCGACAACAATTATATATATATATATATATATATATATATATATATACAAAAGCAATTAAATGCTCGGATATAAAACTCAGCTCATCGTATGTAGTTCCACCACGCTTATATATATATATATATATATATATATATATAAAGCAAATAAACGCCCGCATCAAGTTCAGGCTTAATCGAGGCATAACTCGATAATGTTAGTCTATATATACGTAAATATATACATATATTAGTATATATATATGACATGAAATGAAAACCACTGACCAAGTCCGGCAACACACACTCACACGACTCTCAACTTCACATACAATCGTGTGTGATAATAGGAGAAAGAGGCTTCATAGAATGTAAGAAGGCTTATGGTAGAAATGCCAAAGTAGACTTCTTAGACTTTAAATGGATAAACACTCAGCTCCCGTTGGATAAAAAGTAGCTATATGTGAGCTAACTAGTGTTTAAAGAAGAGGAAACACTCAAAAGATGTGTATGCAGAGATAAATGGATAGGGCTTCCTCACCTTTTTTCTTCTCTCTCTCTCTCTCAAATGGCTGATCCCCCTCTATATTTATAGACGGATGACCGCAGGTCAACCTGTGGCAGGTCGTGGTGGGCCCGGGCTTCGCGAGTCCCGTCGTCTTGTAGTACATGCACTGTAATGTCCAATCGAACTTGCAGAACTTCAATCTGAGCATCCAAACGAAGTATATCTGTACTTCTTCGGATCGCTTGTGTCGAGAGTTACGTAATGACATGGATTAGAGGTTGTACAAAGTCAGGAAGAGGGGTCTATGCCCATGGTCTTCAAGCTTTAAAGTCTATCCAAAGTACTGCCACACGTAATAGTCACTCGGGATTGTCAATCTTCGGCTCTTGTGGGACATTGTTGTATGTATGTTTGAAGCGTTGAGACGATGTGCCATTTGTTGGAGGAACAAGATGATGTGTAACTCCTTGCCGGGGTTATCACCGGGTTGAGTTGAAAGTAGACGTTGCTCAGGGTTATAGCTGAGATTGGACTACTTATTAGTATGCTACGATATCATCTTGTTGTCGTGGTATGATGACATTGTGACTCCTCACCGGGGTTATCTCCAGTTTAAACGGAAAGTAGACATTGCTCAGGGTTACATCTGAGATTGGACTGCTTGTTTGTGTGCCTCACTGTCATCTGTAGGTTGAAGCTGATTGCATGTGTTTGAAACAAGCATTTTCGGGGTTATCGCCAGAACTACAATGGAATCCCTTGGGGCTATCACCAAGGATGGGGTTGCTACTCCCAGTGTTGTCTCTGGGACTGGAACTGAATGTCGTGGTGTTATCGCTGAAACAGAACTGTCCTCTCCGGTGTTGTTGCCGATCTTTTGATCTGTATATCTCAGGCTTACCTGCGAGATTGGAAATGACATTCCCGGTGTGTGTTTCGGGTTTGAAGCTGAACTTTCGGTAGTATCTGGATTGAAGCTGATGTTCCCGATTTGTGTTCCGGGTTTAAAGATGAACTTTCGGTAGTATCCGGAATGGTTGTAAGCTGTCTTTCAATGTTATCTCCAAAAGACGAATCTATCCTCCTGCAATGTCAGTAATAGGAGTGCAGAAAAGTTTGAGTGTCTACAGATGCCCCTCTTTATCATATTCATGCAATGCAAGGCATGGATAGGATAAAGAATCCTAGACACTTGAAATGCAAGCAAGATAATCATGATGCGATATGCAACAACATGATGCAAATATATGTAGAATGTATGGATGATTATCAAGAAATCTTGCTGGGATGATAATCAGTGATGGCTTGGACATGCGATCCAAGTCTCAAAGGATGTTCACGTTCGGACCACCACCAAAGTCTTGAATCCTAGACACTGGCTTATATTCCATAGAGGTACCTCTTGTGTGGAAGAGATCTGTGGGAATAAAGCTTTGTCTGCTTTGAGGATGTGTATAACATGTTCCCTCATACTTTCAGAGTTATTGCCAACAGTTGGTTGTTATCAGGGTTGCCTGATCTCCGCTGATGTGTGTATCACTGGATGAATCCCTCTTGGGTGCATAGTCAAGGCTGCTTGACCTTCACTGATGTGCATCAATGGTAGAATTGTGTTGTCGACCTTGCTGAGGAAGGTTGCTTCAATGGGTTTACTTGCCATTGGTTGATATGACGTCAAGGCTGCTTGACCTTCATTGATGTGTATATCAATGGTTGCATTGCGTTGTAACCCCCGCCGGGGATACGTAGATGCTCGAAAGATGTGCGTTGTGAACCCCACCGGGGAGGTTTGATATTCCATGGTTTTGCGTTGTAACACCCGCGGGGATACGTAGATGCTTGATAACTTCGGCGTTGTAACCCCCGCCGGGGAGGTTTAGGATTGTAACCCTGCAAATAACGGCATTGGACCTTTGTGGGGTATTGCCGAGCATGGTTTGTGAAAGCTAAGCTTATTTGTAAGACCCCAACTTATTATTAATGAAATTTAATTTTCTCTATTTACTATTTTGAAATAGTAAGGGTTGATTTGATTAATGTGGATAGTTAGGGGTAAATACATAAATATTTCAAAATAAGCAAGTGGTTATAAAATATTCATTGTTGTTTGGGAATATTCGTTTGGTAGTGGAATATTAAATCGTTGTGGGAATATTCGTATTTACTGGCAGCAAAACCACCATGTGTGGGCCCCATAACTAGAAAGCGATTTGATGAAAAAAACGACAAATATAAGTTGTTTAAAAATAACAACAGTAGTTGTTACCAATTATCTTGTTAAAATACTCGGTGGTTAAAACACAAGAATGATTTACAGTATTGCACCAATTATTGATTCTTACGTAAGAAGGCACTACTCAATAATGGTTATGTAATTCTTGTCAAAGATTTTATTGATTTAATAATTCTTTGCGTTGATATTTTATATTATTGTTGTTTCAATAATTGTCATTACACGTATTTTTCATTATCGGAAGCAATAATTCATATTATCTCGAATAATATTATTAGATAACATTATTGGCAATGTCTAGAAAGTTACGTTTAAGGAGAGGTTTGGTCACCTAATTGCGGCCAAGAAAGAGAAATTCTTATTGAAAGCCCCTCTTTCCTGAACCGCTGGTTGTCAATATTGTGATTCTCGTAATATTATTTGTGAATAATTAATTATTGATTCATATGATGAGAAAAATATTGATTTTATGTGGATATAGATGGAGAAAAATTTTAATGTGACAATTGTTGAAAATTGAAATTTTATCTTTTCTCGATAAAATAATTAATTTAAATATATTATTATATTTTAATAATATAATAATGGTGATATTTTTACAACGAATGTGGGATATATGAGTATACGAGGAGGAAGAGTATTTTTGTTGCGTTAAATGTTTAAAACATGTTAAACATTTTGATGGACCCCATTTATCGACCGAAATTTGATTATAAACAGTAAAATCGCCTGCGTTTGTGGATTTTGGTCAATTTCATTTGGAAATTAGGAAAAACTTTCTTCTGCAAAGTTGTAGAGAATTGAATTTCCTATAAAAAGCCGTGAGTTTCAAATTTTCTGACAAAAGGGCTATTTATTGTGAATTATTGAAGTTTCGAAGCTCCGAAATAATTGATTTTTGGAAGTTTTAATTATTTTTATTTAGAAAAACGTTTTTGTTGTTTATGGACATGTGTTAGGTGTTTGAGATCAGCTGGTAGGATGGCGTAGAAGATTTATTATATATATTGATATTATATTAAATTTTCTGCTTTGGTGTTCTAAGTATTTTCCTATAAATAGGGTGCTTAGGTTAGAATTGAAAATCACACCAGAAACTAAAGTTTTCTCTCTTTATATTATCGAGCGTATTCTTGTGAGTATTTTGAGTATACTTTGAGTATTGCTATACTATGTGCAAGTTCAAGTCATAGCCTATATCCAGGTGTTTCAACTAGAAATCTTGTCTTTGTGAGGTAAGGATATTATTTTTTTTCAGTAATGATATTATTTCTTCAATATCATTATGTTGAAATATTGATCTGAAGTTTTTTTATCAAATTTGGAACTTTTGGTGTCTGAGTTACTATTCACGATACTGTATTATTCACGAATCAAGACTATTCATCGAAAAATAAAAATTTTCCTTTTCATCTAAAATATCTATTGTGGATACTAGCTTTGATTGTATCCATGTTTTGATCATTCTTGAATTTTACACCACTATGATTATTTTGAGGTATTTTGGACATGGATAAAACAAAGTACTAATCCTTAATCCTTAATCCTTGTCATTTTGTTTCATTGGATTCGTTTCTTTAAAAATATTTTTCATCATCCCGGCCTTAAATGATGATATTATTGAATATCTTTGGCCTCAGTAGTGTAAAGATGAATGATTTCTAAAGAATATCTTTTGGCCCGTAGTGCAAAGATGAACAGTGTTTTTAGATGAATACATGATTAAGTGATGAATATCTTTGGCTCGTAGTGCAAAAAGATGAATATTTGATTCCAGATATATATTGATTGATGTTACATGGATAAAAGATAGACGATGAACTTTTAAATTCATATATAGAAGATAGTAGTTTGCATTCTCTACTTAACTCTTCTAATGAATTATTATTTTCATCGCGAATATTGATTTAAAAACTTGTTGTCTATTGTATTCTATTAGATTTTTCCTCGTTGAAGACTAATGATAATTTGTTGTATATTATCTTAGTCATAATATTCTTTTATCGGGCTAGTTGAGCTCACCCTTTTCCTTTTGGTTCCATTTTTTTTCTTCTCGTGAGGCGTAGAATATAGCGAGTAGTATTTAGTCTGGGTATGGAATGAAGGTTCTAGAGAGAGTTGTTTAGTAGTCCTCACCATTTTTGTAAAATAATGTATCAATAAATGTGATGAGGATTTATTTGAGTATAGATATTGTCTAGAAGATAATATTTGTATTCAAACTCACAGCTTTCTTGTTGTAATAATAAAGTTGTAGTTGTTTTCGTATCATGTATTGACAACTCCGAATGGGTGATGTATACCTATTTTGGGGCGTCACGGTTGGTATCGAGCTTAGGATATGATCTCTCGGCGGAGATCGGGGAATAGAACTAGGAGGGGAGAGACGAGTAAATCATTTGCTAGTGTGTCCTACCAAAGCTTATTTGTTAGTTGGTCAGTATATAGGGATATTATATGATATATTGATTTCCTTAATTAACCCTTGTTTTATGATAGTATTTGAGAATGTCGACTGAGAATATTAACAATGGAAATGAGACCGTGGAGACGCCTGTACTCACCAACGAGGAGAACGCAACAGTTTGGCAATGTTCCTCCCGTGAACAACACCACGAGCGAGATGATGAACGAGGGGATGTTTAAAAGCTTTTGCGGTTCATGCAAAAATCGCATTTAGAGGAGACTCGTGTTCAAAATATAGGAGGAAATGATAGCAATTCACGGGTTGTCACAAACCAAGCGATTCAAAGAGTTGGGACCACCAGAATTTAAGGGAAAGCCGATCCGATCATGGCGGAAACATGGGTCAAGCAAATTACCAAGATATTCGATGTCTTGGGATGCACGGAGAACGAAGGTTCCATTCGCCAACTTTATATTCCATGGCGAAAGGCGGACTCATTGGTGGGAGTCGTGAAGCGCACTCCATCCATCCCAAGACTCAAAGATGTCTTAGGAGACGTTTTAAATTATTTAATGACAAATACTTTCTCGAAAGTGTTCAAGTTATATGAAGGAAGTGGAGTTCATCAGATTAGAACAAAACAAACATGACCGTGTCTCAAAGACGAGACAAAGTTTGCAGAGTTATCCGTGTTTGCACCTCATTTGGTGGAGAATGAGGAACGATGACGCGGATGTTTTCGAGAGGTTTGAAACCCCAGATACGACAATATCTCATTTCTCATAAATTTTCTCTATTCAGATGTTGTAATGAGGCTCAATTGTTAGAAGCGAGATAACGAGTATGTTCAACCGAGGGACCATAACGAGGATCGTATCAGGAGATACAGTCAATGTAATAATGATAACCAAATGGAGAAAGAAACAGACGGACAAAAATGGTAACCACTCGGTAGTAATCATAGCCATGAAAATATAAGAAGCGAAGTGAGGAGGAGATTTTAAAAGAGGAGATTTAACAACGACTATGTGAAGACGACAAAGGTGCGACAAAGAATCGGTTCTAAGGGAGGAGGAGAACGACCACCGGTCATTATATGCTATAAATGCGGAAAGAGGGACATATCACCCAAACCGCCCACAACAGTTCAAGGTATGCTATAATTATGGAAAGGAACGACATATCGCCGAGATTATACGCAGTGGCGAAACCTAGTTCAATGGGGACGGTGACTCAAAAGATCGCCCCGTAAAAGTCAAAGTCAACAATTCCCGGAAGAGCGTTTTTGTGGATCGGTCAAAATGCGAGAACCCAAACGAGGTGATCACGGGTAAGCTATTTATAAATTCTTGCGAAGTTTATACCTTACTTGATAACCGGTGCTACCCATTCATTTATCTCTCCCTTGTGCTCAACGTTTAAACTTGACTCAGGAGAAATTAGACTTTGACCTATCTGTGGAAACTCCGTTAGAGAAACTTTCATCACATCCATCGTTTATAAATCTTGTATAATTCAAGTTGGCACCATTACCTTACCGTTGACCTTATCTCTTTAAAGATACTTGCTTTTGATGTTATTTTAGGGATTGATTGGTTAACTACTCATCATGCCAAAATTGATTATTTTCGTAAGGTTGTTAGTTTTCATATTCCTAACCAACCTGTTGTATTTAATTCAAGCAACTAAACCATTAAAATCAATCACCGTCATATCTAATCATAAAGCTATTCGCTTATTGAAAAACGGATGTCAAGCTTTCTTAGCCCATGTTATGGATTTGAATAAAGACACGCCAAATTTGAATAATATTCTGTTGTTATTGACTTTCCCGACGATTTTTCGAAGAACTTCCTTACACCCCGTAACGTGAAGTTGAATTCTTTATTGATCTTGAACCCGTACAAAGCCCATTTCTAAAACCCCATATCGAATGGCTCCTATTGAACTTCAGAGTTAAAGGTCCAACTACAAGAATTGTTGGACATCGGTTTCATTCGTCCTAGTACATCTCCTCGGGTGCTCCTATTTTATTCAGAAGAAGAAAGACGGAGTACGCGACTTTTGTATTGACTATCGGAATTGAACCATGTCACCATCAAGAATAGGTATCCTCTACCTCGTATTGATGACTTGTTTGACCAACTTAAGTAAGGCACAATTCTTTTCAAAATCGATCTTCGATTCGGATATCATCACCAAGATTAGAACCGAGGATATTCCAAAGAGCGCCTTTAACTAGCTATGGGCATTATGAATTCTTAGTCATGTCTTTCTTGACCGACTAATGCTCCTCGCTTGGCTTTCATGGATATGATGAACCAAGTATTCAAGGAATATTTGGATCGGTTTTTGTTGTTGTCTTTATTGATGACATCCTCATATATTCCAAAAGTCGTGAAGATCATGAGCACCATTTGAAGTCGGTACTCCAAAGGCTTCGTGAAAACAAACTATATGCCAAATTGAAGAAATGCGAAGTTCGCTTCGAGGAAGTAGCATTCCTTGGGCATGTGGTGTCAAAACATGGAGTATCCGTGGACCCGCCAAGATTGAAGCAATACAAAGTTGGGAGCAACAAGTCGGTGGACCCAAGTACGTAGCTCGGGTCTAATGGTTATTATCGGAGATTCGTGGAAGGGTTTTCTCGAATCGCTACTCCATTAACTCACTAACTCTTTAAGGATACAAAATTCGTTTGGAGCGAAGAATGCGAGAAAAGTTTCCAAGAGCTTAAGAGGAAACTTATTTCTAAGACTGTTCTAACAATACCATCCGGTTCGGATGGATTTGTTATCTACAACGATGCTTCGTGCAAAGGGTTAGGATGTGTTCTCATGCAACGCGGGAAAGTCATAGCCTATGCCTCGCGACAACTTAAAGAGTATGAGAGGAATTATCCTACTCATGATCTAGAGTCAAGTGTTAGATCATTTTCGCTTAAAGATATGGAGGCGCTTATCTATATGGGGAGAAAGTGGAGATATATTCGCACCATAAAAGCCTTAAATATTTCTTCACTCAAAAAGAACTCAACACGCCAGTCAATGACGTTGGCTCGAGCTATTGAAAGACTACGACCACACTATTCAATACCATCCCGAAAAGCGAACGTGGTAGCCGACGCGTTGAGTAGAAGATCATATGTGGGAATGAGTGCGATGATGTCAAGTATACGACAGAGCCAACTTTAATAGAAAAAGTTAAGGTTGCTCAAGCCACCGAATCCGGAAATGATGCGTATGAAGAAGAAAGTACAAGAAGGAGCTATTCCTAAGCGAGAATTGATGAAGAAGGAATACTTGAGTCCACTCTAGACTTTGTGTACCTAACGACTGACGATTTAAAGTACAAGATTATGATGGAGGCACACAATACACCACATTTGCAATCCATCTCGAAGTACCAAAATGTATCATGATCTTCGACATACATTTTGGTGGAACAATATGAAGAGAGAGATTGCAAAGTTTATCTCGATGTGTTTAACTTTCCAACGTGTAAAAGGCGGAGCATCTAGTACCTAAGGGTCCGTTGCAACCACTTGAGATTCGAAATGGAAGTGGGAACACATTACCATGGATTTCAAGCATTACTGGTCTTCCTACTTTGTTTCTCAAGGCATCAATGCTATTTGGGTTATTGTTGATAGATTAACCAAGTCCGCTCATTTCTTGCCGATCACGGAGACTTATTCCTTGAACGCCTTGCTAAAGCATGTACGTGAATGAGATTGTGAGGTTGCATGGCATGCCTGTATCCATAGTTTCGGATCGTGACCCAAGATTCACTTCAAGATTTTGGGTTAGCTTGCAAAAAGCTATGGGCACGGATTACAATTCAGTTCGGCATACCATCCTCAAACGGACGGACAATCAGAAAGGATTTTTCAAACTCTTGAAGATTTATTAAGACTCTGTGTCCTAGACTTCAAGGACAGTTGGGATAAGTATTTAGCATTGGTGGAATTCTCCTACAACAACAGTTATCAGGCAAGTATAGGTGTGGCTCCATTTGAAGCATTATATGGACGAAAGTGTCGCTCTCCAGTATGTTGGGACGAGGTGGGTGAAGCAACATTGTTGGGACCCGAGTTGGTACGTATGACTACGGAAAAGATCCAAATAATTCGACAACGTATACAAACGGCACAAGATCGACAAAAGAGTTATGCGGATCTTCATCGAAAGGACGTGGAATTTAGTATAGGGGATCATGTATTGTTGTGAGTTGCTCCATGGAAGGGAGTTATAAGATTTGGGAAGAGAGGAAAGCTCAATCCACGATTTATTGGTCCATTTCAAATTTTGACCGAAGTAGGAAATGTAGCCTATAGACTCGCGCGTTACCTCGAAAGTATGTCTCGTGTTCATAATGTGTTTCACATATCTGTACTTCGTAAATATGTGAAAGACCCGAACCACGTTATAGAGTTAGAACCGGACGAGATAGCCGAAGACTTAACGTATGAGGAGGCACCTGTCAAGATCTTGGATAGGAAGGAGCATGTCCTACGCACAAAGGTCATACCACATGTTAAAGTTCTGTGGAGGAATCATGCTATAGAGGAAATGACCTGGGAATTGGAAACGAAATGAAAGCGAGGTATCCTCACCTTTTGAAACACCAGTATACGCACGTCAATTTCGAGGACGAAATTTCATAAGGAGAGGAGGTTGTAAGACCCCAACTTATTATTAATGAAATTTAATTTTCTCTATTAATTATTTTGAAATAGTAAGGGTTGATTTGATTAATGTGGATGGTTAGGGGTAAAATACGCAAATATTTCAAAATAAGCAAGTGGTTATAAAATATTCATTGTTGTTTGGGAATATTCGTTTGGTAGTGGAATATTAAATCTTTGTCGGGAATATTATTGACGCAATTGACAGTAGCGACCATGTGTGGTCCCCATAATCTGGAAAGTGATTGGATGAAGAAAACGACAAATATAAGTTGTTTAAAAAAATAACTTGAAGTAGTTATGCTAATTATCTTTGTTAAAATACCTGTGGTTAAAACACAAGAAGATTACCAGTATTGCACCAATTATTGATTCTTAGGTAAGAAGGCACTACTCAATAATGGTTACGAGAATTCTCGTCGAAGATTTTATTGATTTAATAATTACTGCGTTGATATTTTATATTCTTTGTTGTTTCAATAATTGTCATTACACAAGATTTTCATTATCGAAGCAATAATTCATATTATCTGAATAATATTATTAGATAACATTATTGGCAATGTCTAGAAAGTTCTATCTAAGGAGAGGTTTGGTCACCTAATTGCGCGCCAATAAGGAGAAATTCTTATTGGAAAGCCCCCTCTTTCCTGGGAACTGCCTGGTTGTCAATATTGTGATTCTGTAATATTATTTGTGAATAATTAATTATTGATTCATATGATGAGAAAAATATTGATTTTATGTGGATATAGATGGAGAAAATTTTTAATGTGACAATTGTTGAAAATTGAAATTTTATCTTTTTCTGATAAAATAATTAATTTAAATATATTATTATATTTTAATAATATAATAATGGTGATATTTTTACAACGAATGTGGGATATATGAGTATACAAGGAGGAAGAGTATTTTTGTTGCGTTAAATGTTTAAAACATGTTAAACATTTCGGTGGACCCCATTTATTGACTAAAATTTGATTATAGCCTGTAAAATCGCCCGTTTGTGGATTTCGGTCAATTTCTGTTTGGAATTCGGAAAAACTTTCTTCTGAAAAGTTGTAGAGAATTGAATTTCCTATAAA
This sequence comes from Panax quinquefolius, assembly GCA_020205615.1. Classification (NCBI taxonomy): domain Eukaryota; kingdom Viridiplantae; phylum Streptophyta; class Magnoliopsida; order Apiales; family Araliaceae; genus Panax; species Panax quinquefolius. The sequence continues at coordinate 38,538,560 of CM035157.1, read as the reverse complement.
AAGTTGCGTGTTTTGAATTTTCTGACAAAAGGGCTATTTATTGTGAATTATTGAAGTTTCGAAGCTCCGAAATAATTGATTTTTGGAAGTTTTAATTATTTTTGTTTAGAAAAACGTTTTTGTTGTTTATGGACATGTGTTAGGTGTTTGAGATCAGCTGGTAGGATGGCGTAGAAGATTTATTATATATATTGATATTATATTAAATTTTCTGCTTTGGTGTTCTAAGTATTTTCCTATAAATAGGGTGCTTAGGTTAGAATTGAAAATCACACCAGAAACTAAAGTTTTCTCTCTTTATATTATCGAGCGTATTCTTGTGAGTATTTTGAGTATACTTTAAGTATTGCTATACGGTGCAAGTTCAAGTCATAGCCTATATCCTGTGTTTCAACTACTAATCTTGTCTTTGTGAGGTAAGGGATATTATTTTTTTCGTAATGATATTATTTCTTCAATATCATTATGTTAAAATATCGATCTGAAGTTTTTTATCAAATTTGGAACTTTTTTGGTGTCTGAGTTACTATTCACGATACTGTATTATTCACGAATACTAAGACTATTCATCGAAAAATGAAAATTTTCCTTTTCATCTAAAATATCTATTGTGGATACTAGCTTTGATTGTATCCATGTTTTGATCATTCTTGAATTTTACACCACTATGATTATTTTTGAGGTATTTTTGGACATGGATAAAACAAAGTACGAATCCTTAATCCTTAATCCTTGTCATTTTGTTTCATTGGATTCGTTTCTTTAAAAATATTTTTCATCATCCTCAGTCTTAAATGATGATATTATTGAATATCTTTGGCCTGTAGTGTAAAGATGAATGATTACTAAAGAATATCTTTGGCCCGTAGTGCAAAGATGAACAGGTGTTTAGATGAACATGACCAACTGATGAATATCTTTGGCCTGTAGTGCAAAGATGAATATTTGATTCCAGATATATATTGATTGATGTTACATGGATAAAAGATATACGATGAACTTTTAAATTCATACATAGAAGATAGTAGTTTGCATTCTTTACTTAACTCTTCTAATGAATTATTATTTTCGCTGCGAATATTGATTTAAAAACTTGTTGTCTATTGTATTCTATTAGATTTTTCCCTGTTGAAGACTAATGATAATTTGTTGTATATTATCTTAGTCATAATATTCTTTACTGGGCTAGTTGAGCTCACCCTTTTCCTTTTTGTTCCATTTTTCTTCTCAGGAGGCGAGAATATAGCGAAAGTATGCAGCCTGGGGTATGGAATGAAGGTTCTAGAGAAAGTTGTTTAGTAGTCCTCACCATTTTTGTAAAATAATGTATCAATAAATGTGATGAGGATTTATTTGAGTATAGATATTGTCTAGAAGATAATATTTGTATTCAAACTCACAATTTTACTGTTGTAATAATAAAGTTGTAGTTGTTTCTGTACCATGTATTGACAACTCAGAATGGGTGATGTATACCTATTTTGGGGGCATCACATTATTGGTATAGTATAACCTGCATTCAGGAGAATACCATTGAAGCGGCAAGAATTACCTCTAACCGACAAGAAACCAGGATTTCAGGTTGTTCCGCTCAATCGCGTAGCGTTTTTATTCCTAATTTGGCCTTTTCAGCTTGTGAGACCTCCTTTTCAACTCTAACTGGATCGAGCCAAAGGTGTGGGACCCATGTAGGTGTGCCGCAGGTGTACCTGCAGGAGCCGCGGGTTGACCTACGGCCAGCCGTGCCTATGTATAGGTGGCTGGTGGCTTTCATAAGTCATTTTCAAGTTACGCGGCGAAGGAAATCTGAGAGCTCTTCTGCAGATCTGCTGAGTTCGGGCAACTTTCTGCATATTCTGTCACCGTACAAGCGTTCTTCACTGTCCTGGTAACACATGCATGTATTTTTTTCCAATTTTTGTCCGTTGGAAAATAACTTATCGCATGAAATGCATTTAGACACATAGTAGTGAATATGCATGTTGATATGACTTGATAAAAAATATTCAACATAGCAAATGTTAGTATTAAACCATGCTGAAAATAATGATGTGAAAAAAATTTAACTTTTGAAGCAGTCAAATCGGCACCTTTTACTGTCATTTCTTATCCTATCTGAGGACAAATGAGTAAAGGTAGAATAGTAAATAATCCTTGTAATTTAGACTACACTTACAGATTTTTACTGTGATGTGATGAATGCATACAGGATGTATATGACTGTGTACAGGTGTGCTACTGAATGGCCACCTAGTCATGCCTATATGCATGTGGATAGTCCCATTTACAAAGGGGGCTATGGAAAAAATTTTCCAAAATGTAGGCATTATGCAATTTAACTCTACAGTAAATGTATGTTAAAATAATGCATGTATGTATAGAATCATAGAATGCATTTTGAAAAAGACTCAAGGTACGAAATTACCACACCCTTTCTGAGGTGATTTGGAGACTTGTTGTCCAGATATTATGGATCCAAATCAGCCAAACAGTTCCCGCAGGACCACTTCTGGTGTACGGAGGAGGGCTTTTGAAGAGCCTCAACGTCATTCTATGAGACAGGCTCGTCGTTTGGCGGAGGCGGTAGTACGTCCTATTCGGGTTGAGGTGTCAAATGTCGAGGACGAGGAGGAGGATGTACTGTTCGAGGTTTCTGCTCCTGCTATACGTGTTCCCCGTAGGGAATTTCCAGGTATTCAAGTGGCGAACCCAGATCTTCTGGGTGACTTGAGTAGGCATCCTTCAGTATACCTGCACGCAAACAAGGTATGAAGTTAGATCTTTAATCTTCCTTATTTCCTATTGAAGAGGAGTCAAGGAGTCTGATGTCGATCTTTATTTGATGTAGGTTCCCGGCTTCACACAACGTCGAGGGAATTGGTTTAGCATCCACTCTATGTATCAGGCCTTGCATAATGACTATAGAGCGAGCGTCCATGGCTGGGGATTCGAGAGATTCTTCTTTATTCTACCCCGTCATTTGCCCCGGGGGTTACCTCGAGTGGCACCGCTCGAGCGGTGGTTCCACCGCACTCACCACTTCATTTCTTCGGATCATGAGGTGATGATGACGCCGATGGATTGGCGGTTTTTAAGGTGTATGGAATTTGGAGGGGAGTGGGTGCCTTGCACGGATATCACCCTACCGTAGTTAGATCCTTGTTGGGAGTTCCGGCCGAGTCACCAAAAGGTGACTATTCTGGACAGTCCTTTGAGCGTAGATGCTATGAGCGGGCTATTGAGTGAGCCCATACCCGATGATGTGAGAGTCAGGGATCGCATTCTTTGGCGAATGTTCCTAATGATCATTAGGGACTGCTTCATAGTAGATAACTCTTATACGGTGTCTTTCGCTTTGATCAGCATGACGAGTGAGTTTTATACACATGAATTGGATACATTCGGGCTTAATTTATTGTTGTTCTCAAGCCTTTTAGGATGTTTTTATGTGTTTGTGTCTATTCAAGAATGTTTTATATTGTTTTGTAGGATTTGGGACAAAAGTTACTTGGATCGACGTTTGGGGTGGCTAGATTCGCGTTTTCGGCTTGCTATTTACACAGCAGTCACTTCAGAGCCAATTTGACTATAGCTCCGGATATTATTTCGAATAACTCAAAGAATGAAAGTTGTAGATCTACTTCTCCTCTTTCCGGAACATCTTGAATCATCGAAATCGGAGTTTGGACGAAGAAGTTATGGCTATTTTCCCAAAAGACGTCGGAGCAGAAAATGTCAGAACTTGTAACATCGCCGGGGCGCTAATTTTAAGCCTATTTGCAGCGCTGGGGCGCTATAAGGCAGATTCTCAGCATCGTGAACAGTGCTGGGGTGCTGGGGAAGAGGTTGGGTGCGGCTTGGACGCGTTTTGGGCGAATTTTGACTCCAAATTGGATTGGGTTTGTTCCTAAGCTAAAAATTGGACTTGTAACCTATAAATACATGATGTAAGGCATAAAATAAAGGAGATTACATAGATTAGACTAGATTAAACACTCCTTTAGATTAGAACATAACCCTAGTTCTTATTAGTTTTGGAGATTGAAGCAACTTGGAGACCATTGAAGATTCAAAGGGAGCGAAAAAGAGAGTCTCAAGGCTATCGACAATAGATTATATTCTCTTCTCTTCTCTTACTTTTATCTTTTAATGTCTATTCAATTGTGGATTCTTGATTTTAATTCATTAATTATGAACTAACTCTTTCATTAAGATTTCAATTGAAGTTTTTATGATTATGAATTGATTATTTGATTTATTCTAATTATTTATGTTGAAGTGAATTGTTCATCTTGCCTTATGCTTATTGATTAATTATCTGATTAGTAATTACCTTGTTACTCTAGAAGGAATTGAGAAAGGAATTCTAGGGTTAGAACTGGACATGGTGACATGTGACTTAGTTATTTGCACAGTGAATAATTAGGTTTGTGAATAGAATGAGAATATCTATTTGCCACATGTAACACATAAGGAATTGGGATTGTAGCGAGTTTAATTCAATTGTTTTGCATAGAGATATAACAAAATTAATCTGGGTTAAATAGAAGGCAATTGATCACTCGAGAGAGGGCTTTTGGCATTTGAGAATTCCTGTTAACAATTCAGTAGACATAATAATTGGAATAGTTGAATAATTGATTTATAATTCATAATTGGGGATATTGGAGTCTTAATCCTTATTTATCTGAATTCATTCAAATTTTAGTTGTTTATTTGCTTTCTTTTAGAATAATCTCTTTTAATTGTTTTAATTTAGTTTTCTTAATTAGAAAAATCACAATTTGCGATTGTTTAAATAAAATTGATTTGGTTAAGAGTTAGTACTTGGTAATTTTTATTAAATAATTCCTCGTGGGAACGATACTCTACTTTCACTTTATTACTTGTTGACCGTGTATACTTGCACGTATTCATTGATTGCGAAATCGATCAACAAGTTTTTGGCGCCGTTGCCGGGGAATTAATTTAATAATTATTTACCAATATTAATTTCAATCAAATTAGTCTTAATTTAAACATTTTTATTTTTTTTTATTTTTCATTCTCTTCCTATATTTCTCTCTTTTTAGGTACCATGGATAACTTTGCATATCAATGGCCATACACGAACATGACTCAACCAAGGGAAGCGGAGATTGACAGACTTGAGAAACTTTCTGCATTGTCAGCACAGATGGATACACTTTCAAAGATGGTCAACGGTTTTGTAGCTCAACGTCGTCAAAGTGTGGCGGTTACTTGTGATTATTGTGCTGGAAATCATATGAGTCATCAATGCGCCATCAGTTTTTTGAAATGGTACAAGATAGGGCGATTATATCCCAACAGCTTATGTCTATCCCAACAACTTTCATCGTAATTGGGGTATCACCGAATTTTTCATGGAGTAACAATCAAGATCAATTTCATGCTCCAAGTCCAACATACCCACCGGATTTTTCGTGTCCACCTCCACTACAACAGAAGAACATTCAAATTGGGAGGAAGCCTTGGAAAAATTTATTACGACTTTTGAAAAAAGAGTACGAGGAACAAGAAAAAGATTTAATCAAATAGAGTTGAAATATACAAAGCCAAGGTGAGTCAATAAAGAATCTGGAAAATCAATTGGGCAGATAGCACATGCATTGAACAACCGTCCTCAAAACACTTGGCTCTATGACATGGATAACGAGACTGATGATGAGCCCGATGGTGAGCCCGAGCCAAATCTACAACTGGATAAGCCACGAGATGAAAAAGAGGAGACAAGTGGGGATAATGACAACAAGGTCGGTGAAGAACTAATTGTGAGAACCAATGATGATGAGCCAATGTTATTTATGCCTCAAGTGCCTTCTCCTCCACAGTTCAAGAGTCTGGTTAGATTTGCAAAACCTTGTCCGCTAGGTAGTCACGTCATCGGCAATACTCCTTGTGACGTAAAAGCGAGTACAACTTCGAAGCCATGGTTCAATGAGTTGGAGAAGATAGAAGAAGAGATTGTTGTGTCTGACAAGCCTCAATGCCAAAATCTATTCGCAGACACAATGGAAAAAACACCTAGATGTTGGACGTTCTTGAATGTGATCTTATCTAAAGAAAGCATGCTAGGTGACTTTAATACAATGGCTATCGTAAATGGGAACCTACCAAAAGCTATATTATTTTCGATGGATGGAGGGTTCCTCAACTTTCGAAGAGGAATTGGATAGCATTGACTGCATAAAGTCAGCCGAGACTATAAAACAAGCGCTTATTGGGAGGCAAACCCAAGTTTAATTTTTATTTTAGTTTTTATTAAGTTTTATATTAGTAGTTTTGAATTTGCATTTATTTAGGATTTAATAAAATTTCTTCTATCATGGTTTTAAAAGTTATTCAAGTCAAATTCAAGTGTGGTGCCCAATTTGTTCCATGTGCTTAGCTTTATTCTCCAAACTTAGCGGGCAAGGAGGAAGATTGTTATATTTTCGTGGAAGTCCTCTCGCTTTAATTTTTTCTATTTTACTATTGAGGACAAAGGTGTCTAGTTTAAGTTTGGGGGCATTTTTTAGTGTCGTATTGCATATAGTTAGTTATTTACATTGCAGTTCGTTATGTTTTCAAGTTATTTACATTTAGTTTTTGCATTCAGCTTTTTTTTTGTTCAAAATAAAATTTAAAAAATCGCAAAAAATAGTAGTTAGTTTACTATATGTTTGTTGCGATTAGTTTATATTTGCATGATTCCAATCGTTAGAGAGTAAAAGTCTATTTTGGCCAATGATGAGACTGGAGTTAAGTAGATAAGTATAGTATTGAATATTCAGGCTTTGATGTGATTTCTTGTTATGAATTGAATCTTTTCCTGTTTGAAACTGGTATAATTAAGGTTAGCACGTTAATAACAGCTATGTTGACTGATTAAGTTTAAATTGATACATAATGGATTTCTTAAGGATAATACTAGTGTGAAGGAATGAAAGACATGAATAGGCGGAGATGGCTAAATTTTGATAAAAACTTAAGTTTGGGGGGAAAATTTGGGATATATAAGCTTCGCTAAAAAAAAGAGAAAAAAAAAAAAATTTACCGTGGCTAGTTTTGTTTCGGGGCCTTTGTTACTTGAGTAAGTACGCCCGAAGGGGTATCTTAAAACCTAGCGCCCTAAGGTCTTATATGGTCTGGGAGTCGTTGGTCGAAAGCTCGCTAAGGGGTGACACTGTTAGCCTAATGGAATGAGACATTGCACAGTCATGGTTAAAAAAAGTAAAAAAAAAAACAATAAAACGGGAAAAGAGCAAAAAGCCCCCGTAATGAAAAGTAAAGCATAAGTATCCCGGATTGGACTCTTGAACTTGGTGGATGTTTGACTTTAGTTGGATCTAGCTTGTTCGTGAATTTTGTGAGTTTTCACTGTATGATGCCTTTAAAGAGACCTATTATGTGTTAAATTTTATTTTATATCGATTAACATTGTTGTGGAGCACACACGCACTATATCGATGATATGAGCCTAAGATTTGATGATTAATTGGGAAATTACTGATTTGTTTTAATATGATGTATTATCATGTTTACTTGATTTCTCTATGGCCGGTTGAATAGACTTGTTTTTGTCATTACTGTTGGAGTCGTAGGCATATAGATTAGTTTCATTACATTGCATTACATAACATTTTTGTGTTTTTGCTTGAGGACAAGCAAAGGTTTAAGTTTGGGGGTATTTGATGAGTGAGTTTTATACACATAAATTGGATACATTCAGGCTTAATTTATTGTTGTTCTCAAGTCTTTTAGGATGTTTTTATGTGTTTGTGTCTATTCAAGCATGTTTTATATTGTTTTGTAGGATTTGGGACAAAAGTTACTTGGATCGACGTTTGGGGTGGCTAGATTCACGTTTTCGGCTTGCCATTTACACAGCAGTCACTTCAGAGCCAATTTGACTATAGTTCCGGACATCATTTCGAAGACCTCAAAGAATGAAAGTTGTAGATCTACTTCTTCTCTTTCCGGAACATCTTGAATCATCAAAATCAGAGTTCGGACGAAGAAGTTATGGCCATTTTCCCAAAGGACGTCGGAGCAGAAAATGTCAGAACTTGTAACAGCGCCGGGGCGCTAATTTTAAGCCTATTTGCAACGCCGGGGCGCTATAAGGCAGATTCTCAGCGTCGTGAACAGTGCTGGGGGCTGGGGAAGAGGTTGGGTGCGGCCTAGATGCGTTTTGGGCGAATTTTGACTCCAAATTGGATTGGGTTTGTTCCTAAGCTAAAAATTGGACTTGTAACCTATAAATACATGATGTAAGGCATAAAATAAAGGAGATTACATAGATTAGACTAGATTAAACACTCCTTTAGATTAGAACATAACCCTAGTTCTTATTAGTTTTGGAGATTGAAGCAACTTGGAGACCATTGAAGATTCAAAGCAGGAGCAAAAGAGGAGTCTCAAGGCTACTGACAATAGATTATATTCTCTTCTCTTCTCTTACTTTTATCTTTTAATGTCTATTCAATTGTGGATTCTTGATTTTAATTCATTAATTATGAACTAACTCTTTCATTAAGATTTCAATTGAACTTTTTATGATTATGAATTGATTATTTAATTTATTCTAATTATTTATGTTGAAGTGAATTGTTCATCTTGCCTTATGCTTATTGATTAATTATCTGATTAGTAATTACCTTGTTACTCTAGAAGGAATTGAGAAAGGAATTCTAGGGTTAGAACTGGGCATGGTGACATGTGACTTAGTTATTTGCACAGTGAATAATTAGGTTTGTGAATAGAATGAGAATATCTATTTGCCACATGTAACACATAAGGAATTGGGATTGTAGCGAGTTTAATTCAATTGTTTTGCATAGAGATATAACAAAATTAATCTGGGTTAAATAGAAGGCAATTGATCACTCGAGAGAGGGCTTTTGGCATTTGAGAATTCCTGTTAACAATTTAGTAGACATAATAATTGGAATAGTTGAATAATTGATTTATAATTCATAATTGGGGATATTGGAGTCTTAATCCTTATTTATCTGAATTCATTCAAATTTTAGTTGTTTATTTCCTCGTGGGAACGATACTCTACTTTCACTTTATTACTTGTTGACCGTGTATACTTGCACGTATTCATTGATTGTGAAATCGATCAACACAGCACCACTCGACACGTGGACCGTATAGGAGAGTATGATTGGGGTTCCTACACCTTTGCCTATTTTCTCAAGGGAATGCGCATGCGATCGCAGGGCTTGACTGAGGCGTGGTTAGGATTCTACCCATTTCTGTTGGTGAGTGTTTCTCTTGTCTTTTCCCATGTATAGGTTAAGAGTGTTGACTGACAGCAGATGTTTGCCTTTGTGTTGGCAGTTTTGGGCCTATGAGAGGCTTCCTTGTTTGCGTCCTGTGAGCATGTTAGGTTTAGATACCTACCCACGAGGATGGAGATGGCATCATTCTATACTGGCGGAGGTCCCTGTTGCTAAGGGTTTTACTCATTGTTGCCTGCAGCTGGAGCTATTGACAGCTGATGTCATCACGTGGATTCTCTACTCTAGAGAGCATTTGGGAGTTGGCTTTGAGGATGGGTACCCGACTGGAGTAGAGTATGTCATATCCACCCGCAGGATTCCTCTCTTCTCAGATGGAGGATGGGAGCTCTATTTAGGAGAGCGTGCTATCAGGAGCACTACAGGAGAGATTCGTATGCCAATCTTGCCTCCTGCCAGGCGTTATTGGCCTGTTTCGCAGTCACCCATCGTTGATATCCCACTGTTGGGGATTGATGGTTTTACATTGTCAGAGGGCCCCTATTCACAGGAGATGTTCCAGCATTGGTGGATCTCTCGTACGATTGGAGCTCGAGCTCGCGCGCCGCCACACGCTTTATGGGGATATGGTTCCAGGATCCGTGATGATGACGGATTGGATAGCCTGTGTCAGAGATCCGACTCACGTGACACAGATTGAGAGATTGACTCAGCAACTGGACCGGTCACATCTTTTCATTCGGCATTTGGGAAGAGATCCCACAGAGATAGATACTTTTGATCCTTCCAGCTCTGGCGCTGGCCCCTCGGATGACCCATATGGTTTTTCCGGTGCAGATCCTCCTTTGTATAGGCCTGACATCCCTGTAGATAGAGATCCAGTGACTCAGGAGGAGTTACATCAGGTGGACAGCATCGATGATGTGGATATCGACACCATTGACTTTTTCTGATGTATTTCTTTTGATAGGCCTCTGTTAGCTCCTGGGTAGCTTCGCCCCATTCTCGCTATATCTTTTGATAGGCCTCTGTTAGATGTTGGGTAGCTTCTCCCCATTTCCTCGTATTTTATTGTCTGTAGATGTATTAGATGATGATATACTTAGGAATGTATGCACAGTTTTCCATTCCCTATATCATATTGCCATCTATTATATCATGAATGTTATTGTTATGCATATGTATGTATGTCCAGAGATATTCAGCATTGACCCCTAGATGGTCTTATAACCCAGCCCGTACAGATGTCTTCTTCGATAGTTAGCCGTATTGATCATACCCCACCATTCGCGGTGGTAGATAGTATGCGATCATGGTATGATAGTATATCACCATCAAACATGGTGATCGTAGATGATTTACTGCAGCATACTATGACCTTACTGATGTTTCAGGTTCCTCCAGGATTTATATAGGGCATGCTAGAGAACTGGGTATCAAACAGACAGGTATTCCGCTTTGGGACCTGTGAGTTGACTCCAACTTTGGAGGAGTATGCACGATTGACGATGCTACCTCTGGACAGACCTTGCGTGCATATGGTGATGGGAGACATGAGTAGACAGTTCATGACTCTAATAGGATTGAGGCGCAGAGTAGTGCAGGATGAGATTACATCCGGTCATGTGATATCACAGCGTTTCCTGATTGACAGGTTTGGCTCTGAGGATAGCTATACATGACATTCTGGGGATTTCACCACACCGGAGGATCATTGGCATTCAGCCCGAGTAGATGAACTGTTTCTGTGTGTATTGTCATACGTATACATGTCGCGGTACATGGATGAGCTAGATATCGACGTCATCATGACAGTGAGAGCTCTCAGGGAGGGTCATACCATTATTCTGATGATCATTGCAGAGACCTTGAGGTCAGCTACATACTACTGTACTTATCCGGCAGGAGTATTCACAGGTAGTTCGGTCATGCTGTATGTGTGGTTCATGTCACACTTGAGACCGATTGGCACATTTAGACATCATGGATTTTGTTTCACCTATGAGATAGCCATGTCGTACTCCTTTCTTGCTTGGGGTGTGTGAGATCTTTGTCGATCTTGGTCCGCTTTCTTGGCAAAGATTGGAGATCCTTTTGACATATTGTCGTGTTCAGGGCTCAACTCACCCTACATCTTCATTACTCATGCTCCGGGCATGCATTATCTCCCTCTGGATGGTTTGAGGGGCATGATTACTTACCACCCACTGGCCGTGATGTGTCAGTTTGACCAGTTTCAGGACTTCCATCCGTATGAGGGGGCAGTGAGTCAGCGCTTTGCGTCACACCGTTTGTCAGCGGAGGACAGATCCAGGTTGTATGCCTGTTGGGATCAGCGAGAGTCGGCCGATTTTTCTATCAGTCATCCAGGTAGTTCTGCAGAGTATTCCGCATGGATGGAGACAGAGACTGCATTGGCTGCGGCAATACCCATAGTGCAGGGGACTGATTATGACGATGAGGAGCCTATAGAGGAGGCCGTCATTCCCACCGATGACTCGATCTTTGGTCGCCAAAGATTTGTGATAGATTCTCCCACTTCCAAAGACCACCAAGCATTACTCAAGATTCGACACAAAGATTTGGAGCATAGCTTACATCTGATGACCTACGACAGAGATCAGGCTAGGGCCACGATGTTGATAGCTCTTGATGAGAGAGATACTGCTCTGGTAGAGAGGGATGAGGCTAGGTCAGCCAGGGATGCATTAATTGGGGAGCGGGATGCCGCTTTATCTGCTAGGGATGTGGCCATTGCAGATAGCACTTCAATGAGATCCCAGATGACGGTCAATCTGGCCAACATGAGTACTTACATTGATGAGCATTATGTCACCATGCAGTTAGCCTCTGATCTGCTAGCTCACGTAGATACCCTTGGGCAGGAGCTTGCAGCGTTACCTCTGTCTTCAGAGAGGGATGCTATGTTAGATCTGATAGTCCGTATACACACAGATTTGTAGATAGCTTTGTATTTTCCTGCACAGACTAGCTTAGCAATTTTTGTCATGTACAGCACATATGTGTATATCAAACATTATTATGTATGGCAGGGAAATATATTTTGATTTACTTCCCTTTTAGTTATGCCTCTATACTCGCTTGATATTTGCCTGTTTCTCCAAGGCCTTTGATCTTGATGCATTCTGAACTTATCCTTGATAGATGGACATTGAGACATCGCAAGGTCTCTCAGAACGGATCATTGATTTCTGAAAATCCCTACCATCTGTAGTGTCTTGGGACTGGTATCTGTATGGAAAAGTGTGGAAAAGATGGTAGTTTCTTCCTCTCTGAGATTGACCGCTCCACAGATGGTCGCCAGTACTTCTATTTGTGAGAAGCCTAGTTAATTCCATCTCTTATGGTTTGGTATTGCTCTTTGAGGTACGATCGCAGCTTAGATGGTCACCGAATCTTCTATTTGTGAGAAGAGGTTGGATAATTCCATCCCTTTGATCTGAAACTGATGAAGTGGGGCAATTTTGAAGGTTGATCCCAGTGTTTGTTCTGGTAGGGGTTAGACTGCACCATAAATGGCTGCCTACGTACTCCTATTGAAGAGGATATCAAGTCTACGTAGTTCAAACCTAGTGTAGGAGGTTCAACGCTGAATGCGGAAGGCAGATGGGTGTAGAAGTATTTTTGTTGTTTTTGTGAAGAAAGGGCAGAAATGTTTTTTTTGTTTTTTCTTTAATGCGACCGGGCCATATAGAATATGGTTGGCTACGTACCCCCGAGTATCAGGGAGATCAGGTCAACATTGTTCGCTCCTCAGGACGAATCACAGCTGAAGAGAAGCGCAAATCCCATGTGCAGGCTATACTGCGGGGAAAAGAAAGTTTAATCCCATAATGGGGATAAACTGCAAGTGTGGAAAAAGTTTGATCCCGTCTTCAGGACAAACTGCAAGCGTACAAAAGTTTAATCCCGTCTTCAGGATAAACTGCAGGTGTGAAAAGTTTAGTCTCGTCTTCAGGAGAAGCAAGGTGTTGAAAAGTTTAGTCTCGTCTTCAAGAGAAACAAGGTGTTGAAAAGTTTAGTCTCGTCTTCAAGAGAAGCAAGGTGATGAAAAGTTTGTAATGTAAGGAAACCAGGCTGCTGGTGTGAAGTGAAAGGAAACCAGGCTGCTGGTTTGAAGTGTATGTTTCCTTGAGGGGCAGAAGAGTTCGTAAACAGGAAAGGGTTCAAAACCGAAATGTCTGGTGATTGTAAGATCAAAACCATGATATTTGTTTGATGGTAACTTCAGACATAGTACCGTTTCACGGTGTTCGAGTTGATAAGCTGTGGAAATTCATCACCATCCATTTCCTGCAACCTGAGAGCACCTACTGTTAATACTTCCTTGACAACAAATGGGCCTTCCCAGTTAGGAGTGAACTTTCCCTTAGATTGATCTTGGTTGCCAATGATCTTCTTTAAAACCAAGTCATGTTGTTTGAATTACCGTAGTAGGACTTTTCTATTGTAGGATCGTGCGATCCTTTGCTGATATAACTGACCACGGAAGATAGTCGCGGTTCACCTTTCATCTATCAGAGACAATTGGTGATACCTGTCTTGTACCCATTGGTCTTCATCCAACTGAGTATCCATCAATACTCTGAGGGATTCCATTTCCACTTCTATGGGGAGCACTGCTTCCATCCCATAGACTAATGAGTAGGGTGTTGCCCCAGTGGAAGCTCGCATTGAAGTTCTATAGGCTAATAAAGTTAGGGGAAAGAGGTCAGGCCATCCTTTGTAATTGGCGGACATTTTCTGCATGATCTTCTTGATGTTTTTATTAGCCGCTTCAACAGCACCATTCATCTTGGGTTAGTAGATGACAGAGTTGAGATGTTTGATGTGGAATTTTCTGCATAATTCCTCCATTATTTTGTTGTTGAGGTTCTTAGCATTATCTGACACAATGACCTCTGGTTGTCCATATCAACAAACAACATTGTTTCTGATGAACGCAATGATGACTTCTTTAGTAACCCTGGGGAAGGAAGCTGCTTCTACCCATTTGGTGAAGTAATCAATCATGGTGAATATGAATCGATGTCCATTCATCGGCTTTGGGCTCGATGGGGCTGGACACGCCCATTCCCCACATTGAGAAGGGCCATGGCGAACTCATATTGTGGAGTTCCCTTGGAGGGGCGTGGATAGCATTCCCATGGATTTGACATTGATAACACCTCTTGACGTGATCATCACAGTCAGCTTTGAGTGTAAGCCAATAATGTCTCGTTTTGAGAATTTTCTAGACAAGTAGGGGTCCGCTCATGTGAGGGCCGCATACTCCACCATAGATCTCATCCATGAGTCGTTGAGCTTGGTCTTTATCCAGACATCTGAGGAGACCTAATCCAGCATCTCTTTTGTAGAGTGCATCTCCACTCAGGTAGAATTTCATAGCAAGTCAATGAATCCGCTTCTTCTCAGTTAGGATCGCCACCTTGATATGCTGATACCAAGGGTTGTGGATGGGAGGTAGTTCATCCGATACTTCTCCAATGTAATTCCCATAGACTGGGGCTTTATGCATAGCAATCGTGATGTTTGGCATGTTTTCCTTGTCAGGTATGTAAACCAAGGAGGCCAACGTTGCTAATGCGTCTGCAAAGTCATTCCTATTACGAGGAATGTGTAGAAAGGAGATTTCTTCGAACTCCAAAGCCATCTGTAGAACTTGCCGATGGTAAGGCAGTAAATGTAATTCTTCGGTTTGACAGACTCCTATGGATTGTTTGATTACCAATTCAGAATCCCCAAAGACAGTTAACCGCCTGATACCCATTGAACGGGCAAATTTGAGTCCCATGATACAGCCTTCATACTCAGCTGTGTTGTTCGTATTGACAAACTGCAATTGGACGATGACGGGATACTGCTCCCCCGTACAGGATATTAAAACTGCTCCAGCTCCGGAGCCTTCTGAATTGACAGCCCCATCAAAATACATTTTCCACGATTGGCATGTATCGTACTGATGTGTTAGCTGAATTGCCATTACTCCTTCGTCAGGAAAGTATGTTTCTAAGTGTTTGTAGTCCCCTGCAGGTGCGACGGCCAGTTCATCCGCAATTCCTTGACCTTTGACAGACTTTTGTGTCTCGTAGACGATGTCAAATTGCTGTAGGATCAACTGCCATCTGGATAGTCGATAATTCAGTATGGGTTTGCCGAACACATACTTAAGAGGATCCATGCGGGATATGAGATGGGTTGTGTGACCATGGAGATAATGCTGTAATCTCATGGAAGCCCATGCTAAAGCACAACAAGTCTTCTCGATCAGAGTGTACTTGTGTTCACCGATGTCAATCTTTTCTTTGAGGTAATAGATAGCTCGCTTCGCCTCTATCGTCTTTTCTCGTCTCAAAGATATAGCCCATGGCATTGTCATTTATGGACAGGTACATGAATAGGGGAACATCATCCCTGGGAGGTACCAAAACAGGAGCGTTAATCAGCTACTCCTTGATTGTGAGGAAGGCTTTCTGACACTCATCATTCCATTTCATGGAGGAGTTCTTCCTTAACAATTTAAAGATTGGCTCACAGGTTGCTGTGAGTTGAGAAATGAATCGGCTAATGAAGTTGATCATTCCCAAAAATCCCCGTATTTCCTTCTCTGTCTGAGGAATGGGAATTTCCTTGATAGCCTGGATTTTGGTAGAATCCAGTTCAATCCCTTTGTGGCTGACTAGGAAGCCTAGCAACTTGCCTGACTTAACACCAAAGGCGCACTTGGCGGGATTCAACTTCAAGTTATACTTACGCAACCTGTTGAACAGCTTTTTGAGATGGTCTAAATGGTTATCCTCCCTTCGGGATTTGACAATGATGTCATCCACATAGATCTCTATCTCCTTATACATTAAATCGTGGAAAAGAGCCATCATAGCTCGCTGGTAAGTTGCCCCAACGTTGATGAGGCCGAATGACAACCGTCTGTAGCAAAAGGTTCCCCAAGGCATGATGAAAGCAGTTTTCTCATGATCTTCCTCAGCGACCATAATTTGATGGTACCCCACAAAGCAATCAGCAAAGGAGTACATGCCGTATTGAGCAGTATTGTCAATAAGAATGTGGATAAAAGGTACGGGAAAGCTATCTTTAAGGCAAGCTTTGTTCAAATCCCGATAATCCACACAGACTCGCACCTTTCCCGCTGGTTTAGGCATGGGAACAATGTTGGATATCCACTCCGGATATATAGACACCATGATGATGCCAGCTTGAAATTGTTTCATAATTTCTTCTTTAACTTTTAAACTCCACTCAGGTTTCAATCGCCTGAGCTTTTGCCTAACTGGCTTAAATCCTTCTTTAATGGGAAGGCGATGAAGAACAATGTCAGTGGACAAACCCACCATGTCTTCGTGAGACCATGCAAACACATCCTAGAATTGGGTTAACAGTGCAACCATGTCATTCCGTTGATTTATGGTATGGTCTGAACCAATTTGGATTAGCTTAGGGTTGTCTAAGGTTCCAAGATTGAAAGGAGTGGTTTGATCAAGAATGGGTTTGGGTTTGTTGGCGACCCATTCCTTAATCTCTTGAGGTGTCTCAATGTCTTCTTGGATGTCCATCAAGTAT
This sequence comes from Panax quinquefolius, assembly GCA_020205615.1. Classification (NCBI taxonomy): domain Eukaryota; kingdom Viridiplantae; phylum Streptophyta; class Magnoliopsida; order Apiales; family Araliaceae; genus Panax; species Panax quinquefolius. The sequence continues at coordinate 38,521,713 of CM035157.1, read as the reverse complement.
GAGTCCAACTTTGCATCAAAATTACAGCCCTTGTGGAGAGAAGGCACCTCATCAGCAAGTAAAGGCACATCTAAATTTAGAGTCCTGAAACAAAATATGCTTTCACTTAATATATGCAACTGTTCGATCATACAAAAGTGTTAGCATGTACGTGATAAAATAACTGCTAGTGCTATAAAAGAAAGCAAGCAATTAAAGTTATCTACAGGGCAAAGGGATTTTCTGCCCATTTTACCCTCGTGGACCAATGCATGGAGTGCTGCTCCAATTGTCGAGGGCAAACTCCTGAAGGACTGCAATGATAGAAGGATCGTCAGTGTCCTCCTTTTCCCGAATGATAACCATGACATCTGGACAATCATCGTCTAGGGTGTATCTGTTTGTATGTTCATCATGAACAATGACGCAAATGCCTGTCATCATTAAAGCAAGGTCATGTTTACGTTTCCGTTCCTTTTCTTCCGCCTCGGGATCAAGAATCAGCACCTCTTTAGCTTTGATTGGCACTGGCTTCGGAAACAACATAGCCACCACATGGGATGGAACCTTTACTGGAGACTGTATCAACTCATGCGGTAAAGGTGTAGAAAATCGTCGTGCGGCTGAAGCTTGAGGAACCTGCTTATACTTATGAGGATTCCTATGAATGGAATTAGCAGAATAGCCTAGCCCGGCTATCCCAATTTGACTAGACATTTGGATGGGGTGCTTAATACCCTACTGATCTTTACCAAGCCCTTGTCCAGGTTGGTAACCCAATAGCATCATTTCTTGAGTAACTGACATTACTTCGTCAGAAATCTTGGGTACGGGAAGTGGCACTCCAATAGAATGGTATTGCGTGTTACTCACTTCCAGAGTATGAAAACTGACCGGATCAACTTCTGAATTGAAGCTGATAATTGGCAGAGCTCCTGGTCTAGGACATTCCGGCTTAGCATTGATAGTGACTAGACTGTTGTTGATGATGTACTTGAGTTGTTGATGTAAAGTGGAGGGAACAGCTCCAGCCATGTGTATCCATGGTCTCCCCAATAGCAGGTTGTATCCCGAATCCATCTTGAGGACGTGGAAGGATAAGTTGAATGTATGAGGACCAATCTCAATTGGCAATTCAATCTTTCCAACGGAATTTCACCGAGATCCATCAAAAGCTCAGATGATCGTATGACTACTTTGGATTCACTTAAGATTGATATTCATCTTCACCAAGGTGGCGTAAGGACAGATATTTAGAGATGAACCTCCATCTATCAAAACTCCTGCTAGCATATACCCGAAAGACAACACTGCGATGTGCAATGGCTTGCAATGACATGTCCCTTCGAGAGGTATGTCATCATCAGTGAAGGATATCACATTGTTGTTGAAAATGTGATCAACCAAATGTTAAAATTTTTCCACATCCACTGATTTTGGCAAGTAGGCTTCTTCCAAAACCTTTAGCAAGACCTTCCGATGCTCCTCGGAAGAAAAAACCAAGTCCAGAATCGAAATCTAGTGTGGAGCTTCTCGCAAGCTTAAAACCACTTTGGCTTCATTATGGCACATAGTACAGAGGAATTTTTCAATCTTCTCCATGGGCAACTTCCCCTTTGCTTCGCAAGCAGGCTTGATAACCTGTTGAGGAAGGTACAGTGGATTTTCTTTCGACACTGTAGCAGTAGTATGAGACGTAGATCCTTCAGCTTCCCCATAATTCCATGGAACTTTGTGTAAGCTGACAACAGGATGTTGTAGCCTGCAAGGCAAAGGAATTGGCTCTAGTGCGGCCACTTTCAAAGGATTGTCACCTCCTTTGAGTTGAATCAAAAATGTTTTGACAGTCTTATCATCCACCTCGGATATACTGCTATTGATCCCTTCCATTGAGTAGGGTATGCATTCCCACCCTTAAATTGCACAATGTAATCATCTGCTACTTGCAGGACACTACTATCGATAAGATTCTGAATGAGATGGCGGAGTGCCCAGCATTCTTCTGTGCTGTGACCGCGAGAATGTGAATGATATTAACATATTTCATCAGGATTGAACCGTCCTGGGCGGGGATTGATTGGAGGGAGAAGGAATGTGATTCTTCCTTCGTTAATCAGTATTTGAAGTATCTCCTCCAGAGATTGGCCCAAATAGGTGAACTCCCTTTGATTGGAAAAGTCCTGACGGGCTTTAGCACTAGCTCGCTTAGCAACCTTATCCTCCATAGCTTTGCTTTCTGAAGGTGTTGATGGAGCATTCATAACAAATGGAAGGAGATAAGCATACTCCTGCCTGATTAATTGGTGTGTGACTTGGTGTTGGTGAGTTACCAGTTCTGCCAATTGCTCAATTTGTTTGCAAAGAGCTTTCATCTTTCATTCCATGGTAAACTGGAACTTTGCATAATCCCATTTGTCAACATCATCTTTGATGGGTTGGGATGATTCACTAGTAGAATTGGAACCATGTCCAGTGCTCCAACTGATCATGTTGACTTCTTCCTCTTTGTGTTGAGGGAGAGGGTTATCTTGTACATGAGGTTGATTTGGCTTGGTGACCACAATCTCACCATTGTCTATTAGATCTTGGATCTTGTGTTTCAAGGCCCAACAATCCTGAGTATCATGTCCAGGTGCCCCAGCATGATAAGCACACTTCCGATTAGCATTGAAACCCCTCCCATTAGGGTTGGCTGGTGGAAGAAGATGTGTAATTTTCTTCTGAACAGTCAGAAGAGCAAGAATGTTCTCGAGCGAGTCCCCTAAGGGTGTGAACATTCGAGGTCGCTTTACTTCTCCACCTTTAGGCAATGGAGGGTTTAAATATTATCTTTGGAAAAGGGAGTAGTTTTCCTCCTGCATAGCATGCTTGGATTGCCTTTTTGTCCTTGAAGTATCAAGGAAACATCCTCCTCTTTCTTTTTATGGACCCTTCGGGGGTTGTTTCCATAAGATCCGGACTGGATGTGCTCAGCAAGAGCTTTAAGAGCTGCTAGGTCTTGAATTTTACCGGACTTCAATCCCATTTCAATCCCATTTCAGAAAATGGTTTGCCAATACCAGCTAGAACTCTTTCATAGAAAGGAGCTTCTTGTACATCTATGAAGGTCATGACCATCTCTGACTCTGTCATGGAAGGAATAACTTGAGCAGAAAGTCGCCTCCACCTTTGAGCGTACTCTCTGAATGACTCATTAGACTATTTCTTGACTTTGGTAATTTGATACCGGTCAGGAACCATCTGAGATTGAAAACTGTATTGAGTGAGGAAGGCATGAGCCAGTTCTTCCCAACTATGGATCTTAGAGTTGTCTAATCTGGTATACCATGAACGGGCCTCTCCAATGGACTTTTTAAAACAATTTGCATTCTGAGCTTTTCATCCTCAGCATAAGATCCTAGTTCTCCAATGAACACCTTCAAATGTGTGTAAGGATCCCCTAATCCATCATATTTTTCAAAATCAGGGGTCTTGAATTTCTCTGGATAATGCACACCAGGAAATATGCAAAGGTCTGTATATGAAACACTACCATGTGTTCCAATCCCTTTGAGAGAGCGAATGGTTTCCTCCATTTGTAGGACCTTCTTCCTGATATCACCGGTGTCTGGATCTCTATTGAGATGGGTGCCTTCACGGTCTTTGTTGGTTGTATCCAACTGATGTTCTGGGATTGTCTTTTCCAGATTTTGAATTCCCCCTTGTGCAGAGGAATTTGTATGTGTAGGTATCTTTGTACCCTAAGTAGACTGGTGTAACTCTTTTAGTAGAACAGCCAAGTCTGTGATTTTTTTACTTAATCCGTCAAATTCTTCTCGGGAAACAGGATTAAACTGTTCAGAAGAAGACATGATTGGCTGTAGCCTTGAGGCCATTTTAGATTTTGAGCGGGTAACAGGCCCAATTGCTTCCCTACAAAAGGCTTACATAGTTTAGTCTTAGGGTAATATAAATGTTATCATAACATGTCCGTTTTAGGAATTTGTCCTGCAAAACTGGTTTGTTAATTGATAACATGTCATGAACAAATTACAAGTAAATGCTTTTACAAGTAATTGAAAATGGAGAGTGTGAAGAGACTTTCCTCCACGTTTGGTTTATCAGAGGTTGACCTATCTTAGGGTTACTCTCGCGGCTTTTTCGGCATGAAGGTTCCCAGATCATCGCAATCTACTTGACGGAAAGTTAATCCGGTCTTTCAACTTGGAGCGGATCTGAGTGGTGCCTTTCCTGAGCCCCAGGGAATTATTCTTCCCACGGGTCCAGTAATAAAACACCGATAGGATAGCCTCCTGGTGGAGGGACCACACAACATACATTCACATACAACGTGTCTCACCGTTTATGCAAAATGATGACATATGTGAAGCACTAATATCACAGATAGATATTTAGCAGTGCAGTAAGTAAGATGCATTTGTACACATTTATCAGAAATGTAAATGCAACAATCACACACAAGCATATAACAATTTTGAAAAGCTTGTAATAGCGACTTAAGCCCTCTTACTGGAGTCCCCAGCAGAGTCGCCACCTGTCGACGTCGGGATTTTTGAGTGTTTCTTTTCGTTACTTGTTCTTTGGTGTTCTCATGTTAATGTGAGATTTGTTTGAAAAAAACAAGTTAAAAAGGTCCGACATGTATAATGTCTACGATTGACTTTAAGAGTCGCCAGTTGGTGTTTTTAACTGGTTGCACCAACGCAACCGAAAAGGTTTGCACATTGACCCAGTGTTTTGACACTGCTAAACGGGTCTGTGAAATCGAGATTCATTAAGGGTTCGGGGGCTTGATTATGCAAAGGGAAGGTGTTAGGCACCCCCCGACATCCGTGTTACCACGGTGACCGCCACTCTTCAAAGAAATTGTTATATGAATGTGTGTGTGTGTGTGTGTGTGTGGATCAATGTACAATTATCTGAAAGTAGTGCGATGCCTCGTTCGCACCTATATACACAAGGTTTGAATTTTATATGAAAATTCAGTTTTAACCAAGATTTAGCAATGAAGTTTTGTAAAAAGAGGTTTTTCAAACCCTGTGCTCAATAGGAATTGAGATATTTTCATACTTCCATTTTATTATTAAATGTTCGGCTTGTTTGCTTTTATTTTTGAGATGCGAAGCATTCTCGAAAAATAATATATATGTGCAGCGTTAGAACTCCTCATGGGCATGATGATCATCCAAGGAAACTCGAGACATTGTAAAATAATGTACAAGCGACTATACTAAAAATGTCCATCATGGGAACAGAATCTAGATTCAAGAACTCGAAACGTGATCACATGATTCCTAGGCTCACAAGATATCGCAATTTGTATGGAAAGCGATAGAAGTTATATATATATATATATATAAGCTGTAAATATATATATATATATATATATATATATTTATGAACATGATCAACCGCCACGAAGTGAACTCTAGGCGGGACGAAATGTAAATAAAGCTGTAAAAGCGATCAACTGCCACGAAGTGAACTCCAGGCAAGACGGAATGTAAATAAAGCTGTAAAAAGCCACGGAGTAAACTCCAGGCCCGACAGGAATGTAAATATATATATGTACAAATATATATATAAAAGCAGTAAACGCACTGGATTTAAATCTAGGCTCATCGAATATGTCCGACATCAATTATATATATGTATATATATAAAAGCAAATAAATGCACCAGATATAAAATCCATGCTCATCAGATATGTCTGACAACAATTATATATATATATATATACACACAAAAGCAATTAAACGCTCTAGATATAAAATCTGGGCTCATCGAATGTAGTCTCGACCACGATTATATATATATAAGTATATATATATACGAGAAAGGATCAAGGTAGAATTCTTAAATAGCGTAATGCCTTAAATAATAGAATCTTATCAAACGGCGTAGTTTTGATAAGACGCGATAATGGCATTTTTTGTAAATACGCGGTGGCATGGTATTTACAAAAAATGCCTGCCGCCTTATCAAAACTACGTCGTTTTGATAAAATTCTATTATTTAAGAGATTTCTACTACTTAAGAGGTCTACTCTTGATCCTGTCTGTATATATATATATATATATATATATAAGTAAATAAACGCTCCAGACCGAAGTCTAGGCTCAATCAAGGCATAACTCGATAATGTTAGTCCATATATAAGAAATATATACATATATTAGTATATATATACAGACATAAATGAAAACCACGGATCGAAGTCCGGGCAAACACACTCACACGACTCTCAACGTGTATAACCGTGTGTGATAATAGGAGAAAGAGGCTTTATAGAATGTAAGAAGGCTTACAGTGGGCTGCCAAAGTAGACTTCTTAGACTTTAAATGGATAAACACTCAGCTCCTGCCGGATAAAAAGTAGCAATATGTGAGCTAACTAGTGTTTAAAGAAGAGGAAACACACAAAAGATGTGTATGCAGAGATAAATGGACAGGGCATCCTCGCCTTTTTTCTTCTCTCTCTCTCTCTCTCAAATGGCTGACCCCCCCCTATATTTATAGACAGATGGCCGTAGGTCAACCTGCGGCTGCCGTAGTTGATCCTGCAGCTGGTCGTGGTGGGCCTGGGCTTCGCGGGTCCCGTCTTCTCGTAGTACGTGCACTCGTGCACTGTAATGTCCAATCGAACATGCAGAACTTCAATCCGAGCATCCAAACAAAGTATATATGTACTTCTTCGGATCGCTTGTGCCGAGAGTTACGTAATGACATGGATTAGAGGTTGTACGAAGTTAGGAAGAGGGGTCTATGCCCATGGTCTTCAAGCTTCAAAGTCTATCCAAAGTACTGCCACACGTAATAGTCACTCGGGATTGTCAATTTTCGGCTCTTGTGGGACATTGTTGTATGTATGACTGAAGTGTTGAGACGACGCTCCATTTGTTGGAGGAACAAGATGATGTGTGACTCCTTGCCGGGATTATCGCCGGGTTGAGTTGAAAGTAGACGTTGCTCAGGGTTACAGCTGAGATTGGACTACTTGTTGGTATACTGCGATATCATCTTGTTGTCGTGGTATGATGACGTTGTGACTCCTCACCGGGGTTAACGCCGGTTTAAATGGAAAACAGACGTTGCTCAAGGTTACATCTGAGATTGGACTGCTTGTTTGTGTGCCTCACTGTCATCTGTAGGTTGAAGCTGATTGCATGTGTTTGAAACAAGCATTTTTGGGGTTATCGCCGGAACTTCAATGGCATCCCTTGGGGCTATCACCAAGGATGGGGTTGCTACTCCCAGTGTTGTCTCTGGGACTGGAACTGAACGTCGCGGTGTTATCGCCGAAATAGAATTGTCCTCTCTGGTGTTGTTGCCGGTCTTTTGATCTGCATATCTCAGGGTTATCTCCGAGATTGGAAATGACATTCCCGGTGTGTGTTCCTGGTTTGAAGCTGAACTTCCGATAGTATCCGGATTGAAGCTGATGTTCCCAGTTTGTGTTTCGGGTTTGAAGATGAACTTCTGGTAGTATCCGGAATGGTTGTAAGCTGTCTTTCATTGTTATCTCCAAAAGACGAATCTACCCTCCTGCAATGTCAATAATAGGAGTGCAGAAAATTTCGAGTGTCTACACCTGGTAGTTCGAAGAGATGAGAATATCTTGCTTTTTTTCGGATTGTACATTCCCAGTTATTTCCTCTGTATCATGATTTTTCCATTGCTCATCTCCTGTATTTCAGATATCATTCTAGAATATATCTTCAAAATAAAGGTTAATTGACATATCACAATTTGTCAACTTATCAAGTAAAAATTTCAGCTTAAGTAAGTCACACACTAGCGAAGTATATTACTCATCTCTCCCATCCTAGTTCCAGACTCATACATCCGCCAGCGATCATATCCCTAAGCTCTGATACCATTTATGACGCCCCCAAAATAGGTCCACACAACCAATTCTGAGTCGCCAGATATCACACTATAAAAATCAAATACAAACTTTATTTATACAACTATTGAGCGTCGATGAGAGATGCGACCACATAAGTCGTGAGTTTTAATACAAATATATGTAACTCTCATGGTGCCTCGACCACAACACCTTACAATGGTACTTTACATAAAAGTACATTCAATAACTGTTTTAGAAATTAAAATCTTTGGAAAATACTCAAGGAAACTTTCGTACATCGGAGGCCATGCATCTAAGTTATGATAGATATCATATGACTCGAGAATTATCCTTTGTTGACCCAATAGACCCCAAAGAAAAATGAGAAGAGTACTATCATGTTCTTTCCAATGGTGATTCTTCTCTTAACATATAATTATCTCCATTGTCTCCAATTGAGAATTATACTTCAACCAAACTCTAAGATTATATAGGTAGTGCTCGTAGATATACTCAGCAAGTGGATGTGTACAACCCTGTCTTATCATAACATGAAGTTATTTGTCATTAGACATCTTGTATGATAGTGGCAAAACACCCTTCCAAAGTTGGATTCGCCTCACCCTATTTGATTCACCAAATATAACTATTAAATGTCGTATAAAATACAACACACTTATCTAAAGATCTCAATAAAATTATTTCCATATTGTTTAGGGAGAACCTCAACAGCTATAGACCACCGTTCTAATCCCCTGTTACCTCCGCTCGACCCAGCCACACTCTTATTATCTGAAAGGAATTGTGAAGCAAAAGGGTGAGCACAACTAGCCCAGTAAAGAATATCATGACTAAAGATAATTAAATTATCAATAGCCTTCATCAGTAATAAATCAGAGATTTAGAACATATGGTAGATGATAAAACTTTTCAACCATAATTGCATCGGAATGAGCTATCCATTAGAAGAGTCAAATAGACCATAAAGTCTATTATCTTCTCCATGTTAAAAGTCCACCAACAATATTTTATCCCTGTAACATCAATCAACAATTCCTGTCTACAATCATGTGAATAACGCATATTCATAAGTGTGGTTCTAAATTCCTCTTCGCACTCAGGACGAAGATAATTTTCATTACCTGCCTTTACCTGAAACATCAAAGATCATGGTTATACCAAATCATAGTTCTGTTCATAATCATACTAATAAATTCATCTTTCCACTACGGGCCAAAGATATTGCAAACCTCTCATTGACAAAACCTCTAGACATTGTCAATATTGCAAATAATAATATGAATAACTTTGTCGTCTCAATTATGGATTTAATAATATAACATATTATGCAGATGATACTGTGACAATAATTGAATCAATAATATGAGAGATATGATGCATCAATTATTGTAGAAATAATTGAGTATAACTGAGTGACTTCTCACGTAAGCATCAATAATCAATATCGGTGCTACTACGCAACGACGCCAGACATTCTTTGTTATTTTACTACTAGGATAGTTCAGCGCTTTTAACGGTAACATCGTTCACCGTTATTTTATAAAAGATAATTCGTCATTTTCTAAATACGACAATAATACTCCGTTGTGGGGTCCACTAATGATTGTTCCATCGCATGAGATATTCCCAATTTAAAAGAATATTCCCCGACCAATTGAATATTTTATAACAACTTGCTTACTTTTAAAAATTTTCACATATCACCCTTAACTTTAACCTTTTATCAATTTAACCATTTACTAAATAGAATAATAATTATAAGGAAATTGAATACTTTCATTTCATAAAATTCGGGATCTCACAATAACTTTGTCGTCTCAATTATTGATTTAATAATATAAAATATTATGACAATAATTGAATAAAATTGAGTGACTTCTCACGTAAGCATTAATAATAAATGTTGTGTGCTACTATGCAACCACGCGTATTACTGTACTTTTACCACCAATTATTTTATGACAACTTGCTTACTTTGAAAAATTTTCAAATATCACCCTTAACTTTAACCTTTTATCAATTTAACCACTTACTAAATAAAATAATAATTATAAGAAAATTAAATACTTTCATTTCATAAAATTCAAGGTCTCACAATCTCCCCTCCTTATGAAATTTTACCCTCGAAATTTACGTACGTATGTGACGCCCCCAAAATAGGTATACATCACCCATTCTGAGTTGTCAATACATGGTACAGAAATAACTACAACTTTATTATTATAACAAGAAAGCGTGAGTTTGAATACAAATATTATCTTCTAGACAATATCTATACTCAAATAAATCCTCATCACATTTATTGATACATTATTTTACAAAATGGTGAGGACTACTAAACAACTCTCTCTAGAACCTTCATTCCATACCCCGACTCGTACTCGCTTATATTCTCACCTCCCGAGAAGAAAAATGGAACAAAAAGGAAAAGGGTGAGCTCAACTAGCCCAAAGAAGAATATTATGACTAAGATAATATACAACAAATTATCGTTAGTCTTCAACGAGGAAAAATCTAATAGAATGCAATAGACAACAAATTTTAAATCAATATTCGCAGTGAAATAATAATTCATTAGAAGAGTTAAGTAGAGAATGCAAACTACTATCTTCTATGTATGAATTTAAAAGTTCATCGTCTATCTTTTATCCTCAGTAACATCAATTAATATATATCGGAATCAAATATTCATCTTTGCACTCTGAGGCCAAAGATATTCATCAGTTGGTCATGTTCATCTAAACACCTGTTCATCTTTGCACTACGGGCCAAAGATATTCTTCAGAAATCATTCATCTTTGCACTACAGGCCAAAGATATTCCATAATATCATCATTTAAGACTGAAGATGATGAAAATATTTTTAAAAAGCGAATCCGGTGAAACAAAATGACAAGGATTAAGGATTAAGGATTCGTACTTTGATTTATCCACGTCCAAAAATACCTCAAAATAATCACAGTGGTGTAAAATTCAAGAATGATCAAAACATGGATACAATCAAAGCTAGTATCCAGAATAGATATTTTGGACGAAAAGAAAATTTTTCATTTTTCGATGAATAGTGTCGTATTCATGAATAGTGTCGTATACGTGAATAGTAACTCCGACACCAAAAGTTCCAAATTTGATAAAAACTTCAGATCAATATTTCAACATAATGATATTGAAGAAATAATATCATTACGGAAAAAATAATATCCCTTACCTCGAAAGACAGTACTTCTAGTTGAAACACCGGATATAGGTTATGACTTGAACTTGCACCGTATAGCAATACTCAAAGTATACTCAAAATACTCACAAGAATACGCTCGATAATATAGAGAGAAAACTTGATTTACGGTGTGATTTTTAATTCTAACCTAAGCACCCTATTTATAGGAAATTGCTTAGAACACCAAAGCAGAAAATTTAATATAATAATATTATATATATTACAAATTCTCTACGCATACTTAGCATCTGAAATCATCAATCTTAACACATGTTAAATGAGTCCCAACAATGTAAAAAACGTTTTTGTAATTAAAAATATTTTAAACTTCCAAAAATTAATTATTTCGGAGCTTCAGAACTTCAATAATTCATAATAAATAGCCCTTTATCAGAAAATTCGAATCTCGCGAGTTTTTATAGGAAATTCAATTCTCTACAACTTTACAGAAGAAAGTTTTTCCAAATTCCAAACAAAAATTAACCGAAATCCATAAGCCAAGGCGATTTTAAAGTTATAATCAAATTTCAATCAATAAATGGGGTCCACCGACATGTTTAACATGTTTTAAACATTTATTGCAACAAAAATACTCTTCCTCCTTGTATACTCATATATCCCACATTAGATTTGTAAAAATATCACCATTATTATATTATTAAAATATAATAATACATTTAAATGAATTATCTTATCGGAAAAAGATAAAATTTCAATTTTCAACAATTGTCACATTAAAATTTTCTCCATCTATATCCACATAAAATCAATATTTTCCTCATCATATGAATCAATAATTAATTATTCACAAATAATATTCTAGAATCACAATATTGACAACCAGCGGTTCCCAAGAAAGAGGGGCTTTCCATAAGAATTTCTCCTTCTTGGCGCCTTGATTAGGTGACCAAACCTCTCCTTAGAGCAGAACTTTCTAGACATTGCCAATAATGTTATCTAATAATATTATTCAGATAATATGAATTATTGCATCGATAATGAAAAATTGTGTAATGACAATTATTGAAACAATGTGAATATAAAATATCAACGCAACAATTATTAAATCAATAAAATAATCTAAGCGGTAATTATCGTAACCATTATTAAGTAGTGCCTTCTTACGTAAGAATCAATAATTGGTGCAATACTGGTAATGCATCGTGTTTTAAACCAAAGAGTATTTTAACAAGATAATTGGTAACAACTACGTCGTTATTTTTAAACCACTTATATTTGTCATTTTCTTCATCCAATCGCTTTCCATTATGGGGCCCACAAAATACTGCGCCGTCGTACGAATATTCCCCGACAGCAAGAATATTCCACGACCAAACAAATATTCCCCGACAACAATGAATATTTTATAACCACTTGCTTATTTTGAAATATTTGCGTATTTTACCCATAACTATTCACATTAATCAAATCAACCCTTACTATTTCAAAATAATAAATAGAGAAAATTAAATTTCATTAATAATAAGTTGGGGTCTTACAACCTCCCCTCCTTATGAAATTTTGTCCTCGAAATTGACGTACGTACCTGGTGTTTCGAAAAGGTGAGGATACCTCGCTTTCATTTCCATTTCCAATTCCCAGGTCATTTCCTCTATAGCATGATTCCTCCGCAAAACTTTAACTTGTGGTATGACCTTTCTTGGCGTAGGGACATGCTCCTTCCTATCCAAGATCTTGGCAGTATCTCCTCATACGTTAAGTCTTGACTATCTCGTCCGGTTCTAACTCTATAACGTGGTTCGGGTCTTTCACATATTTACGAAGTACTGATATGTGAAACACATTATGAACACGAGACATACTCGGAGGTAACGCGAGTCTATAGGCTACATTTCCTACTCGGTCAAGAATTTGAAATGGACCAATAAATCGTGGATTGAGCTTTCCTCTCTTCCCAAATCTTGTAACTCCCTTCCATGGAGCAACTCGCAACAATACATGATCCCTATACTAAATTCCACGTCCTTTCGATGAAGATCCGCATAACTCTTTTGTTGATCTTGTGTCTTGGTTTGTATATATCGTTATCGAATCATTTGGATCTTTTGGTAGTCATACGTATTAACTCGAGTCCCAACAATGTTGCTTCACCCACCTCATCCCAACATATTGAAGAGCGACACTTTCGATACATATAATGCTTCAAATGGAGCCACACCTATACTTGCACGATAAGCTGTTGTTGTAGGAGAATTCCACCAATGGTAAATACTTATCCCAAGCGCCTTGAAGTCTAGGAAGCAGAGTCTTAATAGATCTTCAAGAGTTTGAATAGTCCTCTCTGATTGTCCGTCCGTTTGGGGATGGTATGCCGAACTAAATTGCAAATCTGTGACCATAGCTTTTTGCAAGCTAACCCAAAATCTTGAAGTGAATTTTGGGTCACGATCCGAAACTATGGATACTGGCATGCCATGCAACCTCACAATCTCATTCACGTACATACTAGCAAGACGTTCAAGGAAATAAGTCTCCCGTATCGGCAAGAAATGAGCAGACTTGGTTAATCTATCAACAATAACCCAAATAGCATTGATGCCTTGAGAAACCGTAGGAAGACCCGTAATGAAATCCATGGTAATGTGTTCCCACTTCCATTTCGGAATCTCAAGTGGTTGCAGCGGACCCTTAGGTACTACATGCTCCGCCTTTACACGTTGACAAGTTAAACACATTGAGATAAACTTTGCAATCTCTCTCTTCATATTGTTCCACCAAAATGTATGTCGAAGATCACGATACATTTTAGTACTTCCAGGATGGATTGCAAATGGTGTATTGTGTGCCTCCATCATAATCTTGTACTTCAAATCAGAGTTGTTAGGGACACAAAGTCTGGAGTGGACTCAAAGTATTCCTTCTTCATCAATTCTCGCTTAGGAATAGCTCCTTCTTGTACTTTCTTCTTCATACATCATCGCATTCCAAGATTCGGTGGCAAGCAACCTTAACTTTTTCTATTAAAGTTGGCTCTGTGCGTATACTTGACATCATCGCACTCATTCCCGCATATGATCTTCTCTACTCACGCGCGTACCTACCACGTTCGCTTTTTCGGGATGGTATTGAATAGTGTGGTCGTAGTCTTTCAATAGCTCGAGCCAAAGTCATTGCCGCGTGTTGAGTTCTTTTGAGTGAAGAAATATTTAAGGCTTTTATGGTGCGAATATATCTCCACTTTCTCCTCATATAGATAGTGCCTCCATATCTTTAAGCGAAAAGCGATTGCCGCCAACTCTAGATCATGATTAGGATAATTCCTCTCATACTCTTTTAAGTTGTGCGAGGCATAAAGGCTATGACTTTCCACGTTGCATGAGAACACATCCTAACCCTTTGCACGAAGCATCGTCGTAGATAACAAATCCATCCGAACCAGATGGTATTGTTAGAACAGTGCCGAAATAAGTCTCCTCTTAAGCTCTTGGAAACTCTTCTCGCATTCTTCGCTCCAAAGCGAATTTTGTATCCTTCCGGAGTTATTTGGGTTAATGGAGTAGCGATTCGAGAAAACCCTTCCACGAATCTCCAATAATAACCAACTAGACCCGTAAAGCTTCGTACTTGATCCGCAAGACCGGTTGCTCCCAACTTTGTATTGCTTCAATCTTCACGGGTCCACGGATACTCCATGTTTTGACACCACGTGCCCAAGAAATGCTACTTCCTCAAGCTAGAACTCGCATTTCTTCAATTTGGCATATAGTTTGTTTTCACGTATCCTTTGGAGTACCAGCTTCAAATGGTGCTCATGATCTTCACGGCTTTTGGAATATATGAGGATGTCATCAATAAAGATAACAACAAACTGATCCAAATATTCCTTGAATACTCGGTTCATCATATCCATGAAAGCTGCGCAGGAGCATTAGTCAATCCGAAGAGACATGACTAAGAATTCATAATGCCCGTCATAGAGTTCTAAAGCGCGTCTTTGGAATATCCTCGGTTCTAATCTTGGTGATGATATCCGAGCGAAGATTGATTTTTGAAAAGAATTGTGCCTTGCTGAATGGTCAAACAAGTCATCAATACGAGGTGAGGATACCTATTCTTGATGGTGACATGGTTCAATTCGATAGTCAATACAAAGTCGCATACTCCGTCTTTCTTTTTTTACGAATAAAACAGGAGAACCCCAAGGAGATGTACTGGGGACGAATGAAACCAATGTCCAACAATTCTCGTAGTTGGACCTTTTACTCCTGAAGTTCAATAGGAGCCATTCGATATGGGGTTTTAGAAATGGGCTTTGTACTGAGTTCAAGATCAATAAAGAATTCAAGTTCACGCCTGGGGTAGACCAGGAAGTTCTTGAAATCGTCGGGAAAGTCAATAACAACAGAATATTATTCAAATTTGACGTGTCTTTATTCAAATCCATAACATGGGCTAAGAAAGCTTGACATCCATTTTTCAATAAAGCGAATAGCTTTATGATTAGATATGATGGTGATTGATTTTAATGGTTTAGTTGCTTGAATTCGCATAACAAAGTTGGTTAGGAATATGAAAATTAACAACCTTATGAAAACAATCAATTTTGGCATGATGAGTAGTTAACCAATCAATCCCTAAAATCACATCAAAAGCAAGTATCTTTAAAGAGATAAGGTCAACGGTAAGGTGATGGTGCCAACTTGAATCAAACAAGATTTATAAAGCGATGGATGTGATGAAAGTTTCTCTAACGGAGTTTCCACGAGATAGGTCAAAGTCTAATTTCTTGAGTCAAGTTTAAGCGTTGAGCACATGCAGGAGAGATAAATGAATGGGTAGCACCCGGTATCAAGTAAGGTATAAACTTCGCAAGAATTTATAAATAGCTTACCCGTGATCACCTCATTTGGGTTCCTCGCATTTTGACGATCACAACAAACGCTCTTCCGAACCGATTGACTTTGACTTTTACGGGACGATCTTTTGAGTCACCGTCCCCATTGAACTAGGTTTCGCTATGCGTACAATCTCGAAGCGATATGTCCTTCCTTTCCACAATTATAGCATACCTTAAACTATTGTGGGCGGTTTGATCGATATGTCCCTCTTTTTCGCATTTGTAGCATATGAATGGGTGGTCGTTCTCCTCCCTTAGAACCGATTCTTTTAAGACCTTGTCGTCTTTACATGGTCGTTGTTAAATCTCCTCTTTTAAAATCTCCTCCCGACTCGCTTCTTCTATTTTCATGGCCATGATTACCACCGAGTGGTTACCATTTTTGTCCGTCTCTTTTCTTTCTCATTTGGTTATCATTATTACATTGATCGCTATCTCCAGTACGATCCTCGGTTATGGTCCCTCGGTTGAACATACTCGTTATCTCGCTCTAACAATTGAGCCACATTAACAACATCCGAATAGAGAGAAAATTTATGAGAAATGAGATATTGTCGTATCGGGTTTCAAACCTCGAGAAACATCCCGCGTCATCGTTCCTCATTCTCCACCAAATGAGGTGCAAACACGGATAACTCTGCAAACTTTGTCTCGTCATTGAGACACCGCCATGTTGTTTTGTTCTAATCGATGAACTCCACTTCCTTCATATGACCGAACACTTTCGGAAAAAGTATTTGTCATTAAATAGTTTTCAAACGTCTCCCAAGACATCTTTGAGTCTTGGTTTGGATGGGTACGCTTCTGAGACTCCCACCGATGATACGCCTCGCCACGAAACATAAAGGTGGCGAATGGAACCTCTGTTCCTCACGTGCATCCCAAGACATCGAATATCTTGGTAATTTGCTTGACCCATGTTTACGCCATGATCGGATCGGCTTTCCCTTAAATTCTGGTGGTCCTGACTCTTTGAATCGCCATCGTGACAACCCGTGAATTGCTATCATTTCTTCCTCATATTTTGAACACGAAGTTCCCTCGTCGATTTTGCATGAACGCAAAAAGCTTCTAAACATCCCTCGTTCATCATTTGCTCGGTGGTGTTGTTCATGGGAGGAACATTGTCGACTGTTGCACGCTCTCCTCGTTGGTGAGTACAAGCGTCTCCACGGTCTCATTTCCATTGTTAATATTCTCAATCGACATTCTCAAATCTTCGCGTCATAAAACAAGGGTTAATTAAGGAAATCAATATATCATATAATATCCTTATATCTTGACCAACTAACAAATAAGCTTAGGTAGGACACACTAGCGAAGGATTTACTCAAATCTCTCCCTCCTAGTTCTATTCTCCGATCTCCGCCAGAGATCATATCCCTAAGCTACGATACCAACCGTGACGCCCCCAAAATAGGTATACATCACCCATTACGAGTTGTCAATACATGGTACGAAATAACTACAACTTTATTATTATAACAAGAAAGCGTGAGTTTGAATACAAATATTATCTTCTAGACAATATCTATACTCAAATAAATCCTCATCACATTTATTGATACATTATTTTACAAAAATGGTGAGGACTACTAAACAACTCTCTCTAGAACCTTCATTCCATACCCCAGGCTGCACTCGCTATATTCTCGCCTCCCGAGAAGAAAAAATGGAACAAAAAGGAAAAGGGTGAGCTCAACTAGCCCGGTAAAGAATATTATGACTATGATAATATACAACAAATTATCGTTAGTCTTCAACAGGAAAAATCTAATAGAATACAATAGACAACAAATTTTAAATCAATATTCATGGTGAAATAATAATTCATTAGAAGAGTTAAGTAGAGAATGCAAACTACTATCTTCTATGTATGAATTTAAAAGTTCATCATCTATCTTTTATCCCCTGTAACATCAATTAATATATATCCGGAATCAAATATTCATCTTTGCACTCTGGGCCAAAGATATTCATCGATTGGACATGTTCATCTAAACACTGTTCATCTTTGCACTACTGGCCAAAGATATTCTTGAGAAATCATTCATCTTTGCACTCTGAGCCAAAGATATTCCATAATATCATCATTTAAGACTGAAGATGATGAAAAATATTTTTAAAGAAATGAATCCAGTGAAACAAAATGACAAGGATTAAGGATTAAGGATTCGTCCTTTGATTTATCCACGTCCAAAAATACCTCAAAATAATCACAGTGGTGTAAAATTCAAGAATGATCAAAACATGGATACAATCAAAGCTAGTATCCAGAATAGATATTTTGGAAGAAAAGAAAATTTTTCATTTTTTGATGAATAGTGCCGTATTCGTGAATAGTGTCGTATACGTGTATAGTGCCGTATACGTGAATAGTAACTTCGACACCAAAAGTTTTAAATTTGATAAAAACTTCAGATCAATATTTCAACATAATGATATTGAAGAAATAATATCATTACGAAAAAAATAATATCCCTTACCTCGAAAAGACAGTGACTTCTAGTTGAAACAGGATATAGGTTATGACTTGAACTTGCACCGTATAGCAATACTCAAAGTATACTCAAAATACTCACAAGAATACGCTCGATAATATAGAGAGAAAACTTGATTTACGGTGTGATTTTCAATTCTAACCTAAGCACCTATTTATAGGAAATTGCTTAGAACACCAAAGCGTAAAATTTAATATAATAATATTATATATATTACAAATTCTACGCACACTTAGCATCTGAAATCAGCAATCTTAACACATGTTAAATGAGTCCCAATAATGTAAAAAATGTTTTTGTAATTAAAAATATTTTAAACTTCTAAAAATTAATTATTTTGGAGCTTCAGAACTTCAATAATTCATAATAAATAGCCCTTTTATCAGAAAATTCGAATCTCGCTTTTTTTTTTATAGAAAATTCAATTCTCTACAACTTTGCAGAAGAAAGTTTTTCCAAATTCCAAACAAAATTGAAAGAAATCCACAAGCAGGCGATTTTACGTGCTATAATCAAATTTGATCAATAAATGGGGTCCACCGACATGTTTAACATGTTTTAAACATTTATTGCAACAAAAATACTCTTCCTCCTCAGATACTCATATATCCCACATTCGTTGTAAAAATATCACCATTATTATATTATTAAAATATAATAATACATTTAAATGAATTATCTTATCGAAAAAGATAAAATTTCAATTTTCAACAATTGTCACATTAAAATTTTTCTCCATCTATATCCACATAAAATCAATATTTTCCTCATCATATGAATCAATAATTAATTATTCACAAATAATAATCTGAGAATCACAATATTGACAACCAGCGGTTCACAGGAAGAGGGGCTTTCAATAAGAATTTCTCCTTCTTGGCGCGTAATTAGGTGACCAAACCTCTCCTTAAGCATGAACTTTCTAGACATTGCCGATAATGTTATCTAATAATATTATTCAGATAATATGAATTATTGCATCGATAATGAAAAATTTGTGTAATGACAATTATTAAAAAACAATGAATATAAAATATCAACGCATCAATTATTAAATCAATAAAATATTTGAGCGATAATTATCGTAACCATTATTAAGTAGTGCCTTCACGTAAGAATCAATAATTGGTGCAATACTGGTAATGCTTCTTGTGTTTTAACCATAGAGTATTTTAACGAAGATTAATTGGAACAACTACGCGTTATTTTAAACCACTTATATTTGTCGTTTTCTTCATCCAATCGCTTTCAGTTATGGGGCCCACAAAATCTTGCTTGGCCATCGCACGAATATTCCCCGACAATGAAGAATATTCCACGACCAAACGAATATTCCGACAACAATGAATATTTTATAACCACGTGCTTATTTTGAAATATTTGCGTATTTTACCCATAACTATTCACATTAATCAAATCAACCCTTACTATTTCAAAATAATAAATAGAGAAAATTAAATTTCATTAATAATAAGTTGGGGTCTTACAACGTACCTGGTATTCGAAGAGATGAGAATACCTTGCTTTCTTTTCAGATTGTACCTTCCCGGTTATTTCCTCTTTATCATGATTTTCCCATTTCTCATCTCCTGTATTTCAGATATTATTCTAGAATATAGTTTCAAAATAAGGGTTAATTAACGTATCACATATTATCCCTATACTCTGATCGACCAATTAAATACCAAATAAACTTAGGTAGGTCATACTAGCGAAGGAATTCCCAGTCTCTCCCCTCCTAGTTTTTGACTCACATCTCAGCCAGGGATCACATCCCTAAGCTTTGATACCAACTGTGATGCCCCCAAAACAGGTATACATCACCCATCTTAAGTCATCAAATATATGGTACATAAATCAAATACAAACTTAACTATACAACGATCAGATAATATACGACAAAACATAGCTGAGAGTTTAAACAAGAATATTGCCTTCTAGACAATATCCACTCCCAATGGAGTACTCATCATAATTATTGTGACGCCCCCAAAATAGGTATACATCACCTATTCTGAGTCGCCAAATACATGGTACAGAATACAAATACAATCTTAAATATACAACATAAACTATGAGTTTTAATACAAACATTGTCTTCTAGACAGTATTAAAACTCAAAATAAGTCCTCAATACATTTATTAACACACTATTTCATAGAATAGTGAGGACTACTAATGTTATCCTCTGGACCATCACTCTGTTCCCTGACTCGTCCCAGCTATATTCTCATTTCCTGAAGATAACAGTGAAAGAAAGGATGAGCTCAACTAGCCCAGTAAGAAATATTATGACTAAAATAATGCAGAATAAATTATCATTAGTCTTCAACAATGTTAAACTGATATAATATAATAGACATCAAATTTAACTGCAGCGGAACAAGCAATCCATTAAAAGAGTCAAGTAGAGAATAAAATCTACTATCTTTTATGATTTAAAAGTTTTTCATCACTTTTATCATTTGGGACTCGACAATAAATAATCCACATCATCCCTGCACTATGGCCAATGATATTCTTTAGAATCACGACCACAAATTATCCATGCACTACGGGCCAAGGACATTCGTGTATTCATCACTGGTCATGATCATGCCAACAACTGTTCATCAATGCACTATGAGCCAATGAGGACTTTTACCACATCATTTGTAATATTACGGCCATGATTACACCGAATAATCCCTGGTCATAATCATACCAAGTCCATCTATGCACTACAGGCCACAGATGACTTTCAACATAATATAAACATGAGGATGATGACAATGATATAATAATTCAATAAAACAAGTTCATGAATTAATTTGTCCATGAACCAATAACGTTCAAATTGTCAACATGATACTTCTTTGTAGAGTAAAATTCAAGAATGCTCAGAAGAATATTTCCATGAAAAGATACTGGATGAAGCGCAAATATCAAGGATATTCCACTAATTTCATGGACTATAGAAGTCAAAACTTTAACCAACTGAGTATAATAAAGAATGGAATAACAAAAGAAATCACCGTGCATGCGGTGCTTGCATAGGCGGAGTTATTCAACAGAATAATAAATAGCGGAACCAAGTCGGTGAAAATTGCAAGCGAGGATGTTCCAACGAGAATAATAAATAATGGAATAACAATGAAATCACTATGCATGCGGTACTTGGCAGATAGAGCAAAGGTTATTCAACAGAATACTAAATAACGGAACCGAAGTGCGGCGTGAAAAGCGAGCAGATAGGATATTCCATCAGAATAATAAAGACGGAACCAGGTCCGGCGTAAAATGCACAGACAGGATATTCCAACAGAATAATAAAGAATGGAATAACAGAAGAATTTCACCATGTATGCGGTACATCGCATAGATAGGTTATTACAACATAATAATAAAGAATGGAATAACAAAAGTTCTCTTCATGAATACAAAAGAAATAATACCCATTACCGTAAAAGAAACTTGATATCGGAGTAGTGAAGTAGCAGAAAACTTTTCTTCTTTCTCTCTAGAGTTTCAGTGAATTCGTAAGAAAATAATGAAGGAATGAGCTTCTATTTATAGAAGAATGGACTGCAAGTAACTAATTCATGAACGGTCCAGATTAATTTACTTTTAATCCGGACGGTTTATATTTAAAGCAAAATCTTTTAAATAAAATATAATATATTCTATTTATAATCTAATAAAACGAATAACTTTATAAAAGTATTATGTTTTATATAAAAAGATTTTACTATGCAAAACACTATGCAACACTATGCAGACACTATGCAACACTATGCATAATAAAATATAATATATTCTAATTATTGTCTAATAAAACAGATAACTTTATAAAAGTATTCTGTTTTATATAAAAAGATTTTACTATTAGCCTAATAAATTGAATAACTTTATAAAAGTATTTTGTTTTATATAAAAAGTTTTTCTGTTTTATTACGTTAATAATACTAATAAAATAAAACTGAGTGACTTATCACGTAAGCCTTAATAATCAATACCGTGTGCTACTATGCAACCACGCGTATTATTGTATTTTTACTACCGAGTAGTTCAACAGTATTAACGGTAAAACTTCCGCAGTTATTTTCATAAAATATTTTTGTCGTTTTCTCAATCCGACAATAATTTTGTTGTGGGGTCCACCAATGATTGTACCGTCATACGGATATTCCCTGACAAAAAGAATATTTCCCGACCAATCGAATATAGTATGACAACTTGCATACATTGAAAAATTTATAAATATTACCCACAACTATAATATTATATCAAATTTATTCCATAATATTCAAAACTGATATTTATAGAAAATTCATTTTTTATTCATAAAAGTTGGGGTCTTACAATTATTATAACGCTATTTCATAGAATAGTGAGGACTACTAAAACAATCATCTGGACCGTCAATCCGTTTCCCGACTCGTCCCAGCTATATTCTCATTTCCTGAAGAGAACAGTGAAAGAAAGGGTGAGCTCAACTAGCCCAGTAAGAAATATTCTGACTAAGATAATGCAGAATAATGTATTCTTAGCCTTCAATAGTGTAAAAATTGATAGAATATAATAGACAACAAGTTTAACTGTAATGGAATAAGCAATCCATTAGAAGAGTCAAGTAGAGCATGATATCTACGATCTTCTATGATTTAAAATTTGATCATCAATTTTATCCCTGTAATACCCATCAACAGTTCTTTATTATACCCAAGACAAATAGAACTTTCATCACCTGTCTTCACCTGAACCACCAAAGATGTTAGTTAAATTCACAATTCATGTTTATAATAATGTGAATCAACAATTTCTCCTTACCACAAAGGCTTAATAGAACATTTACTCAATATCCTTACCCCAAAGGCTAAAGATATTCAAATGTAATAACAATGATCATACCAATCAGTTGTCTATCTTTGCACTACGGGCCAAAGATATTCAACTATAAAACTTATGGCCATGATCATACCAATCAATTGGCTGTCAATCCACTACGGCCAAAGACATTCAACTGTTAACTAATGATCCTGCCAATCACATCATCGAATTATCCCTGCACTACGACCAAGGATATTCGCTAGTATCAGCAGTGGTCATGATCTTGTCATACACCTGTCCATCTTTGCACTACGGGTCAAAGCTATCAATCAACAGTTCATCTTTGCACCACAACCAAAGATATAAATCAACAATTCTTCTTTGCACTACAGGCCAAAGACATACAACTGTAAAACCAATAACCAACATTTCATCTATGCACGTAAGCCAAAGATGACTTTCATCACAATATAAGCATGAGGATGATGATAATGATATAAGCATTAATCAAACGAAATCAAGGATAAATATTAAAGACTTTAAATTTATCCAGAGTTTAAAAATATTCAAATTGTCAATATGTTACTGCTTTGTGGAGTAAAATTTAAGAATAATATTGTATCAAAAATAATTTGAACAGAAAATAATATTTCAACGAATATTTAACGAAGATAATAATATTATTCATTATATTATAAACTCCATTTAATATTATTCATTATATAATAACATTAAATTCATTTACTAATATTATTAATCATTAAATAATATTTTAAATCAAATATTTCATAACACCTTAATCCAAATGTTATAAATTGCTTAATAATCTCATAATCTAATATTATTAATATTATAACAATATTTTAATCATTTCTTAAACTTATAAACAATTTATTTTAATTATTTATACTTTACCAAATAATGCATTTAATCATTCAAAAATGTCATACTCCTAAGATTTCATCACCAATGATCAAATTCCTCATCAAAAATCTGCATATACCTCATATAAGATTTTCAAGCCATAAAATCCTATTTACCAATTTTTCAACTTCACATAACATATTTAATTCATATGTTCGTAACTAAACCATTTTCATCAAAAATACCAAATCAGTTCCAAAAAATTTTCTTTTCTGGAATTTAGCAGAATATAGTCCCATATTGAACATATATTTTTCTCGGAATTTTTATAATTCATTTACTATTTTCCATATGGCCAAAACTGCCGAATATTTAGACATTTATCATAAATTGTACTTTTGTCCAAAAATTCCGAAACTTACACGGTATACTGCTGTTATATATATGTACCCCCAATAAAAATTTTACTAATTTTGGAGTTAACCACAAGGAGTTATAAGGGTTTACTTTTAAAATAGTCTTTTCCCATAAAATTCATAATTCCTAATCTATACATCCAAAAACTTCCATTTTTGGACACAATCTAGAAAACTCATCAAATTATCATTTTAAATTTTTTTAGAATTTTTTAGGGTTAGAAAAATTACAAAACTACCCCTGACAGAAACCCGAACGAGTATTGAAAAACATAACCCTTACGAATATTAAACGATAATAATATTCCTTACGAATATTAAACGAAAATAATATCGAATATTAAACGAAGACAATGAATATTGAACGATAATAATATTCATATGAATTCGAAAAATAATGTCTCTTCAGAATGTAAAAAGAATAATAATCCTTACCTCAAAAAGAAGAGTATTCCAACTGGTATAGTGGATATATTCTTGAAGAAAACTTTCACTATTTCCTACACTCAAAGCTTTCTAAAACTCGAAAGAAATACGCTCAATATTATATAAGAAGAATTCTCTTATTCTGGTGTAATTTTCAATTCTAACTAAGCATCCTATTTATAGGAGAATGGAAGGATACTATTTGAATGCACAATAATAAAAATAAAATCACGGACGAAGGAAACTTAAGACGTCCCTTCTTTTTCTTTCAAATTAATAATTTGATATTTAATAAAATATAATATATTCTATTTTTTATAAAAAAAAATAAAACTTATTATAATATATATAATAATAATAATAAAACAACTCCCTCCATGTTAGGCAACTCCCTCCCCTCCTTTTTTTTTCTCCCCCAAAACTTTTCATCACATGTATATATATACATAATATAAAATACTTATATACATATATATAATAGTTTCGTTCATTCTACGCAACTACCTCCCACCCCCATTTCCAAAATTTGATTTTCAAGACATATGGGCCCCACATGTGGGCCCCACTTTTATTATATAGAAAAAAAATTTACCAATTATTTTGCAAAATGGATAAATGGGAGTCCATAAAATATGCTAAAAATTACAACAAATACTTCATAAAAATCCCCTCAATATTTTTAATAACACTTTCATTTTTAAATTTTTGAATTTTGACTTTTTCGAAAAAGTCAACTGTTGACTTTTTGACCAAAAAGTCAACCCCAGAAAAATTTGTGTTTATAGTATGTTTTTACTAATTTCATCGTTTCAGACTCAAATATCACGTCTGCATCTCCAAATTCAACTCCGAACTCAAATTCGATATTTAATAACATTTATTCATTATTATTATTCGCAATATTTAACAACCAGGTCGTTCCCGAAAAGAGGGGGCT
Source organism: Panax quinquefolius (assembly GCA_020205615.1). Lineage (NCBI taxonomy): Eukaryota > Viridiplantae > Streptophyta > Magnoliopsida > Apiales > Araliaceae > Panax > Panax quinquefolius. Next base: position 38,495,836 of record CM035157.1, on the reverse strand, counting down.
TTGCAATAAGGATTTCTCCCTATTGCCGCGCAATTAGATTATCTAACCTCTCCTTGACAGAACTTCTACACATTGTCAATATTGCAAATAATAATACAAATAACTTTATCGTCTCAATTATTGATTTAATAATATAAAATATTGTGACAATAATTGAATAAAACTGAGTGACTTCTCACGTAAGCATTAATAATCAATACCTTGTGCTACTATGCAACCACGCGTATTACTATTCTTTTACCACCGATTATTTTATGACAACTTGCTTACTTTAAAAAAATTTCAAATATCACTCTTAACTTTAACCTTTTATCAATTTAACCACTTACTAAATAAAATAATAATTATAAAAAAATTAAATACTTTTATTTCATAAAATTGAGTTTCACAATACATATTTTAAGAATGTTTTTTATCTCTAAATTACCCATCTAACTACTCTATTATCATTTTTTTAATTAATCTTTTGACTCTTTCTTAAAATAATAAAATAGAGTAGGATTGTACTTCTAATGTCAAAGTTAATAGTGTTACTTTTCAAAGTATGCCATGTAATTTTTAATAATTTTTTATGAAGTTAAACGAGGATGGTTTGGAAAAATTTAATCAAAAGTAATATTAAAATTGAAAGATGATAAATAAATTTGAAAAAATCAAAAATAAAATTAAGACAAATAAACTTAAACGGATAAAGTTTATAAAAATTAACGGAATTTAACTTGGTTAAAAGAGAAGAATTCGGGAAAAATGGGTCGGGGTAGGATAGGTTAATTTGAGGCTGAAAATACTTGCTGGTGAAAGACAGGTACGAAGAAGGGTCTCATTTATATAAAAATAAAATTTTAAAAAAGAGTTTTCTTTTTGTCGATCATACTATAAAATAACATAATATTCTCAAGTTCAACAATATAATTTCATTATCATATCAGTACTATTAAACTAAATATTTAGTTCGGGTTAAATGTTTTTTCAGTCACTGTACTATATGTCAACTTACAGATGGATAACTGAACTTTTTTTTCTTACAGTCAACTCACTGTACTCAACTTTTCTAACAAAAAGTTATAAAAATCGTTAAGTCATGTTGACTTTAACGGAAAATAGCACATCAGCTGCTGAGTTATCCAAAAAAAAGTTGTTGTGGCGTCCTTGTGTGACGTGACAGTGATTATGTGATTTTGGAGAAAAAATTTTATGAAGAAAATGAAAAAAATATTTTAAAGTATAATATAAATTTAAAAAGTGTGCCAAAAAACAAGAAAATATATTTAATTATTTTTGTTAATATCAAATACATTTTATTTATAATTAAGCCATTTATAAAATAAAAAAATCTAAAAATATGCTAATTAAAATTAAGGGGAATGTGAAATATATTTAGGGGAAATGAAAGAAAATTATAATACAATCAAAAAATTTAGCAAAAAATACATGGTAGAAATTAAAAATAAAAGAATTATTTAGTTATTTTTATAATTAATAGAAATTTCTTTTATATAATTAATAACAAATATAATTGAGGAAATTATAAAATTAAAAAAATTATAATTAAAAAAAAATTCAAATTAGACATCAAAATTATAATTGAGTCGATTTGGTGATAAATTTTTTATTTTCTAACTATGATAAATAAATTTATACTTTTACATATAAATATTTTTTATCAAAATTTTATCAAATAATTACAAATGATATATGTGAGACCCCAGATTTTACGAATAAAGATTTAAATTTCTCGAAATATTTTTTTTGAATATTATGGTGTGGATTTGATATAATGTTATAGTTGTGGGTAATATTTACAAATTTTGCAAAGTAAACAAGTGGTTATATAATATTCGATTGGTCGGGGAATATTCATTTTAACAGGGAATATTCGTACGATGACACAATCATTAGTGGACCCCACAACGGAAGTAGTGTCGTAGTAAGAAAATGATGTAATTATCTTTTATTAAAAATAACGGTGAAAGTGTTACCGTTAAAAGCATTGAACTACCAGATAGTGAAAGTACGATGTCTGGCGTGGTTGCATAGTAGCATACGGTATTGGTTATTGATGCTTACGTGAGAAGTCACTCAATTATACTCAATTATTGCTACAGTAATTGATGCATCATATCTCTCATATTATTGATTCAATTATTGTCACAGTATCATCTGCATAATATGTTATATTATTAAATCAATAATTGAGATGGCAAAGTTATTCATATTATTATTTTCAATATTGACAATGTCTAGAAGTTCTGTCAAGGAGAGCTTTGGTCACCTAATTGCACGCCAATTAGGAGAAATCCTTATCGGAAACCCCCTTTTTCCTAGGAACGACCTGATTGTTAAATATTGTGAATTATAATATTAATGATGAATAAGTTCGTGTTGATTAAAGATGAAATTGATAGTTCCATTGTGTTGGAATTATTAGTGTTAGTGGATATCGACATTTATTTCGATAATAATTAATGTCTGGAAGTTATATTGACCAATTGAGTAATTAACCGAATAAATGAGCATTTAATTATTATTAATTCACATGATTATAACTATTTATTCACATGTGTGTACTATTGATTCATATTTTTGTACTATTAGGGGAGGTGGTGCAAGATTGATAATACTTGCATTATTAAGTTAAAAATGGAGGTATAGATGGAGGTATTATACTATAATTCGTATTTTCACATGATTATAACTATTGATTCACATGATTGAACTATTGATTCACATTATTTATTATTAGGGGAGGTGGTGCAAGTTTGATAATACTTGCAGGACTAAATTAAAAATGAAGAAAAGAGGAGGTATTATCTTTGTAATATTTCGAGCCCTAAAATGTGCAATTATCGAAACTATATTTTCCTATAAATAGAAGCTCATTCTTCCTTCATTTCTCACCAATTCACTAAAGCTATAGAGCAATTATTATAGAGACAAATTACATAGAGAAAGAAGAAGAGAAGTCTACGCTACCTCCTTTATTCCGATATCAATCTTCGTTTGAGGTAAGGGGTATTATTCCTTTCGTATTCATGAAGAGAGCTTTTGTTATTCCATTCTTTATTATTATGTTGGAATAACATACATGCAATAACGCATACATGGTGAAATTCTTGATTATTCTATTCTTTATTATTATGTTGGAATAACTTTGTCTATGCAATCACCGCATGCGTGGTGAAATTCTTACGTTATTCCATTCTTTATTATTACATTGGAATAACACATTCTGTGCTATCGTCTATCGCATGCACGGTGAATTCGTTGTTATTCCATTCTTTATTATTACATTTGGAATATCACATGCGTGCGAATTATGCATGACTGGTTCCATTCTTTATTATTCTATTGGAATATCCTATTGTGTGTATTACGCTTAATTTGGTTCCATTATTTATTATTGTGTTAGAATAACCTGTCTACGCGGACTACCGCATGCATGGTGAATTCTTCTGTTATTCCATTATTTATTATTCTGTTGGAATAACCTGTCTATGTGGATTACCACATACATGGTGAATGATCCTTTGTATTCATTTCTTATTAAATTGTGGAAATGATCTATCTACGTGGATTCGTATGGTGAAGTGAAAATCCATTTGTAGTTTCATATATTCTCTTATACTCAGTTGGTTAAAGCTTTGGCTTCTATACTCCATGAAATTAGTGGAATATCCTTGATATTTGTGCTTCATCTAGTATCTTTTCATGGAAATATTCATCTAAGAATTCTTGAATTTTACTCTACAAAGCAGTATCATGTTGACAATTTGGACGTTATTGATTTCTGGATAAATTAAATTATAAATCTTTAAAATTTATCCTTGAACTTGTTTTATTGAATTATTATGTCATTGTCATCATCCTCATGCTTATATTATGATTAAAGTCATCTTTGGCTTACGTGCATAGATGGACTTGGTATGATTATGACCAGGGATTATTCGGTATAATCATGACCGTAATGTGACGAATGATGTGGTAAAAGTCTTTATTGGCCTATAGTTCATTGGTGGATAGTTGTTGGTATGATTATGACCAGGAATTATTCGGTATAATCATGACCATTGATGATTACATGAATATCCTTGGCCGTGGTGCAGGGATGATGTGGTTTATTTATTAAGCTGAGTCTCAGCGATAAAATTGATGAAAATCTTTTTAAAACATAGAAGATAGTAGATTTTATGCTCTACTTGACTCTTCTAATGGATTGTGTATTCCGCTGCAGTTGTTGATCTAAAACTTGTTGTCTATGATATTCTATCAGTTGTTATACTGTTGAAGGCTAAGGATAATTTATTCTACATTATCTTAGTCATAATATATTTTACTGGGCTAGTTGAGCTCACCCTTTTCTTTCATTGTTCTCTTTAGGAAATGAGAATATAGCTGGGACTAGTCAGAGAACGGAGTGACGGTCCAGATGATAGCATTAGTAGTTCTCACTATTCTATTAAATAGTGTGATAATAAATGTAATGAAGACTCCATTGAGTGTGGATATTGTCTAGATGACAATATTCTTATTAAAACTCTTATATTATGTTTTGTCGTATCTTCCACGACTATTGTATAATAAAGTTGTATTTGAACTTTGTACCATGTGTCTGGCGACTCAAGATGGGTGATGTATACCTATTTTGGGGGCGTCACGGTTGGTATCAAAGCTTAGGGATATGATCCTAATGAGATGTGAGACAATAACTAGGAGGGAGAGGAGGGAATTTCTTCGCTAGTATGACCTACCTAAGTTTATTTATTATTTAATTTTGTCAGTCAGAGTATAGTGATAATATGTGACATGTTAATTAGCCCTTGTTTTGTGGCAGTGTTTTAAAATGGCAGCTAAAAATATTAACAATGGAGTGAATGAGACCGTTGAGACACCATTAATCACTAACTTGAGTTAATGTGATGTCGACGAAGAAGAAATTAGAGATATCTATGTGGTGAGTGAAGAACTAATAGTTGAACCCGAGCCAGTTGTAGAGGTAGCAGCTGAGAGTGAGGAAGAAGAGGAACCTGAGGAGAATTTATTAGAAGAATTTTATGATCGAAATTTAGAATTACAAAATCTTATTCATGAGTTAGAAGAGCGGGCTAAAGAACGGCAGGCGGTCATGGAGCAAAGAGATGTAACAATTTAAAATTGTGTTACCCGATGTGCGATGCTTGAACAAAAGCACTCTTTAGCAGAGTATAAGATATTAGAGCTGGAATCTGAGAATGCTATGATCAAAGTTCTGATGAAAGAAGAAGCAACTGAACGAATAAGAATAGATGATACATGGGTAAAAAGTCGCACGACGTGTAGATATTGTAGAAAAGGCGTCCAGATCCAATAAGGCCAAAATAGATGAAATGGATTTTGCTTTTGGACAACAATTGGGAGAATCAACATTGAATTTGGAATTACCTTGTGCGGAAGCGGTCAACCCCAATTCGATATGGATGGGAGAATAATGATTGAATCATGGATCGGGGAATGTGTGAAGCAATTAAGGGTGGAATGTACTCTATAGCAAAGTCAAATCCGGTAGTTTAAGTGAGAGTGTTTGTCGAGGAACCCTAACGAAGTTATTACGGTAAGTTAATGATAAAATCTTGCAAAGTTTATACCTTATTAGATACCAGTTCTACCCACTCTTTTATTTCTCTTACTTGCGCTCAATGTTTAAATTTGACTCCGGAGAAGTTAAACTTTAACTTATTGGTTGAAACTTTATTAGGAGAAACTTTCGTTACCTCCACTGTTTATAAATCTTCTTAATTCAAATCGACACTTTCACGTTACCTGTCGATCTTATCTCTTTGAAAATACTTACCTTTGATGTGATTTTAGGAATCGATTGGTTAACTACTCATCATGCTTTTCGTAAGGTTGTTAGCTTTCATATTCCTAACCAACCTATTATGCGAATTCAAGCAACTAAAATCCTAAAGTCAATCACTGTCATATTAAGTCATAAGTAAAGAGCCCTGAGCCTTTCGCTGGTGACTTACAAGTCTTGGAATACACCGAAGCTAGAATATTCGTAGGGGACGTCGTGAATAACGGTGGCAAGTTGATAGGTATCAATGTGACGTGTTATCCAAGTCTCGGATGAGGGTCACAGTTTTGAATGATATTTCTATCGTTAATAAATTTCTTGACATATTCTTGAAGACTTCTTGGCCTACCCTAGAGCGTGAAATTGAATTTTGTATTGACCCCAGTACAAAACCCATTTCTAAAACCCTCAAATATTTCTTCAACCAAAACAAACGTATAATGCGCCAAAGACGTTGGTTTGAGCTGTTGAAGATTACGATCGTACCATTTAATATCATTGTGGAAGAGCGAACGTGGTAGCTGACGCGTTGAGTAGAAGATCATATGCGTTTACGAGTGCGATGTTGTTAACACAAAAACCCATTTCGTATAACTAACAAATGATGAAGATAGAGTTAAAGACTCTAGAGACCCACGTGAAGATAACGAATATACGAGTAGAATCGACTTTAATCGATAAAGTTAAAGCGGCTCAAGCTCACACCGAATCGATGAATGTGAAGAAGAATGTTCAAGAAGGCGTTATCTCAACCCTTGATTTAATTGGGCCATTTGAAATCCTCGATCGAGTAGGAACTGTGGCCTACAGACTCATTTTACCGCCAAGTATGTCGCGTGTTCATAACATTTTTCACGTATCATTGTTAGTAAAAACTTAGTCTTAGGGGACTTTGGAGTCAAATTTCGGAATAATTAATGAATCTAAAAAACTATGAAATTATGGGGGTTTTATAGAGCATGTTACAAGCTTTCCATAGCCTCGAAAACGGACTAATTCCGATAACACATGAAGAAGTTATGAAGATTTGAAGTATGTGTGTCAAAAGTTGCAAAATCTGAAAAATTGGAGTTAAGTGCCAAAGGTCGAGCACCTAGGCACTAGGCTAGGCGCTTAAAATCTGTTCTTGGGTGCCTAGGTGCTTACCCAAGGCCAAATTTGGGCGCCTAGGCGCTGGTCAAGTGTTAAGCCAAAATCTATTCGGACGTCCTTTAGTAAATTGGGCATAACGTTTTCATATAAACTCCGATTGAGGTGATTCAAGATGATTCGGAAAGATAAAGAGTAGACCTAAATCTTTCATTCTTTATGTTTTGAGATTTGAGGTCGATATCAAGGCCTAAAATGGCTATTTTAGGGACTGATGTGCATTCAGAGGCAATCGGAGGACATCGGGCATGCACGTATGCAACGTGTAATGTTTTCGACGATAAAGGTATTCAAGGTATCCTCACCCCTTCGGCATACCAGGTACATATATAAATTTCGATGGTAAAATTTCATAAGGAGGGGAGATTGTGAGACCCCAGATTTTACGAATAAAGATTTAAATTTCTCGAAATATTTTTTTTTTGAATATTATGGTGTGGATTTGATATAATGTTATAGTTGTGGGTAATATTTACAAATTTTGCAAAGTAAAGAAGTGGTTATATAATATTCGATTGGTCGGGGAATATTCATTTTAACAGGGAATATTCGTACGATGACACAATCATTAGTGGACCCCACAACGGAAGTAGTGTCGTAGTAAGAAAATGACAGAATTATCTTTTATTAAAAATAACGGTGAAAGTGTTACCATTAAAACTGTTGAACTACCCGATAGTGAAAGTACAGTAATACGCGTGGTTGCGTAGTAGCATACGGTATTGGTTATTGATGCTTACGTGAGAAGTCACTCAATTATACTCAATTATTGCTACAGTAATTGATGCATCATATCTCTCATATTATTGATTCAATTATTGTCACAGTATCATCTGCATAATATGTTATATTATTAAATCAATAATTGAGATGGCAAAGTTATTCATATTATTATTTTCAATATTGACAATGTCTAGAAGTTCTGTCAAGGAGAGCTTTGGTCACCTAATTGCACGCCAATTAGGAGAAATCCTTATCGGAAAGCCCCCTTTTTCCTAGGAACGACCTGATTGTTAAATATTGTGAATTATAATATTAATGATGAATAAGTTCGTGTTGATTAAAGATGAAATTGATAGTTCCATTGTGTTGGAATTATTAGTGTTAGTGGATATCGACATTTATTTCGATAATAATTAATGTCTGGAAGTTATATTGACCAATTGAGTAATTAACCGAATAAATGAGCATTTAATTATTATTAATTCACATGATTATAACTATTTATTCACATGTGTGTACTATTGATTCATATTTTTGTACTATTAGGGGAGGTGGTGCAAGATTGATAATACTTGCATTATTAAGTTAAAAATGGAGGTATAGATGGAGGTATTATACTGTAATTCGTATTTTCTCATGATTATAACTATTGATTCACATGATTGAACTATTGATTCACATTATTTACTATTAGGGGAGGTGGTGCAAGTTTGATAATACTTGCAGGACTAAATTAAAAATGAAGAAAAAGAGGGAGGTATTATACTGTAATATTTCGAGCCCTAAAATGTGCAATTATCGAAACTATATTTTTCTATAAATAGAAGCTCATTCTTCCTTCATTTCTCACCAATTCACTAAAGCTATAGAGCAATTATTATAGAGAGAAATTACATAGAGAAAGAAGAAGAGAAGTCCTGCTACCTCACTATTCCAAATTATCAATCTTCGTTTGAGGTAAAGGGTATTATTTCTTTCGTATTCTTGAAGAGAGCTTGTTATTCCATTCTTTATTATTATGTTGGAATTTATTTTATCTATGCAAAGTAATCGCATACATGGTGAAATTCTTGATTATTCTATTCTTTATTATTATGTTGGAATAACTCGCTTTTGTGCAATACCGCATGCATGGTGAAATTCTTTGTTATTCCATTCTTTATTATTACATTGGAATAACACATGCATGCGTCTCTATCGTATGCCTGGTGAATTACTGTTGTTATTCCATTCTTTATTATTACATTTGGAATATCACATGCATGCGAATTATGCATGACTGGTTCCATTCTTTATTATTCTATTGGAATATCCTATTGGTGTGTATTACATGCATTGACTTTGGTTCCATTATTTATTATTGTGTTAGAATAACTTTTGTCTCATGCGGACTACGCATGCATGGTGAATTCTTCTGTTATTCCATTATTTATTATTCTGTTGGAATAACCTGTCTATGTGGATTACCACATACAAGGTGAATGATCCTTTGTATTCATTCCTTATTAAATTGTGGAAATGATCTATCTACGTGGATTACCGTATGGCGGGCGAAAATCCATTTGTAGTTTCATATATTCTCTTATACTCAGTTGGTTAAAGCTTTGGCTTCTATACTCCATGAAATTAGTGGAACATCCTTGATATTTGCGCTTCATCTAGTATCTTTTTATGGAAATATTCTTCTGAGCATTCTTGAATTTTACTCTACAAAGCAGTATCATGTTGACAATTTGGACGTTACTGATTTCTGGATAAATTAAATTATAAATCTTTAAAATTTATCCTTGAACTTTTTTTATTGAATTATTATGTCATTGTCATCATCCTCATGCTTATATTATGATTAACGTCATCTTTGGCTTACGGGCATAGATTGACTTGGTATGATTATGACCAGGGATTATTTGGTATAATCATGACCGTAATGTGACGAAGGATGTGGTAAAAGTCCTCATTGGCCTGTAGTTTATTGGTGGACAGTTGTTGGTATGATTATGACCAGGGATTATTCGGTATAATCATGACCATTGATGATTACATGAATATCCTTGGTCGTGGTGTAGGGATGATGTGGTTTATTTATTAAGCTGAGTCTCAGCGATAAAGTTGATGAAAATATTTTTAAATCATAGAAGATAGTAGATTTTATGCTCTACTTGACTCTTCTAATGGATTGCATATTTCGCTGTAGTTGTTGATCTAAAACTTGTTATCTACTATATTCTATCAGTTGTTATACTGTTGAAGGCTAAGGATAATTTATTCTACATTATCTTAGTCATAATATATTTTACTGGGCTAGTTGAGCTCACCCTTTGCTTTCATTGTTCTCTTTAGGAAATGAGAATATAAATTTGGGACTAGTCGGGAGAAGCGGAGTGATGGTGGTCAGGATGATAGCATTAGTAGTTCTCACTATTCTATTAAATAGTGTGATAATAAATGTAATGAAGACTCCATTGAGTGTGGATATTGTCTAGATGACAATATTCTTATTAAAACTCTTATATTATGTTTTGTCGTATCTTCCACGACTATTGTATAATAAAGTTGTATTTGAACTTTGTACCATGTGTCTGGCGACTCAAGATGGGTGATGTATACCTATTTTGGGGGCGTCACAGTTGGTATCAAAGCTTAGGGATATGATCCCTAGCTGAGATGTGAGACAATAACTAGGAGGGGAGAGACGGGGAATTTCTTCGCTAGTATGACCTACCTAAGTTTATTTATTATTTAATTTTGTCAGTCAGAGTATAGTGATAATATGTGACATGTTAATTAACCCTTGTTTTGTGGCAGTGTTTTAAAATGGCAGCTAAAAATATTAACAATGGAGTGAATGAGACCGTTGAGACACCATTAATCACTAACCAGGTTAATGTGATGTCAGACGAAGAAGAAATTAGAGATATCTATGTGGTGAGTGAAGAACTAATAGTTGAACCCGAGCCAGTTGTAGAGGTAGCAGCTGAGAGTGAGGAAGAAGAGGAACCTGAGGAGAATTTATTAGAAGAATTTTATGATCGAAATTTAGAATTACAAAATCTTATTCATGAGTTAGAAGAGCGGGCTAAAGAACGGCAGGCGGTCATGGAGCAAAGAGATGTAACAATTTAAAATTGTGTTACCCGATGTGCGATGCTTGAACAAAAGCACTCTTTAGCAGAGTATAAGATATTAGAGCTGGAATCTGAGAATGCTATGATCAAAGTTCTAATGAAAGAAGAAGCAACTGAACGAATAAGAATAGATGATACATGGGTAAAAGTCGCACGACGCGTAGATATTGTAGAAAAAGACGTCCGATCCAATAAGGCCAAAATAGATGAAATGGATTTTGCTTTTTGGACAACAATTGGGAGAATCCAACATTGAATTTGGAATTACCCTGTGCAGAGCGGTCAACCCCAATTCGATATGGATCGGAGAATAATGATTCGAATCATGGATCAGGAATGTGACGAAGCAATTAAGGGTGGAATGTACTCTATAGCAAAGTCAAATCTGGTAGTTTAAGTGAGAGTGTTTGTCGAGGAACCCTAACGAAGTTATTACGGGTAAGTTAATGATAAAATCTTGCAAAGTTTATACCTTATTAGATACCAGTTCTACCCACTCTTTTATTTCTCTTACTTGCGCTCAATGTTTAAATTTGACTCCGGAGAAGTTAAACTTTAACTTATTGGTTGAAACTTTATTAGGAGAAACTTTCGTTACCTCCACTGTTTATAAATCTTCTTAATTCAAATCGACACTTTCACGTTACCTGTCGATCTTATCTCTTTGAAAATACTTACCTTTGATGTGATTTTAGGAATCGATTGGTTAACTACTCATCATGCTTTTCGTAAGGTTGTTAGCTTTCATATTCTAACCAACCTATTATGCAAATTCAAGCAACTAAAATCCTAAAGTCAATCTTTTGCCATATATTAAGTCATAAGTAAAGAGCCCCGAGCCTTTCGTTGGTCTTGGAATCTTGGGATGCAAGCTAGAATATTCGTAGGGGCGTCGTGAATAACGGTGGCAAGTTGATAGGTATCAATGTGACGTGTTATCCAAGTCTCGGATGAGGGTCACAGTTTTGAATGATATTTCTATCGTTAATAAATTTCTTGACATATTCTTGAAGACTTCTTGGCCTACCCTAGAGCGTGAAATTGAATTTTGTATTGACCCCAGTACAAAACCCATTTCTAAAACCCTCAAATATTTCTTCAACCAAAACAAACGTATAATGCGCCAAAGACGTTGGTTTGAGCTGTTGAAGATTACGATCGTACCATTTAATATCATTGTGGAAGAGCGAACGTGGTAGCTGACGCGTTGAGTAGAAGATCATATGCGTTTACGAGTGCGATGTTGTTAACACAAAAACCCATTTCGTATAACTAACAAATGATGAAGATAGAGTTAAAGACTATAGAGACCCACGTGAAGATAACGAATATACGAGTAGAATCGACTTTAATCGATAAAGTTAAAGCGGCTCAAGCTCACACCCGAATCTGATGAATGTGAAGAAGAATGTTCAAGAAGGCGTTATCTCAACCCTTGATTTAATTGGGCCATTTGAAATCCTCGATCGAGTAGGAACTGTGGCCTACAGACTCATTTTACCGCCAAGTATGTCGCGTGTTCATAACATTTTTCACGTATCGTTGTTAGTAAAAACTTAGTCTTAGGGGACTTTGGAGTCAAATTTCGGAATAATTAATGAATCTAAAAAACTATGAAATTATGGGGGTTTTATAGAGCATGTTACAAGCTTTCCATAGCCTCGAAAACGGACTAATTCCGATAACACATGAAGAAGTTATGAAGATTTGAAGTATGTGTGTCAAAAGTTGCAAAATCTGAAAAATTGGAGTTAAGTGCCAAAGGTCGAGCACCTAGGCACTAGGCTAGGCGCTTAGAATCTGTTCTTGGGTGCCTAGGTGCTTACCCAAGGCCAAATTTGGGCGCCTAGGCGCTGGTCAAGTGTTAAGCCAAAATCTATTCGGACGTCCTTTAGTAAATTGGGCATAACGTTTTTCATATAAACTCCGATTGAGGTGATTCAAGATGATTCGGAAAGATAAAGAGTAGACCTAAATCTTTCATTCTTTATGTTTTGAGATTTGAGGTCGATATCAAGGCCTAAAATGGCTATTTTAGGGACTGATGTGCATTCGAGAGGCAATCGGAGGACATCGGGCATACGCGTATGCAACGTGTAATGTTTTCGACGATAAAGGTATTCAAGGTATCCTCACCCCTTCGGCATACCAGGTACATATATAAATTTCGATGGTAAAATTTCATAAGGAGGGGAGATTGTGAGACCCCAGATTTTACGAATAAAGATTTAAATTTCTCGAAATATTTTTTTTTTGAATATTATGGTGTGGATTTGATATAATGTTATAGTTGTGGGTAATATTTACAAATTTTGCAAAGTAAAGAAGTGGTTATATAATATTCGATTGGTCGGGGAATATTCATTTTAACAGGGAATATTCGTACGATGACACAATCATTAGTGGACCCCACAACGGAAGTAGTGTCGTAGTAAGAAAATGACAGAATTATCTTTTATTAAAAATAACGGTGAAAGTGTTACCATTAAAACTGTTGAACTACCCGATAGTGAAAGTACAGTAATACGCATGGTTGCATAGTAGCATACGGTATTGGTTATTGATGCTTACGTGAGAAGTCACTCAATTATACTCAATTATTGCTACAGTAATTGATGCATCATATCTCTCATATTATTGATTCAATTATTGTCACACAATATCATCGCATAATATGTTATATTATTAAATCAATAATTGAGATGGTAAAAGTTATTCATATTATTATTTTCAATATTGACAATGTCTAGAAGTTACATCGAGGAGAGCTTTGGTCACCTAATTGCCGCATGATTAGGAGAAATCATATCGGAAAGCCCCTTTTTCTAGGAGCGACTTTGATTGTTAAATATTGTGAATTATAATATTAATGATGAATAAGTTCGTGTTGATTAAAGATGAAATTGATAGTTCCATTGTGTTGGAATTATTAGTGTTAGTGGATATCGACATTTATTTCGATAATAATTAATGTCTGGAAGTTATATTGACCAATTGAGTAATGCTTAGAGATAAATGAGCATTTAATTATTTTTAATTCACATGATTATAACTATTTATTCACATGTGTACTATTGATTCATATTTTTGTACTATTAGGGGAGGTGGTGCAAGATTGATAATACTTGCATTATTAAGTTAAAAATGGAGGTATAGATGGAGGTATTATACTGTAATTCGTATTTTCACATGATTATAACTATTGATTCACATGATTGAACTATTGATTCACATTATTTACTATTAGGGGAGGTGGTGCAAGTTTGATAATACTTGCAGGACTAAATTAAAAATGAAGAAAAAGAGGGAGGTATTATACTGTAATATTTCGAGCCCTAAAATGTGCAATTATCGAAACTATATTTTCCTATAAATAGAAGCTCATTCTTCCTTCATTTCTCACCAATTCACTAAAGCTATAGAGCAATTATTATAGAGAGAAATTATATAGAGAAAGAAGAAGAGAAGTCTGCTACCTCACTATTCCAATATCCAATCTTCGTTTGAGGTAAGGGGTATTATTTCTTTCGTATTCTTGAAGAGAGCTTCTGTTATTCCATTCTTTATTATTATGTTGGAATAAACATACATGTAAAATATCGCATACATGGTGAAATTCTTTGATTATTCTATTCTTTATTATTATGTTGGAATAACTTTATCATCTGGCACCGCATGCATGGTGAAATTCTTTTGTTATTCCATTCTTTATTATTACATTGGAATAACTTTTATGCTGTCTTGATCTATCGCATGCACAGTGAATTCTGTTGTTATTCCATTCTTTATTATTCTGTTGGAATATCCTGTCTGTGCGAATTATGCATGACCTGGTTCCATTCTTTATTATTCTATTGGAATATCCTATTGGTGTGTATTACGCATGACCTGGTTCCATTATTTATTATTGTGTTAGAATAACCTGTCTACGCGGACTACCGCATGCATGGTGAATTCTTCTGTTATTCCATTATTTATTATTCTGTTGGAATAACCTGTCTATGTGGATTACCACATACATGGTGAATGATCCTTTGTATTCATTCCTTATTAAATTGTGGAAATGATCTATCTACGTGGATTACCGTATGGCGGGCGAAAATCCATTTGTAGTTTCATATATTCTCTTATACTCAGTTGGTTAAAGCTTTGGCTTCTATACTCCATGAAATTAGTGGAACATCCTTGATATTTGCGCTTCATCTAGTATCTTTTTATGGAAATATTCTTCTGAGCATTCTTGAATTTTACTCTACAAAGCAGTATCATGTTGACAATTTGGACGTTACTGATTTCTGGATAAATTAAATTATAAATCTTTAAAATTTATCCTTGAACTTTTTTTATTGAATTATTATGTCATTGTCATCATCCTCATGCTTATATTATGATTAAAGTCATCTTTGGCTTACGGGCATAGATTGACTTGGTATGATTATGACCAGGGATTATTTGGTATAATCATGACCGTAATGTGACGAAGGATGTGGTAAAAGTCCTCATTGGCCTGTAGTTTATTGGTGGACAGTTGTTGGTATGATTATGACCAGGGATTATTCGGTATAATCATGACCATTGATGATTACATGAATATCCTTGGTCGTGGTGTAGGGATGATGTGGTTTATTTATTAAGCTGAGTCTCAGCGATAAAGTTGATGAAAATATTTTTAAATCATAGAAGATAGTAGATTTTATGCTCTACTTGACTCTTCTAATGGATTGCATATTTCGCTGTAGTTGTTGATCTAAAACTTGTTATCTACTATATTCTATCAGTTGTTATACTGTTGAAGGCTAAGGATAATTTATTCTACATTATCTTAGTCATAATATATTTTACTGGGCTAGTTGAGCTCACCCTTTGCTTTCATTGTTCTCTTTAGGAAATGAGAATATAGCTGGGACTAGTCAGAGAACGGAGTGACGGTCCAGATGATAGCATTAGTAGTTCTCACTATTCTATTAAATAGTGTGATAATAAATGTAATGAAGACTCCATTGAGTGTGGATATTGTCTAGATGACAATATTCTTTTTAAAACTCTTATATTATGTTTTGTCGTATCTTCCACGACTATTGTATAATAAAGTTGTATTTGAACTTTGTACCATGTGTCTGGCGACTCAAGATGGGTGATGTATACCTATTTTGGGGGCGTCACAGTTGGTATCAAAGCTTAGGGATATGATCCCTAGCTGAGATGTGAGACAATAACTAGGAGGGGAGAGACGGGGAATTTCTTCGCTAGTATGACCTACCTAAGTTTATTTATTATTTAATTTTGTCAGTCAGAGTATAGTGATAATATGTGACATGTTAATTAACCCTTGTTTTGTGGCGGTGTTTTAAAATGGCGAAATACTAAAAATATTAACAATGGAGTGAATGAGACCGTTGAGACACCATTTAATCACTAACCGAGTTAATGTGATGTCGGGGCGAAGAAGAAATTAGAGATATCTATGTGGTGAGTGAAGAACTAATAGTTGAACTTAGAGCGAGTTGTAGAGGTAGCAATTTGAGTGAGAAGAAGAAGAGAGAAACACGGGAGAATTTATTAGAAGAATTTTATGATCGAAATTTAGAATTACAAAATCTTATTCATGAGTTAGAAGAAGCGGGCTAAAGAACAAAGATGATCATGGAGCAAAAAGATGTAACAATTTAAAATTGTGTTACCCGATGTGCGATGCTTGAACAAAAGCACTCTTTAGCGAGTATAAGATATTAGATTTGGAATCGAGAATGCTATGATCAAAGTTCGATGAAAGAAGAAATAAGCTGAGCGAATAAGAATAGATGATACATGGGTAAAAGTCGCACGACGCGTAGATATTGTAGAAAAAGACGTCCGATCCAATAAGGCCAAAATAGATGAAATGGATTTTGCTTTTTGGACAACAATTGGGAGAATCCAACATTGAATTTGGAATTACCTCTGCAATGAGAGCGGTCAACCCCAATTCGATATGGATCGGAGAATAATGATTGAATCATGGATCGGGGAATGTGACGAAGCAATTAAGGGTGGAATGTACTCTAGCAAGCAAAGTCGACAAAAACAAATCGGTAGTTTAAGTGAGAGTGTTTGTCGAGGAACCCTAACGAAGTTATTACGGGTAAGTTAATGATAAAATCTTGCAAAGTTTATACCTTATTAGATACCAGTTCTACCCACTCTTTTATTTCTCTTACTTGCGCTCAATGTTTAAATTTGACTCCGGAGAAGTTAGACTTTAACTTATTGGTTGAAACTTTATTAGGAGAAACTTTCGTTACCTCCACTGTTTATAAATCTTCTTAATTCAAATCGACACTTTCACGTTACCTGTCGATCTTATCTCTTTGAAAATACTTACCTTTGATGTGATTTTAGGAATCGATTGGTTAACTACTCATCATGTTTTTCGTAAGGTTGTTAGCTTTCATATTCTTAACCAACCTATTATGCGAATTCAAGCAACTAAAATCCTAAAGTCAATCACTGTCATATTAAGTCATAAGTAAAGAGCCCTGAGCCTTTCGCTGGTGACTTACAAGTCTTGGAATACACCGAAGCTAGAATATTTCGTAGGGGCGTCGTGAATAACGGTGGCAAGTTGATAGGTATCAATGTGACGTGTTATCCAAGTCTCGGATGAGGGTCACAGTTTTGAATGATATTTCTATCGTTAATAAATTTCTTGACATATTCTTGAAGACTTCTTGGCCTACCCTAGAGCGTGAAATTGAATTTTGTATTGACCCCAGTACAAAACCCATTTCTAAAACCCTCAAATATTTCTTCAACCAAAACAAACGTATAATGCGCCAAAGACGTTGGTTTGGTACATTGAAGATTACGATAAATACCATTTAATATCATTGTGGAAGAAGCGAACGTGGTAGGTACAGCGTTGAGTAGAAGATCATATGCGTTTACGAGTGCGATGTTGTTAACACAAAAACCCATTTCGTATAACTAACAAATGATGAAGATAGAGTTAAAGACTATAGAGACCCACGTGAAGATAACGAATATACGAGTAGAATCGACTTTAATCGATAAAGTTAAAGCGGCTCAAGCTCACACCCGAATCTGATGAATGTGAAGAAGAATGTTCAAGAAGGCGTTATCTCAACCCTTGATTTAATTGGGCCATTTGAAATCCTCGATCGAGTAGGAACTGTGGCCTACAGACTCATTTTACCGCCAAGTATGTCGCGTGTTCATAACATTTTTCACGTATCGTTGTTAGTAAAAACTTAGTCTTAGGGGACTTTGGAGTCAAATTTCAGAATAATTAATGAATCTAAAAAACTATGAAATTATGGGGGTTTTATAGAGCATGTTACAAGCTTTCCATAGCCTCGAAAACGGACTAATTCCGATAACACATGAAGAAGTTATGAAGATTTGAAGTATGTGTGTCAAAAGTTGCAAAATCTGAAAAATTGGAGTTAAGTGCCAAAGGTCGAGCACCTAGGCACTAGGCTAGGCGCTTAGAATCTGTTCTTGGGTGCCTAGGTGCTTACCCAAGGCCAAATTTGGGCGCCTAGGCGCTGATCAAGTGTTAAGCCAAAATCTATTCGGACGTCCTTTAGTAAATTGGGCATAACGTTTTCATATAAACTCCGATTGAGGTGATTCAAGATGATTCGGAAAGATAAAGAGTAGACCTAAATCTTTCATTCTTTATGTTTTGAGATTTGAGGTCGATATCAAGGCCTAAAATGGCTATTTTAGGGACTGATGTGCATTCAGAGGCAATCGGAGGACATCGGGCATGCACGTATGCAACGTGTAATGTTTTCGACGATAAAGGTATTCAAGGTATCCTCACCCCTTCGGCATACCAGGTACATATATAAATTTCGATGGTAAAATTTCATAAGGAGGGGAGATTGTGAGACCCCAGATTTTATGAATAAAGATTTAAATTTCTCGAAATATTTTTTTTTGAATATTATGGTGTGGATTTGATATAATGTTATAGTTGTGGGTAATATTTACAAATTTTGCAAAGTAAAGAAGTGGTTATATAATATTCGATTGGTCGGGGAATATTCATTTTAACGGGGAATATTAAATGCGATGACACAATCATTAGTGGACCCCACAACGGAAGTATTGTAAGTAGTAAGAAAATAGCGTAATTATCTTTATTAAAAATAACGGTGAAAGTGTTACCATTAAAAGCTGTTGAACTACCCGATAGTGAAGAAATGCGATGTCTGGCGTGGTTGCGTAGTAGCACTTACGGTATTGGTTATTGATGCTTACGTGAGAAGTCACTCAATTATACTCAATTATTACTCTGATAATTGATGCATCATATCTCTCGTATTATTGATTCAATTATTGTCACGATATCATCTGCATAATATGTTATATTATTAAATCAATAATTGAGATGGCAAAGTTATTCATATTATTATTTTCAATATTGACAATGTCAGAAGTTACATCGAGGAGAGGTTTGGTCACCTAATTGCATGCGCATGATAAGGAGAAATCTTATCGGAAAGCCCCCTTTTCCTAGGAACGACACGATTGTTAAATATTGTGAATTATAATATTAATGATGAATAAGTTCGTGTTGATTAAAGATGAAATTGATAGTTCCATTGTGTTGGAATTATTAGTGTTAGTGGATATCGACATTTATTTCGATAATAATTAATGTCTGGAAGTTATATTGACCAATCGAGTAATTAATTGGAATAAATGAGCATTTAATTATTATTAATTCACATGATTATAACTATTTATTCACATGTGTGTACTATTGATTCATATTTTTGTACTATTAGGGAGGTGGTGCAAGATTGATAATACTTGCATTATTAAGTTAAAATGGAGGTATAGATGGAGGTATTATCTTGTAATTCGTATTTTCACATGATTATAACTATTGATTCACATGATTGAACTATTGATTCACATTATTTACTATTAGGGGAGGTGGTGCAAGTTTGATAATACTTGCAGGACTAAATTAAAAATGAAGAAAAGAGGGAGGTATTATCTTTGTAATATTTTGAGCCCTAAAATGTGCAATTATCGAAACTATATTTTCCTATAAATAGAAGCTCATTCTTCCTTCATTTCTCACCAATTCACTAAAGCTATAGAGCAATTATTATAGAGAGAAATATATATAGAGAAAAAGAAGAGAAGTCGCTACCTCACTATTCCGGTATCCATCTTCGTTTGAGGTAAGGGGTATTATTTCTTTCAGTATTCTTGAAGAGAGCTTACATTATTCCATTCTTTATTATTATGTTGGAATAACTTTTATCTATCAAAATAATCGCATACATGGTGAAATTCTTGATTATTCTATTCTTTATTATTATGTTGGAATAACTTTATACATAGTACTGCATGCATGGTGAAATTCTTACGTTATTCCATTCTTTATTATTACATTTGGAATAACTTGTCTGTGCGGTCTATCGCATACAGTGAATTCTCGTTGTTATTCCATTCTTTATTATTACATTGGAATATCACATGCGTGCATGCGAATTATGCATGACTGGTTCCATTCTTTATTATTCTATTGGAATATCCTATTGGTGTGTATTACATGATGACTGGTTCCATTATTTATTATTGTGTTAGAATAACTTTTGCTCACGCGGACTACCGCATGCGTGGTGAATTCTTACATTATTCCATTATTTATTATTACATTGGAATAACACATACATGTGGATTACCACATACATGGTGAATGATCCTTTGTATTCATTCCTTATTAAATTGTGGAAATGATCTATCTACGTGGATTACCGTATGGCGGGCGAAAATCCATTTGTAGTTTCATATATTCTCTTATACTCAGTTGGTTAAAGCTTTGGCTTCTATACTCCATGAAATTAGTGGAACATCCTTGATATTTGCGCTTCATCTAGTATCTTTTTATGGAAATATTCTTCTGAGCATTCTTGAATTTTACTCTACAAAGCAGTATCATGTTGACAATTTGGACGTTACTGATTTCTGGATAAATTAAATTATAAATCTTTAAAACTTATCCTTGAACTTTTTTTATTGAATTATTATGTCATTGTCATCATCCTCATGCTTATATTATGATTAAAGTCATCTTTGGCTTACGGGCATAGAATAACTTGGTATGATTATGACCAGGGATTATTTGGTATAATCATGACCGTAATGTGACGAAGGATGTGGTAAAAGTCCTCATTGGCCTGTAGTTTATTGGTGGACAGTTGTTGGTATGATTATGACCAGGGATTATTCGGTATAATCATGACCATTGATGATTACATGAATATCCTTGGTCGTGGTGTGAGGATGATGATGGTTTATTTATTAAGTTTGAGTCTCGTGATAAAGTTGATGAAAATATTTTTAAATCATAGAAGATAGTAGATTTTATGCTCTACTTGACTCTTCTAATGGATTGCATATTTCGCTGTAGTTGTTGATCTAAAACTTGTTATCTACTATATTCTATCAGTTGTTATACTGTTGAAGGCTAAGGATAATTTATTCTACATTATCTTAGTCATAATATATTTTACTGGGCTAATTGAGCTCACCCTTTGCTTTCATTGTTCTCTTTAGGAAATGAGAATATAGCTGGGACTAGTCAGAGAACGGAGTGACGGTCCAGATGATAGCATTAGTAGTTCTCACTATTCTATTAAATAGTGTGATAATAAATGTAATGAGGACTCCATTGAGTGTGGATATTATCTAGATGACAATATTCTTTTTAAAACTCTTATATTATGTTTTGTCGTATCTTCCAGGACTGTTATATAATAAAGTTGTATTTGAATTTTATACCATGTATCTGGCGACTCAAGATGGGTGATGTATACCTATTTTGGGGGCGTCACAATATATAAATTAATTTTAAGATGAACAGTAATTACAAATAATTTTAATTTTATCAAATAATTTTTTAAAAAATTATAAAATTAATTTACTGTTCATCTTAAAATTAATTTATATATCATTTGTAATTAATTTCACCTTTATGGGTTTTTACCTACGTTTATTTATCATTTGTAATTAATGTTTATGCAAATAATTTTTATCAAATAATTTTCGTTTGTAATTTTCAAATACTGTTCATTTGAAATTTTCAAATACTATTCATTTTCGTTTATCAAATATTGTTCATTTGTAATTTTTCGTTTATTTATCATTTCATGTAATTATTCGTTTATAAATTATTTGATGAAAATCATTTCTTCGTTAATTTAAATTAAGGCATGTTTGTTCATATTTATTTAATTTACTGATGAGAAAACCGTATAGTAATTTACCGTCTATAAATTAAAGCGTGTATGTTACAATTATTAATTTCTTGTTCATTTGTAAATAATTAGTTAATTAATTTCTTTGTTTATTAAATTACAAATTTATTTATCCTAGTTAAAAAGGAAAAAAATTATCACCAAATTGACTCAATTATAATTTTAATATCAAGAATTTGAAAAGATTTTTAATTTTAAAATATTTTTAATTTTATAATTTTATAATTTCCTTAATTATATTTGTTATTAATTATACAAAAAACATTTTCTATTAATTACAAAAATAACTAAATAACTCTTTTTATTTTTTAATTTCTACTATGTATTTTTTGCTAAATTTTTGGTTTTATTATTATTTTCTTTCATTTCCCCTAAATATATTTCACATTCCCTTAATTTTAATTAGCATATTTTTGGGTTTTTTATTTTATAAATGGCTTAATTATAAAAAAAAATTATTTGATATTAGTTACAAAAATAATTATATATATTTTATGTGACGGCCCCAAAATAGGTATACATCACCCATCTTGAGTCACCAAATACATGGTATAAAATACAAATACAACTTAATTATACAACTGTCGTGTAAAATACGATAAAACATAATCTGAGAGTTTTAAAACGAATATTGTCATCTAGACAATATCCACACTCAATGGAGTCCTCATTATGTTTATTATCACACTATTTCGTAGAATAGTGAGGACTACTATAACACCATTTCGGACCATTACTCCGTTCCCCGACTAGTCCCGGCTACGTTCTCATTTCCTGAAGATAATAATGAAAGCAAAAGGGTGAGCTCAACTAGCCCAGTAAGAAATATTATGACTAAGATAATGCAGAATAAATTATCGTTAGCCTTCAACAATGTTAAATTGATAGAATATAATAAACAAAAAGTTTAACTGCAGCGAAACAAGCAATCCATTAGAAGAGTCAAGTAGAGCATAAAATCTACTATCTTCTATGATTTAAAAAGTTTTTCATCAACTTTATTTCTGAGACTCGGCTTAATAAATAAACCACATCATCAAATCATCCCTGCACCACGGCCAAGGATATTCATGTAATCATCAATGGTCATGACTATACCGAATGATCCCTAGTCATAATCATACCAACAACTGTCCATCAATGAACTACAGGCCAATGAGGACTTTTACCACATTATTTATAACATTACGGGTCATGATTATATCGAATGATCCCTGGTCATAATCATACCAATCAACAGTTCATCTATGCACGTAAGCCAAAGATGACTTTCATCACAATATAAGCATAAGGATGATGACAACGATATAAGCATTAATCAAACGAAATCAAGGATAAATATTAAGGACTTTAAATTTATCCAGAGTTTAAAATATCCAAATTTTCAACATAATACTGCTTTGTGGAGTAAAATTCAAGAATAATATTCATGTATCAAAAATAATTTGGACATGAAAGAAATATATTTTTCGGGTGAATAGTACCTCGTAAATAGTACCCTGTGAATAGTACTTCAGGAATAGTACCTCGTGAATAGTAACCCAGCATAAAAAGTACCCCAAATACCCAAGTGAATAATATTCGGGTGAATAGTAACCGGGTGAATAGTAACTTGTGAATTGTAATTCGTGAATAGTACTCCGGCATGAAAAGTGCCCCGAATACCCAAGTGAATAATATTTGAGTGAATAGTAACGGGGTGAATAGTGTGAGACCCCGAATTTTATGAAATGAAAGTATTCAATTTTCTTATAATTATTCTATTTAGTAAATGGTTAAATTGATAAAAGGTTAAAGTTAAGGATCATATGTGAAATTTTTTCAAAATAAGCAAGTTGTCATAAAATAATCGGTAGTAAAAGTATAGTAATACGCGTGGTTGCATAGTAGCACGCGGTATTGATTTGATTATTGATACTTACGTAAGAAGTCACTCAGTTATACTCAATTATTATTTACGATGAATTTTGCATCATATCTCGTATATTATTGATTCAATTATTGTCACAAGATCATCTCGCATAATATGTTATATTATTAAATCAATAATTGAGACGACAAAGTTATTTATATTATTATTTGCAATATTGACAATGTCTAGAAGTTACATCGAGGAGAGGTTAGATAATCTAATTGCGCCAATGGGAGAAATCCTTATCGGAAGCCCCTCTTTCACAGGAGCGACACGGTTGTTAAATATTATGCGTTATAATATTAATGATGAATAAGTTCGTGTTAATTAAAGATGAAATTGATAGTTCCATTGTGTGGGAATTATTAGTGTTAATAGAAATCGATATTTATTTCGATAATAATTGATGTCTGGAGGTTATATTGACCAATCGGGTAATTAACCAGATAAATGAGCAA
Organism: Panax quinquefolius; assembly: GCA_020205615.1. Lineage (NCBI taxonomy): Eukaryota > Viridiplantae > Streptophyta > Magnoliopsida > Apiales > Araliaceae > Panax > Panax quinquefolius. Next base: position 38,471,354 of record CM035157.1, on the reverse strand, counting down.
TTAATTGCTATTAATTCAGATGCTTATAACTATGTGTTCACATGTGTCTACTATTGATTCACATGATTTATTATTAGGGGAGTTGGTGCAAAATTGATAATACTTGCATAACTAAGTTAAAAATGGAGGTATAGATGGAGGTACTATACTATAATTTATATATTCTATTATACTCGTATGAGATAGCATTTCTTTTGTGCTCGTCATGAAATATCATTTTCTTTGGTATTTTTCTTTTACGAGTTACTATTCATGAGTTACTATTCACCCGGTTACTATTCACTCTAGTATTGTTCACTCGGGTATTTGGGGCATTTTTCGTGTAAGAGTACTATTTATGGGTTACTATTCACTCGATTACTATTCACTCTAGTATTATTCACCCAGGTATTTGGGACACTTTTCGTGTCGGGGTACTAAGTACTATTCACGGGGTACTATTCACCCGAAAAATATATTTCTTTCCGGTCCAAATCATTTTTGAGTACAATATTATTCCATGAGAAGATGTGATAATTTTTCAAACAGTTGGTTGAAATTATAATAGTAAATCAATATGGATTGTAAGACCCCAACTTTTATGAATAAAGAATATTTTCTCAAAATATATGTTTAGAATATTATTGTGTGGATTTGATATAATGTTATAGTTGTGGGTAATATTTACAAATTTTGCAAAGTAAGCAAGTGGTTATATATTATTCGATTGGTGGGAAATATTCGTTTTAAGGGGAATATTAGATGCGACAAGCACAATCATTAAGTGGACCCCACAGCGGATGTATTATCGTAGTTAGAAAATGATGTAATTATCTTTTTATAAAAATAACGGCGAAAGTTTTACTGTTAAAACTGTTGAACTACCCGGTAGTAAAAGTACAGTAATACGCGTGGTTGCATAGTGGCACATGGTATTGATTATTGATGCTTACGTGAGAAGTCACTCAATTATACTCAATTATTGCTATAGTAATTGTTGCATCATATCTCTCATATTATTGATTCAATTATTGTCACAGTATCATCTGTATAATATGTTATATTATTAAATCAATAATTGAGACGACAAAGTTATTCATATTATTAAATTGCAATATTTACAATGACTAGAAGTTCTGTCAAGGAGAGGTTTGGTCATCTAATTGCGCACAAATAAGGAAAAATCCTTATCAGAAAGCCCCCTCTTTCCTGGGAATGACCTGGTTGTTAAATATTGTGAGTTATAATATTAATGATAAGTTCGTGTTGATTAAAGATGAAATTGATAGTTCCATTGTGTTGGAATTATTAGTGTTAGTGGAAATCGACATTTATTTCGGTATTAATTGATGTCTGGAAGTTATACTGACCAGTCGGGTAATTAATCGGATAAATGAGAAATTAATTGCTATTAATTCTCATGATTATAACTATTTGTTCACATGTGTGTAATATTGATTTACATTCTTGTTACTATTAGGGGAGTTGGTGCAAGATTGATAATACTTGCATGACTAAGTTAAAAATGGAGGTATAGATGGAGGTACTATACTGTAATTCGTATTTTCACATGTCTAGAACTATTGATTCACATGATTTACTATTGATTCACATGATAATACTTGCAGGACTAAATTAAAAATAAAGGAAAAGAGGAAGGTATTATATGGTAATATTCTGAGCCCCAAAACGTGCAATTATCGAAACTATATTTTCCTATAAATAGAAGCTCATTTCTTCATTATTCTTCAGCAATTCACTCAAGCTATAGAGCAATTATTATAGAGAGAAATTATAGAGAGAAAGAAGAGAGAAGTCTCGCTACCTCTCTACTCCAAAGATCGAGTCTTTTTCTAAGGTAAGGGGTTTTATTTCTTTCGTATTCATGAAGAAAGCTTCTGTTATTCCATTCCTTATTATTATGTTGGAATAACTTGTTTATGCGAAGTACCGCATACGTGGTGAAATTCTTCTGTTATTCCATTCTTTATTATTATGTTGGAATAACTCACATACATCACAAGTACCGCATACATGGTGAAATTCTTACATTATTCCATTCTTTATTATTACATTTGGAATATCCTATCCGGTATATTATTACGCTGACCTAGTTCCATTATTTATTATTCTGTTGGAATAACATATGCATGCGATTCTATCGCATACTGGTGAAGTCTTTTGTTATTCCATTCTTTATTATTACATTTGAATATATCGTATGCATGCGTTCTACGCGCATGACTTCGGTTCCATTATTTATTATTCTCATTGGAATATCACATTTGTGGGTTTATCATGACTGGTTTCATTATTTATTATTACATTGGAATAACTCCATGCATGTAGCCTATCGCACGCATGGTGAATTCTTCTATTATTCCATTCTTTATTATTTTGTTGGAATAACCTGTCTATGTCGATTATCACATACATGGTGAATGATCCTTCGTATTCATTCCTTATTAAATTATGGAAATGATGCATCTCACGTGGATTCTTTAGCGGTAGTTGAAAATCTACTCTGCGATTTCATATATTCTATTATACTCAGTTGGTTAAAGTTTTAGCTTCTATACTCCATGAAATTAGTGGAATATCCTTGATATTTGCTGTTCATCCAGTATCTTTTCATGGAAATATTCTTCTGAGCATTCTTGAATTTTACTCTACAAAGAAGTTTCATGTTGACAATTTGGACATTATTGATTTCTGGATAAATTAGATTATAAATCTTAAAAATTTATTCTTGAACTTGTTTTATTGAATTCCTATATCATTGTCATCATCCTCATGTTTATTTTCTGTTGAAAGTCATCTTTGGCTTACGTGCATAGATGGACTTGGTATGATTATGACCAGGGATCATTCAGTATAATCATAACCGTAATGTTAAAAATGATGTGGTAAAAGTCTTCATTGGCCCGTAGTACATTGATGGACAATTGTTGGCATAATCATGACCATTAATGAATATATGAATATCCTTAGCCCGTAGTGCATGGATAATTTTTGGTCGTGATACTAAAGAATATCCTTGGCCGTAGTGCAGGGGTGATTCGATGATGTGGATTATTTATTAAGTTGAGTCTCAGCGATAAAAGTGATGAAAAACCTTTTAAATCATAGAAGATAGTAGATTTTATTCTCTACTTTACTCTTCTAATGGATTGCTTATTCCGCTGCAGTTAAACTTGATGTTTGTTATATTTTATTAGTTTAACACTGTTGAAGGCTAGCAATAATTTATTATGCATTATCTTAGTCATAATATTTCTTACTGGGCTAGTTGAGCTCACCCTTTTGCTTTCATTGTTCTCTTCAGGAAATGAGAACGTAGCTGGGACTAGTCGGGGAATGGAGTGATGGTCCGAGATGGTGTCATAGTAGTCCTCACTATTCTATAAAATAGTGTGATAATAAATGTAATGAGGACTCCATTTAGTGTGGATATTGTCTAGATGACAATATTTGTATTAAAACTCATAGCTTATGTTTGTCGTATTTTACACGACAGTTGTATAATTAAGTTTTTTATTTGTATTTTGTACCATGTATTTGGCTACCCAAGATGGGTGATGTATACCTATTTTGTATTGACAGATGGAATATGTAAATTTTATTATCGAAGCGGTGAAGATGAAACGAAAAGCGGTGAAAAATCTTTTTATATAAAGATAATACTTTTGATTAAAAGCCACAGCGTTGAGTATTGTATTAGAAAAGTGGAGTCCTAATAAAGCTAAAATAGATGATATGTATTTCTTTTTTAGAAAAGCCATCTGTCAATTGAATGGAGTTTTTGAATTACCTATGCATTACGGGCAATTTATTAAATGATTCGTGTTTGGATCTTACGAATTAAAATGATTCTGATATTGATGGCAGTCTTAGGCTTTGGAATATACCTTTAAGCGTTTAAGAAAGCACGAGTGATTCAGTGAATGATTGACTTTTAGCACGAAGTCGAACCTGGTAGTTTAAAGTGAAGCATTTTATAAGGCGACAGGAACCCTAATTATTTGTGTACGTAAATTCTTCAAAATGTGGCCTTAATTCATGAAGAGAACTACGGTATTCCATTATTCATTGATACTGTTATAACTCATTTTCTCTTACTTGCGCTTTCTGATTTTTAAATTTTGATATTCCTCATAATTAGACTTTAGACTTATCTGAGTTGAAACTTAGTTGTGAAACCTGTCCATCACATGTTATAAATCTATTTGATATTAACGTCAAATTGTCGACGCTTTCTGGGATACGGTTACCTGTGATTATCTTATTATTTTGTTGGAATAAAATACTTGCCGCTTTGATGTGATTTTGAGAATGTGGATTGGTTATTACATTTGGGTTAAATGCTTATTGTAGAAATTTGTTGCTTGACTGGTTGGTTATTCTTAACTTGAACACCTTTATCTGATGCATATCTTTGATTTACGTTATTCAGTAACATTCTTTAAACCATGTAAGTGATCATTATTTCACATCAACAGTGTTCAAATTCTTAAGTAAAACTGACTTTAGATTATTGTGTGACTTTCTTGTGGTAGAATACCCAAAGGCGAATACAATCGATACTGGAATTACCTTGCGTGAATGATTTTGATAGCCCAGTAGTTGATCTAAAGGTGTCGTCGATTATCGTTGGAATCTTCGTAGAGTGAGATTATTGAATAATATTTCCAGTTCGTTAATAAATTTCTTAATATTCTTGAGACTTCTTGCTTTACCCTAGGCGTACAATTTTTTTATTCGAATTTTTATTATTGATCTCGGTTGAAAATTAAATTTAACCTCGAATCTGATCCTTACTTTGAAAGCGGAAGCGTAAGCGATTTTTAATCATGAAGCGTTGGTCAACTGTATTTTAAATGAAAAGATTCTGATCGTACCAGTTAAGACTATCTTCCATTTATTACGCAAAGTCTGACGTGGTGAAGCGTGTTGACAAGATTATATCTTGATTCTGATGGGCGATCATATGAGTTCGAATATATGTCATGAATATCTACGATTAGAATAAGCGACTTTGTCGATTCAGCGTAGGGGTTAAATAAAAACATTTTCGAATTTGATAGCAGAAAATTGATGGACAAGAGTTAGGCAATATACGAGAGATTGTCGGTGTAATCCGAAATCTCAACCTCAGTTTAATATTCTGAAATGCAATATAATGATAGAAGTCCTCATGGCTAACTTGGACAACCACTTAGTATGAATGTGGTATGATTATGTATAGGTGGCTCTGATGACCAAGGGTAAAGAATGGGAATTGACCGAACCACATTATGGAACTCCCCATGATCATTTGGGAAGATTTAGCGTGTGAGGAGATCGATAGATATCAATCTTTTCCAAGGTGTGGATATTGGATAAGAATTTGTGGTCGTATTGATACTTAATGGAATTTGAGAATAATTTGAATCTGAAATGAAATCGAGGATATGGGGTTCCTCTTGGTCATGGTACTAAATTTTGAAATGGGAATTAGCAGGTGAGAATTGGTAGGATGACCCCCAAAAGTTATTGAACCTGATATGGTAATTTTTATTCTCCTGAAATAGTTGACTCTTTAATGCGAACGTGTTATACTTACCAATTAGGTATAAACCTTGCCCATGTCTGTTATCGTATTATTTAGATTTAATATTTTAAATACGAGATTGAATATTAGGAGCTCAACTGATATGTTGGTGGACCGGCGTAAATTATTTCGAGTTATCTTAGTCATTAATATTATCTGTTCTTTGAATGGATTGAATCAAAGGGTCCTAATTTCACAGATTATCTTGTTAGACGCTATTTGGTAAAAGTCTGATGTCGGCGTGGTTGCATGGAAGTAAGCGTGGAATTCGGGCATCTATCTGATGCTTACATTGATGGAGTAAAACCCGGTTCAGGATGATATTAGTAAGTGTCCATTAGAATTCTGTTTAAGTTAACTATAAATAGAAGATAATTTTTTGAAATTATATTATGAGCTAGTATTCGTAGTATTTTCTTGTAGTAAGAGCCGATATTTATATTAAGACTGGTTAGAATAAATTAAAAGTGATTGTTATTACAATTATTAGCCCGATATAAAATTTGAGCTGACTCTTGGATAGTAGCTGCGTAATGGAATATTTTGGTGGCGTCTCATAGTAAATCTTTTTTATATAAAGTAGTACTGAATGAATCTTTAGTATTATGCATTTATAGATGGGATCATGATTTTTAACTATGATTTTTGATTGCAAATGGTGCAGTGAATGGGTGATGAAAATTATCATCTCGTGCGAAGGAAGTTTTCATAATTATGATTATTCCAAGTTATTCTTATGATTATAAGATAAGATATATGTATATTGATTATTTAAAAGATCTTATTGGTGGCATTCTAAATTATGGAAGATCTTGGTCGATGGTCTATTTGTCACTCGATTTTGGATTAGTTAGCGGGTTGATTCGGAGATAGTTTTTAGCAACTATGGTTGAAATCGTTAAATTCGTTTGTAATAACTGCACTGTCACTAAAACTAAAGAGAGAAAGCTATGAGAGAAATGAAGATAAATGATGTTGATGTACAATTGCTTCACTACTTATTAATAATTCAATATCCTTGTACTTATTTTTTTACTGGCACCAAGAGAATTATTTAACGTCCTGTATTAATAAATATTCATTTCTGGGTTTGTATTCGTGAAGTAGAAATTTTGGTCTATAGAATGATTCGTCCTAAATAGTTTGAAAATAATTTTATTGATTAGATAACCCGATATCAAGTTATTCATCGTCGTTTCTGATGTTTTGAGTGAGCAAGATATTTTACATTGGAACATCCAACTTTCGGAAGGGTGCATTTCATCGAATCACGAGATGTCTATTGCTATTATTGATCACCGTGTTATCATATAGGCGGGTTGTGCACATCCACTTGTTGAGGTTATTGAACAGAATTAGTTTATGTAATCAATGTTTACCTTTCTTGAAAATAAAATTTTCACAGAACATGAGATTTCTATTATTGATAAATGTTGAAATAATGGGCTTGGAATGAGGTCGGTGACACAGAAATCTTCTTGTATTATTATTTTAGGTCAGCATGCATAAATTTACGAATAATAGACTGTTTCTTTTACGGATTCTTTACCCGGTGTGTAAAACATGAGTTTGACTTATACTGTCAACGAGAATAATATCCTTGTGAATAAGTTTCAATGGATGAAGGTAATTCCTTGAAGACATTTTATTGAATTCTTATATTTTAATTTCGAAAAATAATCAACATATTTTGTACCTTTATGTAAGAAATTAAATAAGGTTGTGGTGCATAATGGATGAGTATGCATTTTTGAGGATTGACCGGTGTGTCGTGCGTTTCGGTAATATTACAAAGTGAGGGTGGAAAAAGAATCCTCGGATTTGCAGCAGGTTAATTCAAATAAGTTCGGATTATGATTATAGTGTAACGGATAAGGGTTCTCTTTCATGGGGCGTCACATACACCATCGACCCGTCACGAATAAATTGTTTATGGCGTGATCGGGAACAGCGGGGCATATGATTATCTTTGCATCTACAATCCCATTGGGGTGGATATTCGGGAAATGCCATTTATTGATAAAGAAATTGGCACGTATGACATGAGGCCGGATGGCACATTTATCGTATGGATTATCTTGATATAGCGGGAGTCCCGTACGATAAAAGTCGTGCCTTTAATCCTTTTATTAGGTTGAGTGTCGATTTTATTCTCTATGATTTTACTTACTTGAGGGGATTGTGTTCCGCTTCTTGGCGATGTTAAAATAGTTATTATTTATTAGTTAACATTACTCATAGAGTCAGTTGATTCTACCAGGCTGGTTTTAATCGTGATAAAGTAAATCTCTTCTACGGTTTGATCCCGATAAAATAGTCGCCCTTTGGCGAAGACTTATTAGGGCGTATTCTCTACTTTGTAAAACGTGAGATTCTTTCCAAATGAAAGCATCATCGTTGAGGACTAATTTTTGATTTATTAAATGGGAAGTTGCTTTAAATGGTGGAGGAAGATAATTCGTAGTATGGTTCTTTCAGGCCCCAGAAATTTATAGGGAGGGAGCTAATAGTGTGATAATAATTCTCTAATGGAATCCTTTTGATTTGCTCTTTTGTAAAAGATGATATTAGTTCAAACTTCATGATTTTCCCCGTTTTTAAGTATTATGCTTTAAATGGTTGTCCACCTTCTGTAGAGTATACCATGGTATCTTATTCGATTAATCGTGATAAGAAGGGAATAGGGCTACGATGTTGATCTTTCACGGTAGAGATCTTGGGGCGTACTTTCTTAAGGGATGATTCACTGAGCTGGTAGGGCACTCAATTCACGTGTGTTGAAGCCGGGATTAGGCTACTAGCGACTCGGTCTTCTTATTTATGTTAGCGGGATGAGGCTGAATAGGCTACGCAGATATTTGCGGAGATTCACCCCATCTTGCATCAGATCCCACCACCGGTAAAGCTTCGAAAATTCTTATTCACGATATGAGTGCACTATTAGTGCTATTAAGATGAACAAAAGTAATTATTGTGGTTTTCTTTTACGTCAATTATCATTGATTCTATGAACCCTATTAGAGGGTCCACCGAGGCTTATGGAGATTCCTCCATCATATTTTTTATTATCATATAACGCGATGTTGGACTGGCGGCTGGTTATCCCGACCAATCCGAGGTGATATCTTTGACGAGTTAAAGATGGTGTAGATTGTTAGCCATTTTGAAGAAATCGTTATATATATCGAACAATATTATATAGTTGGCCGAAATATATTTGTTATGGTGTTGGTAGTATCACATCCATTGATTTATAATTAAAATTATCTTTCTTTGTGACATTTGATGATCATTGATCAGCGTGCGAACTTTCATAATTTATTGTTTATTGGCATTGAGATTACGAAACCCTTTGGGTGATGTTATATTTTGGGTTGAGATCCATTTTTGGTGTCTTGGCACATGGTGCAAAGATGATCACATTGTTGAATATCTTTGGCATGTAATTTCAACTTGTTGAAGGTTATCTTTGTACTAATGCGTACAAAAAATTTGCTTTCGTATATCTTTTTCAAATAGTCTGAATGAAATCCAATGATATGTAATTCGGAGGCTGTGATTTGGTACCTCCGGCTCATGATCTTTGAAAAGTTATCGAGGTGAGAGTTAAAATAATGGATGTAAATTATCGTGTGATCATTTTGTAGGGTTAAAACCACAATTAATGATTATAATTCTACATGATGTTGGATAGGAATTATTGATTGAATAAAAACATATTTACCAAATTATCATGGTTGATAAATATTAATGGAATTAAGAAGATGATTGATATTCTTATAATTAGCTCTTCAAATGGGGATTGCTAAATTTTGGCATTTGCAGACTATGGAATTAAGAAATTTTTGATACCGCCTGTTCTAAATCTGGCGATGTTGGTTGGGGACCCGATAGTTTTTAACGAGAAACATTGATGCCAGATATCGTTAGTGGGCCATCGGAGTTAGTTGGATTGATTCTTTCTTTTGGGCTGACAAAAAAATATGAAAATAACGTGGGAAGTTTATAAAATAATACTTTTATAAAGTTAAAATCTTTTATAAAGTTATTCGTTTTATTAGATTATAAATAGAATATATTATATTTTATTTAAAATATTTTGCTTTAAATATGGACTGGTCAGATTAAAAAGTAAATCAATCTCGGGACCGTTCAATGAGTTAATACTACGCACGAGTCCATTTTTCTATAAATAGAAGCTCATTCCTTCATTATTTTCTTACGAATTCACTAAAACTCTAGAGAGAGAAATTATAAAGAGAAAGAAGAAAAGTATTCTACTACTTCACTACTCCGATATCAAGTTTCTTTTACGGTAAGGGGTATTATTTCTTTTGTATTCATGAAGAGAACTTCAATTATTCCATCTTTATTATTCTGTTAGAATAACCTGTATACGCGGTCTACCCTATACTTGGTGATTTCTGTTGTTACTCCATTCTTTATTATTCTGTTGGAACATCCCGCTCATGCTTTTTACTGGGACGGGTTCCATCTTTATTATTCTGTTGGAATATCCGGTCTATGCGTTTTACGTCGGACCTGATTCCGTTATTTATTATTTTGTTGGAATAACCTATCTATGCGAAGTACCGCATGTATGGTGATTTCTGTTGTTATTCCATTCTTTATTATTCTATTGGAATATCTTGTCGGTCGTATTATACGACTCGACCGGTTCCGTTATTTATTATTGGAATGAATAACTCCGCTTCATGCGCAAGTACCGCATGCATGGTGATTTCTTTTGTTATTCCATTCTTTATTATACTCAGTTGGTTAAAGTTTTGAGTTCTCTACTCCATGAAATTAGTGGAATATCCTTGATATTTGTGCTTCATCCAGTATCTTTCATGGAAATATTCTTCTGAGCATTCTTAAATTTTACTCTACAAAGCAGTATCATGTTGACAATTTGGACGTTATTAGTTCCTGAATAAATTAATTCGTGAACTTGTTTTATTGAATTCTTATATCATTGTCATCCTCCTCATGTTTATATTTTTTTTAAAGTCATCTGTGGCCTGTAGTGCATAGATGGACTTGGTATGATTATGACTGTGGATTATTCATTGTAATCATGGATCGTAATGTTACAAATGATGTGATAAAAGTCCTCATCGGCGTAGTGCATTGATGGACGATTGTTGGCATGATCACGACCATTGATGAATACACGAATATCCTTGGCCCGTAGTGCATGGATAATTTGTGGTCGTGATACTAATGAATATCTTTGACCGTAGTGCAGGGATGATGTGAATTATTTATTAAGCTGAGTCCCAGTGATAAAAGTGATAAAAAAAACCTTTTTAATCATAAAAGATAGTAGATTTTATTTTCTACTTGACTCTTTCAATGGAGTGCTTGATCTGCTGCAGTTAAACTTGATGTCTATTATATTTTATCAATTTAACATTATTGAAGACTAATGATAATTTATTCTGCATTATCTTAGTCATAATATTTCTTACTAGGCTAGTTGAGCTCACCCTTTCTTTCACTGTTCTCTTCAGGAAATGAGAATATAGCTGGGACGAGTCGGGGAACGGAGTGATGAACCAGATGATAGTATTAGTAGTCCTCACTATTCTGTTAAATAGTGTGATAATAAATGTAATGAGGACTTATTCTGAGAGTGGATATTATCTAGAAGACAATATTTGTATTAAAACTCACAGCTTTCTTGTTGTATATTAAAGATTGTATTTGTATTCTGTACTATGGATTTGGCGACTCAGAATAGGTGATGTATACCTATTTTGGGGGCGTCACATCAATAATTAATTATTCACAAATAATATTACAGAATCACAAATCTTTGCAATCAGTCATTCCCAGAAAGAGGGGCTTTCAATAAGGATCTCTCTCATCGGCACGCAATTAGGTGACCAAACTTCTCTAAGATGTAACTTTCTAGACATTGCCAATAATGTTATCTAATAATATTATTAGGATAATATGAATTATTGCTCCGATAATGAAAACTATCATCAGTAGTGACAATTATTTGAAACAAAATAATATATAAAATATCAACGCGATAATTATTGAATCAATAAAATAAAATATTGAAGCAAGAATTCATCGTAACAATTATTGAGTAGTGCCTTCTTATGTAAGAGTCAATAATTGGTGCAATACCGCAAAGCTTCTCGTGTTTTAACCAATTTAGTATTTCAATAGTATTAATTGATGAATAACTACGCTAGTTATTTCTAAACAACTTATACTTGTCATTTTCTTCATCCAATCGCTTTCGTTATGGGGCCCACACAAAGTCTGCTACGTCGCATTTAATATTCCCCGCGATAAGAGAATATTCCACGACCAAACGAATATTCCCTGACAGTAATGAATATTTTATAACTACTTGCTTATTTGAAATATTTGTGCATTTTACCCTTAACTAACCACACTAATCAAATCAACCCTTACTATTTCAAAATAATAAATAGAGGAAATTAAATTTTATTTATTAATAATTTGGGGTCTTACAACCTCCCCTCTTTATGAAATTTCATCCTCGAAATTGACGAACGTACCTGGTGTTTCGAAAAGGTGAGGATACCTCGCTTTCATTTTCCTTTCCAACTCCCAGGTCATTTCCTCAATAACATGGTTCCTCCACAAAACTTTGACGTGTGGTATGACCTTTGTGCGTAGGACATGGTCCTTCCTATCCAAGATTTTGACAGGTACCTCTTCATATGTTAAGTCTTCGGCTATCTCGTTCGGTTCTAACTCAATAACGTGGTTCGGGTCTTTCACATATTTACGAAACACAAATATGTGAAAAACATTATGAACACGAGACATACTTAGAGGTAATGCGAGTCTATAGGCTACATTTCCTACTCGATCAAGAATCTGAAATGGTCCAATAAATCATGGATTGAGCTTTCCTCTTTTCCCAAATCTTGTAACTCCCTTCCATGAAGCAACTCGCAACAATAAATGATCCCCAATACTAAATTTCACGTCCTTTCGATGAAGATCCGCATAACTCTTTTATCGATCCTGTGCTGTTTGTATACATTATCGAATCATTTGGATCTTTTTCGTAATCATACGTACCAACTCAGGTCCCAATAATGTTGTTTCACCCACCTCATCCCAACATATTGGAGAGCGACACTTTCGTCCATACAATGCTTCGAATGGAGCCACACCTATACTTTCCTGATAACTGTTGTTGTAGGAGAATTCCACCAATGGTAAATACTTATCCCAAATCCCTTTGAAGTCTAGGACATAGAGTCTTAATAGATCTTCAAGAGTTTGAATAGTCCTCTTTAATTGCCCATCCGTTTGAGGATGGTATGCCAAACTGAATCGTAAATCCGTGCCAATAGCTTTTTACAAGATAACCCAAAATTGTGAAGTGAATCTTGGGTCACGATCCGAAACTATGGATACTGGCATGCCATGCAATCTCACAATCTCATTTACATATATATGAGCAAGACGTTCAAGGGAATAAGTCTCCCGTATTGGCAAGAAATGAGCAGACTTGGTTAATCTATCAACAATAAACCAAATAGCATTTATGCCTTGAGAAACCGTGGGAAGACCCATAACAAAATTCATGGTAATGTGTTCCTACTTCCATTTCGAAATCTCAAGTGGTTGCAATGGACCCTTTGGCACTTGATGCTCTGCCTTTACATGTAGACAAGTTAAACACCTCGAGATAAACTTTGCAATCTCTCTCTTCATATTGTTCCACCAAAATGTATGTCGAAGATCACGATATATTTTGGTACTTCCAGGATGGATTACAAACGGTGTATTGTGTGCCTCCATCATGATCTTGTATTTCAAATTAGAATCATTAGGAACACAAAGTCTGGAGTGGACTCGAAGTATTCCTTCTTCATCGATTCTTGCTTCCGGAATAGCACCTTCTTGTACTTTCTTCTTCATACGCATCAGCTCCGGGTCGGTGGCTTGAGCAACTTTAACTTTATCGATTAAAGTTTGTTCTATGCGTATACTTGACATCATTGCACTCATTCCTGCATATGATCTTCTACTTAACACGTCAGCTACCAACGTCATTGCCGCATGTTGAGTTCCTTTTGGGTGAAGAAATATTTTAGGCTTTTATGGTCTGAATATATCTCCACTTTCTCTCCATATAGATGGTGCCTCCAGATCTTTAAGCGAAAAGCATGCACGCTAACTCTAAATCATGAGTAGGATAATTCCTCTCATATTCTTTAAGTTGTCGCGAGGCATAGGCTATGACTTTCCCATGCTGTATGAGAACACATCCTAACCCTTTGCCTGAAGCATCATTGTAGATAACAAATCCATCTGAACCAGACGGTATTGTTAGAATAGGTGCCGAAATAAGTCTCCTCTTAAGCTCTTGGAAACTCTTCTCCCATTCCTCGCTCCATACGAATTTTATATCTTTCCGAGTCAGCTGAGTTAATGGAGTAGGGATTCGAGAAAATCCTTCCACGAATCTCCGATAATAACCAGCTAAGCCTAGAAAGCTACGTACATCGGTCACCGTCTTTGGTTGCTCCCAACTTTGTATTGCTTCAATCTTCGCTGGGTCAACAGATACTCCATGTTTTGACACCACGTGCCTAAGGAATGCTACTTTCTCAAGCCAGAACTCGCATTTCTTCAACTTGGCATATAACTTGTTTTCACGAAGCCTTTGGAGTACCAGCTTCAAATGGTGCTCATGATCTTCACGGCTTTTGGAATATATAAAGATGTCATCAATAAAGACAACAACGAATTGATCTAGATATTCCTTGAATACTCGGTTCATCATATCCATGAAAGCCGCAGGAGCATTAGTCAATCCAAAAGACATGACTAAGAATTCATAATGCCCATACCGACTTCTGAAGGCAGTCTTTGGAATATCCTCAGTTCTAATCTTCAGCTGATGATATCCAGAACGAAGATCGATCTTTGAAAAGAATTGTTCTCCTTGCAACTAGTCAAATAGGTCATCAATACGAGGTAGCAGATACCTATTCTTAATAGTGACATGGCTTAATTCCCGGTAGTCAATACAAAGTCGCATACTCCCATCTTTATTCTTTACAAATAAAACAGGAGCACCCCAAGGAGATGTACTAGGAGAAATGAAACCGATGTCCAACAACTCCTGTAGTTGGACCTTTAACTCCTGAAGTTAAATAGGAGCCATTCGATATGGGGTTTTAGAAATGGGCTTTGTGCCAAAGTTCAAGATCAATAAAGAATTCAACTTCACGCTCGGGGTAGACCGGGAAGTTCTTCAGAAATCGTCGGGAAAGTCAATAACAATGGGAATATTATTTAAATCTGACGTGTCTTTATTCAAATCTGTAACATGGGCTAAGAAAGCTTGACATCTGTTTTTTAATAAACGAATAACTTTATGGCTTGATATGACAGTGATTGATTTTAATGGTTTAGTTGCTTGAATTCTCACAACAGGTTGGTTAGGAATATAAAAACTAACAACCTTACGAAAACAATCAATTTTGGCATGATGAGTAGTTAACAAATCAATCCCTAAAATCACATCAAAAGCAAGTATCTTTAAAGAGATATGATCAACAGGTAATGTGATGGTGCCAACTTGGATCAAACAAGATTTATAAACAGTGGATGTGATAAAGTTTCTCCTAACGAAGTCTCCACAGATAAGACTGTTAGTTCCCAGTAGGCACAATAGATCTAGAAGGGGGGGTTGAATAGATCCTTTTTAATTTCAAAATACTTTTCTGATTAATTTAGTATTGCTGACAATTTAGCAAATGACAAACATAAGAATCTTTTCAAGCACAGCGGAATAAATAAAAGATCCCCTTCATTTATATAATCATAATCATACATACATTATTCGTAGAGTTAGTTCAATGGTAAGAAGTTAAAACATACATGGCAGTTATAGCAGTTAATGTACATAATGTAAAAGACATAAAGTAAAAGACACAAGGGTTTTTAAGTGGTTCAGAGACTCAAGCTCCTAATCCACTCTTCTACTTTTAACTAGCAGGATTTCCACAAGAAAGGGCAAAGACACGAATCACTAAGATTCCTTCAAGGCCGTGACCTTGGGACTTCAGTTCACTAAGAACTCTTCAAAGCCAGCAGCCTTGGAACTTCTCTAGTTCCCTAGGAACTCTTCAAGCCCAGCAGACTTGGAAACTCATTTAGTCCCTTCAGACAAGGACCCCTCAGGCCCTGGCTTCTTGTTGTTGGAGTTGTTGTTGTTGTTGGTGCTGAGCTACTAAGATGTCATTAAGATCTGAACATCTCTTGTACTTAGCAGCTTGATGTGGTCCTCTTTGTATTCTGCTTCGAGTCTGGACCACATCTTCTTTGGTGCAGCTGATATTTACTCTCTTCAGCTCATCTTCATCTGATGTCAGCTGTGCACCATCACCATCTGGATTTGCTAAGTCTCTGTGTTTTTAGTAGTCTTCGTCTGACACTTAGCAATCCCTGAATCCTTCTAGAATACTTTGCAGATATGGTTCTGCACTTGTTCAATTTCAGCTTTCGGTTCATGGTGATATGTAGAGTGGCTCTCCTGATCTTCTTTGTACTCAGCCACTTTTCTGAATGCTATCTTCTTGGCCTTTTCGGCTCTCAGCTTGGCTGCCATCTTCAGTGGCATTCTCATCTTTGTTGAGTGAAGCTTTGATCTTTTTGAGTTCTGCTTCAAAGCTGCTTCACTTCCACCTTGGTAGTCTCACTATCACTGATACTTGTTCTGTTGATCCTTGGTGGAACTCGTAGAGTCAAATATAGCATTCACCAACTCAACGATTTTGTAACTCCACAGTCATCAGCAACTCTTGATCTTTGAGGCTCTGTTGATTTATACTACTTCCCAATCTTCCCGTTGGAAAGTAGCCGTTGAAAGCTATTCAAATTGCTTCGCAGATTTTGAGTTATTTGGTGCAGACTGCAGATGTGACATGACATCTTTTTCGACTTCGACGACGCTGCGATCGCTTATTTCATCAACCCTGTCAGATATGTCACTTTGATATCTTGGGCAGGTCGACGACTTTATTTCACCCTTCTGATTTCTCGATCAGAGGTTGTCCTTGCATCGATGCTCTCAATAAGCTCTTGTCCGAATATTATACTTCAGATTGTACCATTGCCAATGCTTCAGTCTTCAGCTATTCAAACTCTACGTTTCTGATGCATGTCTTCATGGACTTGATCGTAGTGTCTTGTTGACTTGTAGAAACAACACTACGATCTTGAGGAGTGTTCACTTGTTCCTTAGTATAGAACACCTCTTCCTCTTTTTGTGCAGTGCTTCATCACTTTTGTTTGCCTCGACTGTTCTCAGATACTGATGACTTGACTCTTTGTTATGGTCCCTTCTGAATAGCAAGACAACTCATATTTGTAGCATGCTCAGTTCGCTTTCTCCTTGTGATCTCCCATTCACTTATCATCAATGGACTGACCCATGCTTAATCACTTTAGCCTTGTTTTTCAGAATCTGTCCAGTATCTCTGTATGCACTCCATTAGTTCTTTCTTTTTTTGGCAAACACTACGATCCTGGTAACTTCCAAGATCGTTGTCTTCTGTCTGCTTGACAGCTACTGCACTTGCTAACTTTCCTTAGTCAGTTATAGAAGTCTTTTTCTGATCAACTTGTGGAAGACTTCATCTCGAATGGCTTCTCAACTCAATTTGGATGTTGATTGGGTTGATGCTTAGATCTTTCATCAGCTTGCATGCCATTCGTTGAGTGCTCTCTGGTTTCCTTCAGGTGGGATGTATCTATGCAGTGCCAACCAGAGGCTTCATTCTTTGGATATTTAGGGAGTGCACATTAGTTGAGAATCGTATTTGCTCTATGATTCTGCCTTGGCATTGTGAGCACATCTGTTGAGGTTGTAGTCCTGCACCCTATGATTCAGCTTTGGCTGTGCAGACACTACGACTCCAAGATCAGATCTTGACACTCTATGATTTCTATTGTTGTGCTTATTTTCATCTGATCTTGCTCGATTACGATTTCTACCTTTGATATGATCAATAGACTCTACGATTCTGAGTGTAGTCTATGATCCTTGATTTGGCCGTTAGTAGACTCTACGACTCCAAGTGTAGTTTACGATTCTTCACTTGACTTTGGCAGATGCTCGGTCGGCTCGTAGGCAGGCTGTCTTTATGATTCTGAACATGACTTCCTCAGCAGACTACAGTCCTGAGGAAGTTCTCTTCAACACACTACGATCCTTCCTCGTCTCTCATGGAAGTTTTTGAACTTCGAGATCTACTATCTTGCAGACTACGATTCTGCCTCGATAGCTCTCGAGTTTTCCTTGACTCTCCTGGTAGACTATGATTTCTGGTGCAGTGCTCGACGATCAGCAAAGACTATCTATTACATCATAAGATCAACCAAACATGCTTGATCTTTCTATATTTATAGTCCTTATACATCATTTCTTTTTAAGGACATTACAAAGCTGTTTTGCTTATGTAGGATCAACCTAACACATTTGATCAATTCATTCTAAGTCCTTGTACATAAGTTTCTATTATCTATCAAAGGACTTTATAGCTTTTCTTAATGCAAGCATACTTGCATATTCATTCATATATATATCATAATCAAATCATATATAAATGGGAATATCATTCACATGTTTATTCCTGACAATCTCCCCCTATTCGATTATGACAAAAACAATAAGTGCATATGCATGTTATGAATAAATCTTATATACAATAAGCAGCTGTATTTCTAAAACAGATAATCATGAATGTCATTTATAATGATGTGGAATTTAATACACTAACATTTTACATCCTTGATCCAGAACATAACTAACTAGTTAGAGATGTACCTCTTTGGTTCCATGTATGCTTCCAGGATGACTGTTGATCAGCTACTCATCTGTTTGATTTGTTTGCTCCTCTTTCTCCTCTTCTTCTGGCTCCCCCTCAGTCTTAGGCTCATCATCCTTTGGCTCCCCCTCAGATGATGAACCATCTCTTTCTTCTGCTTTCTCCTTCTTTGTCTTCTTGACTTGTTTGCTCCTTCTCTCCTTGCTCTTTCTAGAGTGCCTCTTTTTCTTCCCTTTTCTATGCCTCTTTTTCTCCCCCTTTTTGTCATTAATTATTTGAGAGAGCTGCTCCATGTTGGACATAAACTGCTCCATCATGTAGGAGGAGTTACCAACTTCAATCTTGAGTTCTTGTTGGCTTAACTTAAGTTGCATGGAGAAGGACTGATTCATGTTGTCAATCTTGTCGGAGAGGACTTTGAGTTTCTCTTCATTTGCCTCTTGTGCTCGTAGAGCTGCAGCTTTCCGATCATGTATGGCTTTCAGATAGATGTGATCTCTCTCTTTGATTTTGAGAGATATATCAGCCATAGTTGCTTGGAGTCTATCTTCTATTGTTGTTAACTGCTTTGACTCTTCATTCATTAGAGATATCTTCTCAGCCAGCTCAGCAGAATTCCTCAACAGCTCCTGCTCCACAAGATTTTGGTCATCTGGTCTGGTAACTTCTTGGTGAACACTAGCTTGGACTCTACGATTTTCATCCTTGGATAGATTGTGGAAAGTGTTGACAATCTGAGAAATCGTTGAGTACCAATCGATATTAGAAGATGAAGGGATGTTAGATAACTGAGCTTGGGCAGATGGAGGCTTCTCAATTTGGATTTGAACATCATCAATGGTAGAGTAAACAGACTCTACGATTATTCCTTTGGCCATAGTCCTTCTGCCTTCAGTGTCCACTCTATGATCATAAGGAATATAGTGATTTCCAGCTTGTCTGTAGATCTTGTAGTGAGGCTTGTCATTGATCGTTATGGTTGCAAACTTCTTTACCTTTGGGAATTTTTGTGCCACCAACTCTAGATTTGGAAATTGAGAGTAACACCAGCTGAAGTAGCTCTCATCAGCATTAGTATGTGCCTTCAACCATGGCATCCATGGGAAGAACCATCTCATCAGAGGATCTTTAGAGTTATATAATATTATTGTGCAATCTAACTCCATATTTTTCCAATTATGAAGTACTTCATCTGTAGTCATCCTTACAACTCGGAGTTGTTCATTTCCATGACTTATCCATCTTGCTTCTGGTTCAGCTGGTGGTTCATCAAAAACTTCCACCACTATTCTTCTGCTGATTCTAGCTAGAGAGAGTACAGGATAGTATTCTGGTTCCTCTGATTCCTAAAGTGCAGATCAGACTCTTTCCCTATTTTTTCCCTTTTTGATCCAGAATCTCGCTGACTTCCTTCATCAGATTCTTCAGTGAAGTCTTCTTATTGAATTTCATTTTTAGAACCTTCTTCAGCAGTATCTTCCTTGGATTCATTACTAATTCCTTCTTCATCATTTTCTTCATCAGATTCATCATCACTTACTTCAATGACTGCAGTAGAGTGATCATTTTTCTAGTTAGAGGCAAATTTAGCCAGTAGTCTGTGGCTCTTCCTTCTCTTTGGTGGTTCAGCAATTTGAGAGTCATACTCTTCTTTCTTTTCAGATTCTGAGGCCTTTGAGTCATCAGACAGGCTTTCTTGATCTTCATCATTGATAGGGGCATGTCCTTCTTCTTCAGAATCATCTTCATTTACATCACCAGACAGGCTTGATTGATGTTCAGCAGTAGTATGGGCATGTTTTTCTTCCTCAGACTCTGCATCTTTTGGATTTGTTAGAGCGATTGCTATAGAATATATTGTTGTGTTAGCCTGCAGCCTTTCTTTATCATCAGAGTGGATGTTCTGAGAGTTAATCGTAAAGCTTGCACATCCATTTTCTTCACCATCAGACTTGGCTTTTTCTTTCACAGATTCAGCTTCTTCCTTATTTCTTGACTTGTTCTTTAAGGATTCAATCTTTGAACTTTCAGTTCCTTTCTCATCTTCGGACTCTTCATGTTTTTCTTGGTTGGAAGGACTTCCCTGGGGAACTGGGGCTGGTTTGTTTACCACCTTAGCTTTCTTTCTTGAGGGTTCCTGAAGTAAGTTGTTACTTCTTCTCCTTTTTGGGTTTACAGCAGTTGAAGCTGGTTCTTCTTTTGTTCCTTGTTTCTTCTTAACAGTGGAGACATGGCTTGATGAAGCCTTAGCATTCTTCATATTCTTAGGCTTCTTGCTTGCTGGTGTGGCAGCAACTAGTGTGGAGTCACCAGACTCAGAGCTTTCTTCTTCCTTTGTCTTTCTCTTCTTTTCAGAGATCTTTCTCGCTATTGTAGTTAACCTCTATTTTCCTTTGGGTTCTTCTTCCATTTCTTTAAGTGAGGGACATAATTTTGTGAACATTTAGAATTTCGCCCTCATCATCCTTAATTTTATTCTTCAACTTTTTCTTCAGGATGATACTTAAGAGTCTCCCATGAAAAACCTTTGTGAGTGGTTTTTCAGTTGACTTTTTCTTTTCTTCCTTATCCAGCCACTTAAACATCTGGTCAAGCAGGACAGCTCCATAGTTGATATGTTCCTTCAGGACTATAGCAAACATGATCTTCAGCTGTTGATCAATTACAGTATCATGTGCAGTGTCTTTGCATAAGATACATTTACCCACTATTTCAGCAAGGAACTCATATTCTTCAGGAAACCCCTTTTTCTTCATGTCCTTCATACTAGGGTTTCTTTTGTACTGCATAATCTTCTTAGCTTTTTCAGTGTCGATCTCTTTTAGGTTTTTCAGATCTTGGTTAGGAAGGTCTAAGCATTGATTGATGTCAGAAGAACTTAGTTTCAGTATCTGACCCTTAACATTGGTGGAGAGAATCCCAAAATTTATGGTTGCGTTTGAATGAAACTCTTTGACCAGGTCACCATATATTCGTGTGTTTGCCTCAAGACATTCTGAGAACCCTGCCTCCTTCACAAGTTCGAGAATATCCCTGAACTTTTTCTTGGATTTTTTAAACGACTTGGTTCCTAGCTGAATGCCAGTGATTACCCGCCAGTCTGCCATTAGAGGATTCAAGGAGTATGGGTGTTGAATCAGAGAGTTTTATGAGAGACAGCTGATTGTTATTTTGGTTCTGGAGGTTTAATTGATTTAAGCTTTGAAAGGATTCTAGGGTTTCAAAATGGGAGTTAGAGAGGTTCAAGAGGTTCTGATAACTGTTTACAGATTTGAATCTGTCTTTATGGCAGTTCCTTCTTACTCTACAAACGCTATGACGTGTCAACTAGTCATTGGTTGCACGATGCCCAGTAACGAGCTGTAACTCCCCAGTAACTTGTCAGTTAGCTATCTCTTTCAGAAGAGTGGACGTTTGATTGACTTGGATTGACCTTTGACCTCTTTAGTTCATAGAGTAGCATGATAGGACAGCTATTGACTCTATGTTTTCCATTGTTGGCTCCACGATCAATTCTCTGAAGGATGTTGCAGTGAATGGTTTTGACATTACTTCTCATTTTGAACCTCCACACCTCATTCACTGTGGTGCTTTATGATGCCTTGGGTACTTTCCTTTAGCAGTACCTCTTTCCAACCATTATTCGAACCTATCTTCTCTTATTGTGAATGACTGAGCCAATGTCCTGCTCTTCCAAAGCTTCTCATGAGCTAGAGTATCCTCTTGTAAGACTGCGAACGTCGAGTCTACTTCTACGATTGTTGAGGTTGCTCCATGATCGTTGAGTTTACTTTTACCTTCACTCTACGATCACTGACTGTCTTGGTCTTTGAGATGAACTTGACTAAGCATTTCTTCTGGGTCAAGGTAGCTCAGGAAGGGCCAACCTCTTAGAGTGAGCTAAGGGTCAGGTTTGTCCCTGAGGCCCTTTCCAGATGAAATACTTTAGAAGTGATTTGCACTGATATCTCATTTGACCATTTCTGTTGGGGAGTCCCTCTTCCAACTTTAGACATTTGCACTGGCTTCAATTGTGGTGTTCTCCTGCTCTTTCACTACGATCAGATGTTTGATCGTAGGTACTCCACGATTTTGAGTTGGGTGGCTGAAAGGTTATCAGTAGTACGTTTTGAGACATTCCTACTGACTATGGATCTTCATTTGGTTCATCAGCCATAAAGTTTTGGGACTTTGTAGCTGGTACACTGCTTCATAGTATATTTCTGATGGTCTAGAGCTTCTATACTATAAACAGATTACTGTTCTCCCATAGTTGATATTGTCTTCTCAGAGAGACATAAGTTTTTCTTCTTCATGTGTAGCAGAGGACAGCTGCCATGCAAATCTCATTTTGGCTGAAGTCATTGAAGTTTCTTGTATCTTAGAGATGGGCATCTTCAGGGTTGATCATTCTACGATCCTTTGATAACACTACGAACGTAGTCATTCTTGTCAGTTTGTGTTTGCTGAGTTCTTCTCCCATCATGAGTTCCTCATGTTTGATGCTCGACGATCCTCTATAGTCAGCTTCCTTGAGGATTCTTCTCTTATGACATGCTTTGCATGATTGAACGTATAAGACTCTTTTCTTCTTTGGTTGAATGGCCTGCTTCCATATGAAGATCAGCAACCATGTGTGCTTCAGTCAGATTAGCTCAGTAGGTCTTCAAGGACAGGCTTTGACATATAGGAATTTTATCAGAATCAAGTCTGAACAGGCTTAAGCCTTCTGTTGGCTGAATCTTTCTTGACTGAAGTCTTCTGCTTCAGCATTCCTTAGTGTGGTCAGATAGACCAAGTACCTGCAGGTTATAAGTTTCTATTTTTGGTACCCATGGTTAAGTGGGTCCTGCTAGGTTAGTTTTCTAAACCCCTGTTCCTCATATATTTAGATAATCGTCATATTGATCACCAACAGTCATATTCATGCATGTAATTCATTTAGATAATACATTTTGATATGCATGAAGGTGAGTGTGTGTAAGATTTGCTATTTTAATAAAACACTCTTTTTCTTTGAAGGTTTCATCATTTGCCAGGTTATGATCACAGGGTTTAAATATTCACAGAGTGAGAATCAACTCTACGACTTATTAGTATCTGGTTGATTCATAGAGGTGATCAGTTTTTATGAATCATCAAGATTCTCTTGTAGATCTGATAATGCTCTGTGTGTCATTAAACACTTAAACCATAATAAGTACGTACATACTAATCCATCAGCAAAGATTACTTCACATAGAATTAATTTAACTTGTGATGCTCTTATAACCTATTTAAGATTTCTTTCACGATGTTATCTTCAACCTAAAACTTGGATGGAGAGAAAGTTTATAGGCATTTGAGTTTCCACCCTCAGTGTACTTTCTCTCTTCACCTTTTTAGGTAGATTATGATTCCTTGAAAGAATACTGTTATAGTTCATAAGAAGGTGCAACATGATGTACACAGTTATATGAGTGAGGAACCGTACCTTTCTACTGTTAGTTCCTTAACAGTCATTTACCTTTGACATATTGAGATTAGGCATTGATGTGCATAGTTTCTCATTTACTCCTGACAACTTGTTGCTCCAGTTGACCTTCAATCAATCAGTCGTGGTCTTGAGGATGCAGGCTAAGAGAATCTCAACATCATCAGTTCCTTGACATCCGTGAGTATACAAGGTTCACATCCAGCTGCTGATTGGCCAGACACATATTTGAGAAGTATTTCTTTCTTCTCTGAATGAACATTTCTTTTCATGTATGGCCTTTTCATCTTTTCAGCCTGGTGGATGTTTAACTCTTTTCTGTTGATGTCTCTAGTGCTTCCTAGCCTGGTCTTCAGACTACAAGATTGACTGCAGGCAAGAATTGGTCTTGTAGATATGACAATCAAGAGCATTGACCAACATGAGCAGCTTCAGGTGTATATACACATTTACCTGTACACAACTTTTCCAACGTGTGAGCTCATCTGCATATAACAAGTGACTTACTACTAAACTAAGTTTAGAACAATGTTTGTTCCTAGGATCAGACTCAAAGCGATTAGCTTTTGAATATAGCATGAGAACCTGCTCTGATACCAATTGTTAGTTCCCAGTAGGCACAATAGATCTAGAAGGGGGGTTGAATAGATCCTTTTTAATTTCAAAATACTTTTCTGATTTATTTAGTATTGCTGACAATTTAGCAAATGACAAATATAAGAATCTTTTCAAGCACAGCGGAATAAATAAAAGATCCCCTTCATTTATATAATCATAATCATACATACATTGTTCATAGAGTTAGTTCAATAGTAAGCAGTTAAAACATACATGGCAGTTATAGCAGTTAATGCACATAATGTAAAAGACATAAAGTAAAAGACACAAGGGTTTTTAAGTGGTTCAAAAACTCAAGCTCCTAATCCACTCTTCTGCTTTCAACTAGCAAGATTTCCACTAAGGAAGGGCAGCACCCTGAATCACTAAGATTCCTTCAAGGCCAGCAGCCTTGGGACTTCAGTTCACTAAGAATTCTTCAAGGCCAGCAGCCTTGGAACTTCTCTAGTTCCCTACGAACTCTTCAAGCCCAGCAGGCTTGGAAACTCATTTAGTCCCTTCGGACAAAGACGCCTCAGGCCCTGGCTTCTTGTTGTTGGAGTTGTTGTTGTTGGTGGTGCTAAGCTACTAAGATGTCATTAAGATCTGAACATCTCTTATACTTAGTAGCTTGATGTGGTCCTCTTAGTATTTTGCTTCGAGTCTGGACCACATCTTCTTTGGTGCAACTGATCTTTACTCTCTTTAGCTCATCTTCATCTGATGTCAGCTGTGCACCATCACCATCTGGATTTACTAAGTCTCTGTGCTTTTAGTAGTCTTCGTCTAGCACTTAGCAATCCCTGAATCCTTCTTGAATAATTTGCAAATATGGTTACGCACTTGTCAAACACGACTTTCGGTTCATGGTGATCGTAGAGTGGCTCTCCGATCTTCTTTGTACTCGACCACTTTTACGAATCTTTGTCTTCTTGGCCTTTTCGGCTCTCGGCTTTGTTTGCCATCTTGATGGCATTCTCATCTTTGTTGAGTGAAGCTTTGATCTATTTGAGTTCGGCTTCAAAGCTGCTTCACTTCCACCTTGGTAGTCTCACTATCACTGATACTTGTTCTGTTGATCCTTGGTGGAACTCGTAGAGTCACCTATAGCATTCACCAACTCAATGATTCTGCAACTCCACAATCATCAGCAACTCTTGATCTTTGAGGCTTTGTTGATTTATACTACTTCCCAATCTTCTCATTGGAAAGTAGCCGTTGAAAGCTATTCAAATTGCTTTGCAAATTTTGAGTTATTTGGTGCAGACTGCAGATGTGACATGACATCTTTTTCTGACTTCCTGACACTGCAGTCTGCTATTTCATCAACCCTGTCAGATATGTCACTTTGATATCTTGGGCAGGTCGACGACTTTATTTCACCCTTCTGATTTCTCGATCAGAGGTTGTCCTTGCATCGATGCTCTCAATAAGCTCTTGTCCGAATATTATACTTCAGATTGAACCGTTGCCAATGCTTCAGTCTTCAGCTATTCGAACTCTACGTTTCTAATGCATGTCTTCATGGACTTGATCGTAGTGTCTTGTTGACTTGTAGAAACAACACTACGATCTTGAGGAGTGTTCACTTGTTCCTTAGTATAGAACACCTCTTCCTCTTTTTGTGCAGTGCTTCATCACTTTTGTTTGCCTCGACTAATCTCAGATATTGATGACTTGACTCTTTGTTATGGTCCCTTCTGAATAGCAAGACATCTCAGATTTGTAGCATGCTCAGTTCGCTTTCTCCTTGTCATCTCCCGTTCACTTATCATCAATGGACTGACCCATGCTTAATCACTTTAGCCTTGTTTTTCAGAAGCTTTCCAGTATCTCTGTATGCACTCCATCAGTTCTTTCTTTGTTTGGCAAACACTACGATCCTGGTAACTTCCAAGATCATTTGTCTTACATGCCTTGCTGATACCATCTTGACTTGCTAACTTTCCTTAGTCAGTTATAGAAGTCTTCTTCTAATCATCTTATGGAAGACTTCATCTCGAATGGCTTCTCAACTCAATCTGGATGCTGATTAGGTTGATGCTTAGATCTTTAGTCAGCTTGCATGCCATTCGTTGAGTGCTCTCTAGTTTCCTTCAGGTGGGACGTATCTATGCAGTGCCAACCAGAGGCTTCATTCTTTGGATATTCAGGGAGTGCACATTAGTTGAGAATTGTATTTGCTCTACGATTCTACCTTGGCATTGTGAGCACATCTATTGAGGTCGTAGTCCTGCACTCTACGATTCAGCTTTGGCTGTGCAGACACTACGACTCCGAGATCAGATCTTGACACTCTATGAATTCTATTGTTGTGCTTGTTTTCATCTGATCTTGCTCGACTACGATTTCTGCCTTTGATATGTTCAGTAGACTCTACGATTTTGAGTGCAGTCTACGATCCTTGATTTGGCCATTAGTAGACTCTACGACTCCAAGTGTAGTCTACGATTCTTCACTTGACTTTGGCAGATGCTCGGTCGGCTCGTAGGCAGGCTGTCACTACGATTCTGAACATGACTTCCTCAGCAGACTACAGTCCTGAGGAAGTTCTCTTCAACACACTATGATCCTTCCTCGTCTCTCCTGGAAGTCTACGAACTTCGAGATCTACTATCTTGCAGACTACGATTCTGCCTCGATAGCTCTCGAGTTTTCCTTGACTCTCCTGGCAGACAATGATTTCTGGTGCAGTGCTCGACGATCAGATAAGCCTATCTATTACATCATAAGATCAACCTAACATGCTTGATCTTTCTATATTTATAGTCCTTGTACATCATTTCTTTTTAAGGACATTACAAAGTTGTTTTGCTTATGTAGGATCAACCTAACACATTTGATCAATTCATTCTAAGTCCTTGTACATAAGTTTCTATTATCTATCAAAGGACTTTACAGCTTTTCTTAATGCAAGCATACATGCATGATATATATATCATAATCAAATCATATATAAAGGGGAATATCATTCACATGTTTATTCCTGATAAAGTCAAAATATAATTTCTCCGGAGTAAAGTTTAAACGTTGAGCACAAGCAGGAGAGATAAATGAATGGGTAGCACCGGTATCTAGTAATGTATAAACTTCGCAAGAATTTATGATTAGCTTACCCGTGATCACCTCATTTGGGTTCCTCGCATTTTGACCCGTCACGACAAACGCTCTTCCAGGAACCGTTGACTTTGACTTTTCTGGGACAGCCTTTTGAGTCACCATCCCCGTTGGACTTGGTTTCGCTCATTGCATAATCTCGGCGATATGTCCTTCCTTTCCACAATTATAACATACCTTGAAGCTGTTGTGGGGGGTTTGGGGTGATGATATGTCCCTCTTTCCGCATTTATAGCATATATGGGGTGGTCGTTCTCCTCCCTTAGAATCGATTCTTCTTTGGTCTTTGACGTCTTCGCATTGTCATTGTTGTACCATCTCTTTTTAAAATCTCCTCCTGACTCGCTTCTTCTATTTTTATGGCCATGATTACCACCAGAGTGGTTACCGCCTTTGTCCGTATTTTTCTTTCTCCGCTGGTTATCGTTGTTTTGATGACTGCTGTCACCAGTATGATCCTGGTTGTGGTCCCTCGGTTGAACATACTCGTTATCTCACTCTAATAATTGAGCCCTATTGACAACATCTGAATAGAGAGAAAATTTATAAGAAATGAGATATTGACGTATGCCGGGTTTCAAACCTCTCAAAAACATCCGCGTCATACGTTTCTCATTCTCCACCAAATGAGGTGTAAACCTGGATAACTCCGCCATGAACTTCGCCTCGCATTTAGGACACCGTCATGTTGTTTTGCTCCAGTCTAATAAACTCTACCTCCTTCATATGACGAATACTTTCAGGAAAGTACTTGTCATTGAACAGTTTCTGAAATGTTTCCCAAGACATGCTAAGTGCGGCTGGATGAGTACGCTTCACAGATTCCCACCAGTAATCTGCCTCATTACGGAACATAAAGGTAGCGAATGGAACCTTCTGTTCCTCCGTGCATCCCAAGACATCGAATATCTTGGTAATTTGTTTAACCCACGTTTCTGCCTTAATCGGATCCGGCTTTCCCCAGAATTTTGGTGGTCCCAACTCCTTGAACTGCTTGGCTGTGACAAAACGTGAATTGCTATCATTTCCACCTATATTTTGAATACGAGTCTCCATCGTCTGATTTGCATGAACTGCAAAAAGCTTCTAAACATCCTGTTGTTCATCATCTGCTCAGTGGTGTTGTTCACATGAGGAACATTGCCAGCCTGTTGCACGTTCTCCTCGTTGGTGGGTAAAGGTGTCTCCACAGTCTCATTTGTTCCACTGTTAACATTCTCAGGTTCCATTCTCAAATATTGTCATAAAACAAGGGTTAATTAAGGAAATCAATATATCACATAATATCCTTATATACTGACCAACTAACAAATAAGCTTAGGTAGGACACACTAGCGAAGGATTTACTCGTCTCTCCCCTCCTAGTTCTATTCCCCGATCTCCGCCAGAGATCATATCCCTAAGCTCTGATACCAACTGTGACACCCCCAAAATAGGTATACATCACCCATTCTGAGTTGTCAAATACATGGTACAGAAACAACTACAACTTTATTAATACAATTATCGTACAAAATACGACAACACTTAAATTGTGAGTTTAAATACAAATATTGTCTTCTAGACAATATCCACACCCAAATAAGTCCTCATTACAATTATTGATACATTATTTTATAAAAATGGTGAGGACTACTAAAACAACTTCTAGAACCATCATTCCATACCCCACTAGTACTCATTACATTCTTGCCTCCCGAGAAGAAAAAAATGGAACAAAAAGGAAAAGGGTGAGCTCAACTAGCCCAGTAAAGAATATTATGACTAAGATAATATAGAACAAATTATCGTTAGTCTTCAACAGGGAAAAATATGATAGAATATAATAGACAACAAGTTTCATATCAATATTCGCAGCGAAAATAATAATTCATAGAAGAGTTACGTAGAGAATGAAATCTACTATTATCTATGAATTTAAAAGTCCATCATCAGTATTTTTATCCCTGTAACATCAATCAATACACATCTTGAATCAAATATTTATCTTTGCACTACTGGCCAAAGATATTCATCAGTTGGTCATGTTCATCTCAACATTTGTTCATCTTTCCACTACGGGCCAAAGATATTCATCATAAAATCATTAATCATTGCACTACAGGCCAAAGATATTCAGTTATATCATCATTTAGGACTGAGGATGATGAAAAATATTTTAAAGAAAACAAATCCAGTGAAACAAAAGAATAAATATTAAGGATTCGTATTTCGGTTTATCCATGTCCAAAAATACCTCATAAATAATCATAGTGGAGTAAAATTCAAGAATGATCAAAACATTGATACAATCAAAGCTAGTATCCATAATTGATATTTTGGACGAAAAACAAAAATTTAATTTTTCTGTGAATAGTGTCGTATTCGTGAATAATATTGTATACGTGAATAGTGTCGTATACGTGAATAGTAACCCCGACACTAAAAGACAAGAATTTCACAAGAAAAATACTCACAATATTCCGGCATAATGATATTGAAAGAATTAATATCATTTTAAAAAAAATAACATCCCTTACCTCGGAAAGAATAGTACTTCTGGCTGGAATATCAGATATGACGCTGAAGGAACTTGCACCGTATAGCAACACTCAAAGTATTAAAATACTCACAAGAATACACTCGATAATATAGAGTGAGAAAGAGAGAGAAAACTTGTGTTTCTAGTGTGATTTTTAATTCTAACCTAAGCACCCTATTAATAGGAAAATACTTAGAACACCAATGCAGAAAATTTCATAAATTAATAATATTTTCAAAACTTATTCCTATGCACACCAAAGAATCTGATTTCAACCATTAACATGTGCCACCAAATGGCAAAAACGTTTTTATTAAAAAAAATAATTAAAACTTCAAAAAATCAATTATTTCGGAACTTTGGAACTTCAATAATTCATAATAAATAGCCCTTTTATCAGAAAAATTCAAACCTCATATCCTTTCCATAGGAAATTTCATTCTCTACAACTTTGCAGAAGAAAGTTTTTCCAAATTCCAAACAAAAATTGACCGAAATCCACAAACGGGCGATTTTACAGGCTATAATCAAATTTCAGTCAAGAAATGGGCCCACAGACATGTTTAACATGTTTTAAACAACTTTTACAACAAAAATATTCTTCCTCCTCATATATTCATATATCCCACATTCATTGTAAAAATATCACCATTATTATATTATTAAAATAATAATATATTTAAATGAATTATTTTATCGAAAAAGATAAAATATCAATTTCCAACAATTGTTACATTAAAAATTTTCTCCATCTATATCCACATAAAATGAATATTTTTCTTATCATATAAATCAATAATTAATTATTCACAAATAATATTACATAATCACAATCTGCAACCAGTTTGTTCCGAGAAGAGGAGCTTTCAATAAGGATCTCTCTTCATCGGCAAGTAAATTAGGTGACCAAACCTATCCTTAGACAGAACTTTCTAGACATTGCCAATAATGTTATCTAATAATATTATTCAGATAATATGAATTATTGCTCCGATAATGAAAAATACTGTGTAGTGACAATTATTGAAACAACAGTAATATAAAATATCAACGTAGCAATTATTGAATCAATAAAATAAAATATTGAGCAAGATAACTCACTGTAACAATTATTGAGTAGTGCCTTCTTCACGTAAGAGTCAATAATTGGTGCAATCACGTGTGCTACTACTATGTTTTAACCACCGAGTATTTCAACAGTATTAATGGTAACAACTACGCCGTTATTTATAAACAACTTATACTTTTTGTTTTTTTCATCCAATCATTTTTCGTTATGGGGCCCACACAAAGTTGCGCCGTCGTACGAATATTCCCCGACAGTAAGAATATTCGACGACCAAACAAATATTCCTCGACAGTAATGAATATTTTATAACCACTTGCTTATTTGAAATATTTGTGCATTTTACCCATAACTAACCACACTAATCAAATCAACCCTTACTATTTCAAATTAATAAATAGAGAAAATTAAATTTCATTTATTAATAACTTGGGGTCTTACACGAAAAGGTAGCGTAGGGTGATTCGATGATGTGGATTATTTATTGTCGAGTCTCAAATGATAAAAGTTATGAAAAACCTTTTAAATCATAGAAGATAGTAGATTTTATTCTCTACTTGACTCTTCTAATGGATTGCTTGTTTCGCTACAGTTAAACTTGATGTTTGTTATATTTTATCAGTTTAACACTATTGAAGGCTAACGATAATTTATTCTGCATTATCTTAGTCATAATATTACTTAATGGCTACTTGAGCTCACCCTTTTGCTTTCATTGTTCTCTTCAGGAAATGAGAACGTAGCCGGGACTAGTCGGGGAATGGAGTGATGGTCCGAGATGGTGTCATAGTAGTCCTCACTATTCTATAAAATAGTGTGATAATAAATATAATGAGGAATCCATTGAGTGTGAATATTGTCTAGATGACAATATTTGTATTAAAACTCATAGCTTATGTTTGTCGTATTTTACACGACAGTTGTATAATTAAGTTTTTTATTTGTATTTTGTACCATGTATTTGGCGACCCAAGATGGGTGATGTATACCTATTTTGGGGACATCACATGGATCGTTGGTTTAAAGTTTTAATAGTAAATCAATATGGATCGTTGGTTTAAAGTTTTAATAGTAAATCAATATGGATCGTTGCTTTAAGTTTTAATAGTAAATCAATATGGACCGTCCATTTAAAAGTAAATCAATCTGGACCGTTCATGAATTAGTTACTATTCAGTCCATTCTCCTATAAATAGAAGCTCATTCCTTCATTATTTCTTACGAATTCACTGAAACTCTAGAGAGATAAACTATAGAGAGAAAGAAGAAAATTATTCTACTACTTCACTATTCCAGTATCCAATTTTCTTCTAAGGTAAGAAATATCATTATTGTAGTAAGGGGTATTATTCTTTCGTATTCATAAAGAAAGTTATTTTCTTTCAATACTCGTAAGAGTTGTTATTCCATTCTTTATTATTATGTTGAAATAACCTGTCTATGCAAAGTACCGCATACATGGTGAAATTCTTCTGTTATTCCATTCTTTATTATTTTGTTGGAATAACATGTCTGTGCGGTCTATCGCATACCTGGTGAATTCTGTTGTTATTTCATTCTTTATTATTCTATTAGAATAACCTGTTTATGCGGTCTATCGCATGCCTGGTGAATTTTGTTGTTATTTTATTCTTTATTATTCTGTTGGAATATCACATGCATATGGATTACGCATTTACATTGGTTCCATTCTTTATTATTCTGTTGGAATAACCTGTCAGTGCGGTCTATCGCATGCATGGTGAATTTTTTTGTTATTCCATTCTTTATTATTCTGTAGGAATAACCTGTCTATGTGGATTACCACATGCATGGTGAATGATCCTTCGTATTCATTTCTTATTAAATTATGGAAATGATTTGTCTACGTGGATTACCGCATGGCGGGTGAAAATCCATTTGCAGTTTCGTAATTTTTCTGACCCTCAAAAATTCTGGAAAAATTTGAAATGATGGTTTGTTCAGTTTTCTAGATTGTGTCCAAAAATGGCGATTTTTGGATGTATAGATTAGGGTTGAGACCCCAAATTTTTTGAAATGAAAGTATTCAATTTTCTTATAATTATTCTATTTAGTAAATGGTTAAATTGATAAAAGGTTAAAGTTAAGGGTGATATGTGAAATTTTTCAAAGTAAACAAGTTGTTATAAAATAATTGGTGATAAAAGTATAGTAATACACGTGGTTGCATAGTAGCACACGGTATTGTACAGTGTAAAATCCCAAATTTTACGAATAAAGATTTAAATTTCTCAAAAAAAAAATTGAATATTATGGTGTGGATTTAATATAATGTTATAGTTGTGAGTAATATTTATAAATTTTACAAAGTATGCAAGTTGTTATATTATATTTGATTGGTCGGGGAATATTCTTTGTGTCGGGGAATATTCGTATGACGGCACAATCATTGGTGGACCCCACAACGGAATTATTGTCAGATTGAGAAATTGACAAAAATATTTTTATGAAAATAACGGCGGAAGTTTTACCGTTAATACTGTTGAACTACTCGTAGTAGTAAAAATACGATGTCTGGCGTGGTTGCATAATACATACGGTATTGATTATTGATGTTTACGTAAGAAGTCACTCAGTTATACTCAATTATTGCTACAGTAATTGTTGCATCATATCTCTCATATTATTGATTCAATTATTGTCACAGTATCATCTGCATAATATGTTATATTATTAAATCAATAATTGAGACGACAAAGTTATTCATATTATTAAATTGCAATATTTATAATGTCTAGAAGTTCTGTCAATGAGAAGTTTGGTTACCTAATTGCGCGCCAATAGGAAGAAATCCTTATTGGAAAGCCCCCTCTTTCCTGGGAACGACCTGGTTGATAAATATTGTGAGTTATAATATTAATGATGAATGTTATTAAAATTGAAGTTGTGTTCGGAGTTGAATTTGGAGACACGAACGTGATATTTGAGTCCGGAACGATGAAATTAGTAAAAATAGTCTATAAACACAAAATTTTTAGGGATTAACTTTTTGGTCAAAAAGTCAATAGTTGACTTTTTTGAGAAAAGTCAAACTTCGAAATTTCAAAATTTATATTGTTGATAAAAATAGTTTCATTATGTTGGAATTATTTGTGTTGGTGAAAATCGACATTTATTTCGATAATAATTGATGTCTGGAGGTTATATTGACCAATCGGGTATTTAACCGGATAAATGAGCAATTGATTGCTATTAATTCACATGATTATAACTATTTATTCACATGTGTGTACTATTGATTCACATTCTTGTTACTATTAGGGGAGTTGGTGCAAGATTGATAAAACTTGCATGACTAAGTTAAAGATGGAGGTATAGATGGAGGTACTATATTGTAATTAATTTTTTCACATGTTTAGAACTATTGAGTAACATGATTTACTATTGAATCACATTATTTACTATTAGGGGAGGTGGTGCAAGTTTGATAATACTTGCAGGACTAAATTAAAAAGGAAGAAAAAGAGGAAGGTATTATCTTTGTAATTTTTGAGCCCCAAAGCGTGCAATTATCGAAACTATATTTTTCTATAAATAGAAGCTCATTCTTCATTCATTTCTCACCAATTCACTAAAGCTTTAGAGCCATTATTATAGAGAGAAATTATAGAGAGAAAGAAGAAGAGAAGTCTGCTCCCTCACTATTCCAAATATCGATCTTCTTTTGAGGTAAGGGGTATTATTTTTTCATATTCATGAAGAGAACTTACATTATTCCATTCTTTATTATTACATTGGAATAACTTTTGTATACTGTGATCTACCCTATACTTGGTGAAATTCTTACGTTATTCCATTATTTATTAATCTGCTTTGGAATAACTCTGTCATGCAAAGTACCGCATACATGGTGAAATTTCATTGTTATTCCATTCTTTATTATTACGTTGGAATATCATCACATGCGCTTTTTTTACGTGAACACTGGTTCCGTCTTTATTATTACATTGGAATATCCTATCTCGTGAGTTTTACGCAGGACTAGGTTCCGTCTTTATTATTAGGTTTAAATATCCTATACATGCGTTTTTCTGTGGGACACGGTTCCGTTATTTATTATTCATTGGAATAACTTTGTCTCATCAAGTACCACATGCATGGTGATTTACATTGTTATTCCATTCTTTATTATTCATTAGAATATCACGCTTGGTGCGTATTACGCTTTGACTTCGATTCCGTTATTTATTATTCTATTGGGATAACTTGTCTATGCGAAGTACCGCATGCCTGGTGATTTCTTTTGTTATTCCATTCTTTATTATACTCAGTTGGTTAAAGTTTTGACTTCTATACTCGTCATGAAATATCATTTTATTTGGTAATTTCTATTACGAGTTACTATTCATGGGTTACTATTCACCCGATTACTTTTCACTCTAGTATTATTCACTCGGGTATTCGGGGCACTTTTCATGCCGGAATACTATTCACGGGTTACTATTCACCGAAATTACTATTCACCCGAATATTATTCACTCGGGTATTTGGAGTACTTTTCATGTCGGGGTACTATTCACGAGGTACTATTTCCGAAGTACTATTCATGGGGTACTATTCACGATGAAAAATTGATTCTTTTCTGTCCAAATTATTTTTTTGTGCATGAATATTATTCTTTAATTTTACTCTACAAAGAAGTATCATGTTGACAATTTGGATGTTATTAGTTCCTGGATAATTTAATTTCTTGAACTTGTTTTTATTAAATTCTTATATCATTGTCATCATCCTCATGTTTATATTATGCTGAAAGTCATCTGTGGCCTGTATTGGATAGATGGACTTGGTATGATTATGACCAGGGATTATTCGGTATAATCATGACCGTAATGTTACAAATGATGTGGAAAAAGTCTTCATTGGCCCGTAGTGCATTGATGGACAGTTTTTGGTATGATTATGGCTATGGATTCTCTTCGGCCAAGGGAGCAAAGATGAATTATTTTATGGCATGATCAGGACCGTTGATGAAAACACGATTATCTTTGGCCCGTAGTGCATGGATAATTCGTGGTCGTAATACTAAATAATATCATTGGCCTGTAGTGCAGGGATGATTTGATGATGTGGATTATTTATTGTTTGAGTCTCGCCGATAAAAGTGATGAAAAACTTTTTAAATCATAAAAGATAGTAGATTTTATTCTCTACTTGACTCTTCTAATGGATTGTTTGTTCCGCTGCAGTTAAACTTGATGTCTATTGTATTTTATCAGTTTAACATTGTTGAAGACTAATGATAATTTATTTTGCATTATCTTAGTCATAATATTTCTTAATGGGCTAGTTGAGCTCACCCTTTCCTTCACTGTTCTCTTCAGGAAATGAGAATATAGCTGGGACAAGTCGGGGAACGGAGTGATGGTCCAGATGATAGCATTAGTAGTCCTCACTATTCTGTTAAATAGTGTGACAATAAATGTAATGAGGACTCCATTGAGAGTGGATATTGTCTAAAAGGCAATATTCTTGTTTAAACTCTCAGCTTATGTTTTGTCATATGTTACACGACAGTTGTATTATTAAGTTGAATTTTATATTTTTGTACCATGTATTTGGTGACTCAAGATGGGTGATGTATACCTGTTTTGGGGGCATCACATACAGTATCTTTGATTATTGATGCTTATGTGAGAAGTCACTCAGTTTTATTCAATTATTGTCACAATATGTTATATTATTAAATCAATAATTGAGACGGCAAAATTATTCATATTATTATTTGCAATATTGACAATGTCTAGAAGTTCTTTCAAGGAGAGGTTTGATCACCTAATTGCGTGCTAATAAGGAGAAATCCTTATCAGAAAGCCCCCTTTTCTTGGGAACGACCTGGTTGTTAAATATTGCGAATTAAATTTTTTTATAAAAATAGTTCCATTGTGTTTAGATTATTCGTGTTAGTGGAAATTGACATTTATTTCGATATTAATTGACGTCTGGAAGTTATATTGACCAATCGGGTAATTAACCGGATAAATGAGCATTTAATTGCTATTAATTCACATGATTATAACTATTTGTTCACATGTGTGTACTATTGATTCACATTCTTGTACTATTAGGGGAGGTGGTGCAAGCTTGATAATACTTGCATGACTAAGTTTAAAATGGAGGTATAAATGGAGGTACTATACTAGAATTCGTATTTTCACATGATTATAATTATTGATTCACATGATTGAACTATTTATTCACATTATTTACTATTAGGGGAGGTGGTGCAAGTTTGATAATACTTGCAGGACTAAATTAAAAATGAATAAAAAGAGGGAGGTATTATACTGTAATATTTCGAGCCCCAAAACGTGCAATTATTAAAATTATATTTTCCTATAAATAGAAGCTCATTCTTCCTTAATTTCTCACCAATTCACAAAAGCTATAGAGCAATTATTATAGAGAGAAATTATAGAGAGAAAGAAGAAGAGAAGGCTGCTACCTCACTATTCTAGTATCCAGTTTTCTTCTAAGGTAAGGGATATTATTATTATAGTAAGGGGTATTATTTCTTTCATATTCATGAAGAGAGCTATTGTTATTCCATTCCTTATTTTTCTGTTAGAATAACCTGTATACGCGGACTACCATATACATGGTGAAATTCTTCTATTATTCCATTCTTTATTATTATGTTGGAATTACCTGTCTATGCGAAGTACTGCATACATGGTGAAATTCTTCTATTATTCTATTCTTTATTATTCTGTTGGAATATCCTGTCTGTGCGGATTACGCATGACCTGGTTCCATTCGTTATTATACTATTGGAATATCTTTTCTGTACGGATTACGCATGACCTGGTTCCATTCTTTATTATTCTGTTGGAATATCATGTATGTGCGAATTACGCATGACCTGGTTCCATTCTTTATAATTCTGTTGGAATAACATGTCAGTGCGATCTATCGCAGGCCTAGTGAATTCTGTTGTTATTCCTTTCTTTATTATTCTCATTGGAATAACTCGTCTCACATGAGACTACACGCATGCATGGTGAATTCTTACATTATTCCATTCTTTATTATTACATTAGAATAACTGCGTCATGTGGATTACCACATGCATGGTGAATGATCCTTCATATTCATTCCTTATTAAATTATGGAAATGATCTGTCTACGTGGATTACCGCATGGTGGGCGAAAGTACATTTGCAGTTTCGTAATTTTTCTGACCCTCAAAAATTCTGGAAAAAATTGAAATGATAGTTTGATGAGTTTTCTAGATTGTGTCCAAAAATGGCGATTTTTAGATGTATAGATTAGGAGTTATGAATTTTACGGGAAAAGACTATTTTCAAAGTAAACCCTTATAACTCCTTGTGGTTAACTCCAAAATTGGTGAAATTTTTATTGGAAGTACATATATATAATAGGAGTATACCCTGTAAATTTCGAAATTTTTGGACAAAAGTACAATTTAGGATAAATGTTTAAATATTCGACAGTTTTGGCCATATGAAAAATAGTAAATGAATTTTAAAAATTTCGAGAAAAATATATGTTCAATATGGGACGATATTCTGCTAAATCCCAGAAATGAATAATTTTTGGGACTGATTTGGTATTTTTCATGAAAATGGTTTAGTTACAAACATATGAATTAAATATGTTATGTGAAGTTAAAAAATTGGTAAATAGGAGTTTATGGCTTGGAAATCCTATATAAGGTATATGCAGATTTTTGATGAGTGATTTGATCAATGGTGATGAAATCTTATGAGTATGGCATTTTTGAATGATTAAATGCATTATTTGGTAAAGCGTAAACAATTAAAATAAATTATTTATAAGTTTAAGAAGTGATTAAAATATTGTTATAATATTAATAATATTAGATTATGGTCGAGTTTATTAAATAATTGATAATATTTGGATAAATTTAAAGTCTTTAATATTTATCCTTGATTTCATTTGATTAATGCTTATATCATTGTCATCATCCTCATGCTTATATTGTGATGAAAGTCATCTCTGGCTTACGTGCATAGATGGACTGTTGATTATTGGTTTTACAGTTGTATATCTTTGGCTTACGTGCAAAGATGGACTGTGGATTATTGGTTTTATAGTTGTATATCTTTGGCTTACGTGCAAAGATGGACTATTGATTGATGATTATCTTTGGCTTATGTGTGTAGATGAACTGTTTATTGGTATGATTATGACCAGGGATCATTCGGTATAATCATGACCCATAATGTTATAGATGATGTGGTAAAAGTCATCATTGGCCCGTAGTGCCTTGATGGACAGTTATTGGTATGATTATAACCAGGGATTATTCGGTATAATCATGACCATTGATGATTACATGAATATCCTTGGCCGTAGTGCATGGATGATTCGATGATGTGGATTATTTATTAAGTTGAGTCTCAGCGATAAAATATTGATTATACACTTTTAATTCGTAAAATATAGTAGAAATCATGCTCTACTTGACTCTTCTAAAATACAGTTGTATGTCTTTGGACTGTAGTGCAAAGATGAATTGTTAATGAATATCTTTGGTCATAGTACAAAGATGAATTTATTAGTATGATTATGAGCAGGAATTATGATTTGGTATAACCATGATTTTTGATGTTTCAGGTGAAGATAGGTGATGAAAATTATCTTCGTCCTGGGTGCGAAAAGGAATTTAGAACCACAATTATGATTATGAGTTATTCATATGATTATGGACAGGAACTGTTGATTGATGTTACATGGATAAAACATTGTTAGTGGACTTTTAACATGGAGAAGATAATAGACCTTATGGTCTATTTGACTCTTTTAATGGATTGCTCGTTCCACTGTAACTATGGTCGAAAAGTTTTATCATCTACCATATGTTCTAAATCTCTGATTTATTACTGATGAAGGCTATTGATGATGTAAATTATCTTTAGTCATGATATTCTTTACTGGGCTAGTTGTGTTCACCGTTTTTGCTTCACAATTCCTTTCAGGTAATAAGAGTGTATTTGGGTCGAAGCCGAGGGATAATGGGGAATAGAACGATGGTTCATAGTCATTTGAGGTTCTCCCTAAATAGTATGGAAATAATTTTGTTGAGAACTTTAGATAAGTGTGTCGTATTGTATATGTCATGTGATATTTAATTTTGGTGAACCGAATAGGGTGAGGTGAACCCAACTTTGGAAGGGTGTTTTGCCACTATCATACAAGATGTCTAATGACATACAACCTCGTGTTATCATACGACAGGGTTGTGCACATCCACTTACTGAGTATATCTATGAGCACAACCTATATGATCTTGGAGTTTATTTGAAATATAATTTTCAATTAGAGAAAACGGAGATAATTATATGTCAAGAGAAGACTCACCATTGGAAAGAAGATGATAGCAATCTTCTTGTTTTTCTTTGGAGACTATTGGGTCAACCAAGGATAATTCTGTGAACATATGATATCTATCATAACCTAGACGCATGGCCTCCCATGTACGAAGGTTTCTTTGAGCACTTCCCAAAGATTTTAATTTCTAAAATAGTTTTTGACTGTACTTTTATGTAAAGTACCATTGTAAGGTTGTGGTCGAGGCACCATGAGAGTTACATACATTTGTATTAAAACTCACAGTTTAACTGTGGTCGTATATCTGCACGACAATTCAACAGTTGCATAAATGAAGTTTATATTTGATTTTTATAGTATAATATCTGGCGACTCAGAATGGGTCGTGTGGACCTATTTTGGGGGCGTCACATTAGGAGTTATGAATTTTATGGGAAAAGACTATTTTAAAAGTAAACTCTTATAACTCCTTTGAAAGTAGTATGCACACAAGCCAATCATGTTTGATGATAAAGCATATACTTTGTAACAATCTTATTCATTTATTAATAAAAAGTATTAATTTATTAAAGGCTTTTAATTATCTACATGATGTTGTTTTATAATATGTGATAAACCCGTAGTTTTAAGCAATGCTTTTAGAATAATGATGATGATCATTCTAATGAGATCTAAATTCTTAGAAAGCTTAAAACTAAAATAGTTCCCAATCGTTGGATTACTAAATTGGGGATTAGTGAATCCGGATAGATTGGTACATACGTTGCTTGCTCATTGGATGAGGATGATTGATCTCATGATCATTTGTGTGGAGACACTAAAGCAAGTATGTAGGTGCTTATTAGAGAATAAGTTCCTTTGAAGCGTGGCTCGCTAAGGAATACTGATGGAGTTTTATTTGCTGTCAATAGGAATTCTGTAGTGATAGTAGTACAAGTGATCCTTGGACTTGAGATCATCATAGTATCTTGTGTATGATGAGTTATACTTTGACTTATTCCTTAAGACCCTTAGGGTATATCAAAGGTATGCTTGGGTATAATAAGTTGTACATGGAGATAATGTATGATCAATAAAGAATCTACCACTTCTAATAAAAAAGAGAAATGTCCTATGTGATTCGATAAATGACAACCCAGTAGTCCTTGGCGGCGAGAATGAAATTAGAAAGGAGTTTCTAATTTGCATTATTTGGAGTTGTGCATTTAAGGATCGAAATACATATAATTAAATAAAATAAGACTTGACGGTAATTACATGTCTTATATTTAATTGGGACATTGTATGGGGAAGGATTGAATTGTGCGGTAACTATTTACTCAAAGGTTCTTTAATGATTAATGTTGAAATCTATATTATATCGGAAAGTCGTCGATTGATCATTGGGAGGCTTATCCCTATTGTAGAATAAATATTATTTATTTAAATAAATTAATTGTTTAATTTATTTATTTAAATAAGATTAGAATTGTTCTAATTGATTTATTCACAATGGGTTTAATATGGAGAACCTAAAGGGTCACACCATAAAAGGAAGAATAATTATTTAAGAAGTTAATGGCATAATCGTAATAATATGTTAAGTATATTTAATTTAATCTATGGTGATAGAATAAATTAAATAACTTAATATTTATTATTTAATATTTTAGAAATATTAAATATAAATTAATAAGAGGAGTCTTATTAATATTATTACAATTATTATTATTTTAATTTCTAAAAGAGTTTAGGAATTAATTTAATATAAGTACTCTCATTTATTCTAATAGGATTAGGAGGAAAATTAGTTAAAGGAGTTTAATTAATTATCCCTAATAAGATTAGGAGCCCATTTAATTAAAAGAGTTTAATTAAATAATACCTTATTTTTATTAAATAAGGTTACCCGATATCTTTATAAGAGTAGTCTTATATCAGATATCTGTGATGTACGTAATAATTCCAATTAGTTGGAGAGTACGCCCTTTCTATAGAGATAGAAAACTAGGGTTGAGCCAATACCCCTTCTTCTTGAATCTTTATTTTTCC
Organism: Panax quinquefolius; assembly: GCA_020205615.1. Classification (NCBI taxonomy): domain Eukaryota; kingdom Viridiplantae; phylum Streptophyta; class Magnoliopsida; order Apiales; family Araliaceae; genus Panax; species Panax quinquefolius. Next base: position 38,428,796 of record CM035157.1, on the reverse strand, counting down.
TTGGTGGATCACCTCTAGAGGCCAAACACTTGGGTGGCTAACGTTGATCAAAGGAAGGAACCAAACCCGGTGGATTCAAGTTGAACGCGAAAAGGATTGGAGGTGAACTTATACCTGAGGAAGCTCAGATCTTCAAGGGTATGATTCTTGTCCTTCATCTTTTCGTTTAATTAATAATTATGCATAAAGGGTGATCCGGGTATATGATTTGTAAAATTTTTAAAACTCTGATTTTACACGTTTCCGCATTAATTTTGCAATTTGATTGCGTTCATGAATATTACAAACCTAACATCCTTGTGGTTAACTCCAAAATTGGTGAAATTTTTATTGGGAGTACATGTATATAACAGGAATATACCCTGTAAATTTTGGAATTTTTGGACAAAAGTACAATTTATGATAAATGTCTAAATATTAAAAGATTTTTTTCAAATATATGAAAAATAGTAAATGAATTTTAAAAATTACAAAAAAAATATATGTTCAATATGGGACTATATTCTGCTAAATTCCAGAAAAGAATAATTTTTGGGACTGATTTGGTATTTTTCATGAAAATAGTTTAGTTATGAACTTATAAATTAAATATGTTATGTGAAGTTGAAAAATTGGTAAAATGGATTTTATGGCTTGGAAATCCTATATAAGGTATATGCATATTTTTGATGAGGGATTTGATCATTGGTGATGAAATCTTATGAGTATGGCATTTTTGAATGATTAAAATGCATTATTTGGTAAAGTGTAAACAATTAGAATAAATTGTTTATAAGTTTAAGAAGTGATTAAAATATTGTTATAATATTAATAATATTAGATTATGAGTTTTTTAAGTGATTGATAAACATTTGGATAAATTTAAAGTATTTAATATTTATCCTTGTTTTCTTTTGATTAATGCTTATATTATTGTCATCGTCATCATGTTTATATTGTGATGAAAGTCATCTGTGGCTTACGTGCATAGATGGACTTGGTATGATTAGGACCAGGAATTATTCGGTATAATCATGACCGTAATATTACAGATGATGTGGTAAAAGTTCTCATTGGCCTGTAGTGCATTGATGGACGATTGTTGGTATGATTATGACCGAGGATTATTCGCATATAATCATGGCGATCATTGATGAAAAACACGATTATCCTTGGGCGTAGTGCATGGATAATTCGTTGTCGTGATCTGAAACGAATATCCTTGGGTAGTAGGGCGGGGATGATTCGATGATGTGGATTATTTATTGTCGAGTCTCGTGAATAAAATATTGATAATAAACTTTTAATTCGTAGAAGATAGTAGATATCATGCTCTACTTGACTCTTCTAAAATACAGTTGTATGTCTTTGCCCTGTAGTGCAAAGATGAACTGTTAATGAATATCTTTGGCCCGTAGTGGAAAGATGAATTTATTAGTATGATTATGGACATGAATTGTGATTGGGTATAACCATGGTCTATGATGTTTCAGGTAAAGACAGGTGTTGAAAATTATCTTCGTCCTGGGTGAGAAGAGAAATTTAGAACCACAATTATGATTATGAATTATTCATATGATTGTGGACAGGAACTGTTGATTGATGTTACAGGATTAAAATATTGTTGGTGGACTTTTAACATGGAGAAGATAATAGACTTTATGGTCTATTTGACTCTTCTAATGGATTGCTCGTTCTGTTGTAACTATGGTTAAAAAGTTTTATCATCTACCATATGTTCTAAATCTGTGATTTATTACTGATGAAGGCTATTGATAATTTAATTATCTTTAGTCATGATATTCTTTACTGAGCTAGTTGAGCTCACCCTTTTGCTTCACAATTCTTCTCAGGTAATAAAAGTGTAGCTGGGTCAAGCGGAGGTAACAGGGGATTAGGACGGTGGTCTATAGCTGTTGAGGTTCTCCCTAAACAGTATGGAAGTAATTTTATTGAGAACTTTAGATAGGTGTGTTGTATTTTATACGACATTTAATAGTTATATTTTGTGAATCAAATAGGGTGAGGCGAACCCAACTTTGGAAGGGTGTTTTGCCACTATTATACAAGATGTCTAATGACATACAACTTCGTGTTATCATAAGACAAGGTTGTGCACATCCACTTGCTGAGTATATCTACGAGTATTACCTATATAATCTTAGAATTTATTTGAAATATAATTCTCACTTGGAGACAACGGAGATAATTATATGTCAAGAGAAGACTCACTATTGGAAAGAATATGATAGCAATCTTCTTGTTTTTCTTTGGAGACTATTGGGTCAACCAAGGATAATTCTGTGGACATATGATATCTATCATAACCTAGACGCATGGCCTCCCATGTACAAAGGTTTCCTTGAGTATTTTCCAAAGATTTTAATTCCTAAAACGGTTATTGACTGTACCTTTATGTAAGGTAACATTGTAAGGTCTTGTGGTCAAGGCACCACGAGAGTTATATATATTTGTATTAAACTCACAGCTTATGTGTGGTCGTACTCTGCACGACAGTTCAACAGTTGTATAAATAAATTTGTATTTGATTTTTAAAATGTGATATCTGGCGACTCAGAATGGGTTGTGCGGACCTATTTTGGGGGCGTCACAAATAGTACCTGTAAATAGTAACTCATGAATAGTATTCTGACATGAAAAGATCAATAATTATCAAGAAAGATCAAAATAATATTTCCATGAAAAGATACTGGATGAAGCGTAAATATCAAGGATATTCTACTAATTTTATGGAGTATAGAAGCATTACTTTAACAGAATGAGGGTATGATCAAGAATACTAGATGACATAATATTACTCACATACTACAGAGTATGGAAGAAAATATTATTCCTATGAATACAGAACAAAATAATATCCCTTATCTCAGAAGAAGACTGAAAACTAGAATAGTGAGGTAGCAGACTTCTCTTCTTCTTTCTCTCTATAGCTTCTCTCTCTATATATAATTGCTCTTGTGAGACTTAGTGAATTGGTGAGAATGAAGGAAGAATGAGCTTCAATTTATAGGAAAATATAGTTTCGATAATTGCACGTTTTGGGTCTCGAAATATTACAGTATAATACCTTCCTCTTTTTCTTCAATTTTAATTTAGTCCTGCAAGTATTATCAAACTTGCACCACCTCCCCTAATAGTAAATCATGAGAATTAATAGTTCATTCATGTGACTCAATAGTAAAATCATGTGAAAAAACTAATTACAGTATAGTACTTTCATCTATACCTCTATTTTTAATTTAGTTATGCAAGTATTATCAATCTTGCACCAACTCCCCTAATAGTACATGCATGTGAATCAATAGTACACACATATGAACACATAGTTAAAAGCATGTGAATTAATAGCAATCAATGCTTATAACTATGTGTTCACATGTATGTACTATTGATTCACATGATTTACTATTAGGGGAGTTGGTGCAAGATTGATAATACTTGCATGACTAAATTAAAAATGGAGGTATAGATGAAGTTACTATACTGTAATTAGTTTTTTCACATGATTTTACTATTGAGTCACATGAATGAACTATTAATTCACATGATTTACTATTAGGGAGGAAAGTCTGATAATACTTGTAGGACTAAATTAAAAAATGAAGAAAAAGAGGAAGGTATTATACTGTAATATTTCGAGCCCCAAAACGTGCAATTATCAAAACTATATTTTCTTATAAAGAGAAGCTCATTCTTCCTTCATTCTCACCAATTCACCAAGTCTCACAAGAGCAATTATAGAGATAAAAGCTATAAAGAGAGAAGCTATAGAGAGACAGAAGAAGCGAAGTCTGCTACTTCACTATTCCAATATCCAGTCTTCTTCTGAGGTAAGGGATATCATTATTGTGGTAAGGGGTATTTTTCTTTCGTATTCATGAAGAGAGTTATTTCTTTCAATACTCGTAAAGGTTGTTATTTTATTCTTTATTATTCTGTTGGAATAACCTGTATACACGAATTACCGTACGCATGGTGAAATTATTCTACTATTCCATTCTTTATTATTCTGTTGGAATAACCTGTATACGCGGATTACCGTATGCATGGTGAAATTCTTCTGTTATTCCATTCTTTATTATTCTGTTGGAATAACCTGTATACATGGATTACCGTATGCGTGGTGAAATTCTTCTGTTATTCCATTCTTTATTATTCTGTTGGAATAACCTGTATACGCGGATTATCGTATGCGTGGTAAAATTATTCTGTTATTCCATTCTTTATTATTACATTGGAATAACTTTGATATCTGTGATTCTTGTATGTGTGGTGAAATTCTTACATTATTCCATTCTTTATTATTTCATTGGAATAACTTTGTATACATGCTGGATTCTGGTATGCGTGGTGAAATTCTTCTGTTATTCCATTCTTTATTATTCTATTGGAATAACCTGTATACACGAATTACCGTATGCGTGGTGAAATTCTTCTGTTATTCCATTCTTTATTATTCTGTTGGAATTACCTGTATACTCAGATTACCATATGCGTGGTGAAATTCTTCTATTATTCCATTCTTTATTATTCTATTGGAATAACCTGTATATGCGGATTAACGTATGCGTGGTGAAATTCTTCTGTTATTCCATTCTTTATTATTCTGTTGGATTAACTTGTATACGCGGACTACTGTATGCGTGGTGAAATTCTTCTGTTATTCCATTCTTTATTATTCTGTTGGAATAACATATCTACGCGAATTGTGACGCCCCAAAATCCGGGTATATTCCAACCCGACAGATGGTACTACACGGTACTCATAACTGTACATTCATTCTATTAAAACGACATCAAAATGTACGTATCAACGACATTCTTATTACATTAATAATATTACATCTCGTTCCCAGGTTCTATAATCATTACATTCTTTGTTCATCATATTAATATATATACAACTTACTAGTTTAATACAAGGTAAACAAATCGTTCATCTTCGTCTTGCCTTTATCCCTGTCAGATCCCTCGGTTCGTTCGGTCCTAGCTGCATTCATATGGTTCAAGCAAGAGTGAGCATAACAAGATTAGCAAGTACAACAATTTCTTTTAAACAACATGCTTGAAACATAGGAATCGTATATCTTCAATAATTGGATAAGAGTTATGAAGTACTATCAATTATTCAAAATAACATTTCTTTTCCTTCAAAACGTTTTACAATAACAATATTCAGTAAAACATCAGTTCTGGCTCAAGACCATGAGCATTTCATAATTTCTTTGAAAAGGACAACCCGACACTAAGTCCGTAAGTCCGGCATTTCTTAAGAGCACTTCTGGGTGATCAGCCCATAGTACTCTATATTGATCAACACTACATCCATTAAACGTATGTACGTTTAAGTTTTGGCAACCTCGCGTGCCCATCGAATAATCGATGAAAAATACATTTGTTTATTCATAATCAAGCTTACCTTGAATCCATGCCAAATAATTGGCATAGGATAGCGTTATCAATTTTATATTAAAAGACTTGTAAATAAATCAATCAACTCTTCAAGATTAGTCTAACCGAGATAAAACTGGCATAGATCCTTTAGTAAAATAGTTCATGCATCTCATCACAGAAAACTTGGCTAACACGAAGGTTAGACAAGCGTTTAAGAAAAACTTGCCTTCAGCGTCTGCTACAGTAAAATAACTCTTCCTTTCAGTCTTTACAGTCTCTACAATACATAACCACGTAACATACCACATTAGATCATGAATGGACATACATGGTTCCTAATGAATCTTACCCTTCTTCTCAATCTAATCCTGCATTAGATTTGTTATTATTGTTTCCGGCTTGCCATTATACTTTACAGTGTTCTTACCAACTTCTTTCTCTTCTATAATTTAACTGAAATTATTTCACTAATACAACTCAATTTGAGTTAATCATCCTTCCTCACGGCTTACTAACGTTCCTACGTTATTCGAAACTCGATCATCCTTTGTTAAGTACACTTTATTTCATTCCATTTACGTTCATGTATTACTTAACAACTTTTAGTTGTAACTCTTAACGTTATAGGCCTTATCATTATTGAATACGGTTCACGTTCTTTATACTTTACATTCGTTGTTTAATTACTCATTAAACAACATTAAATTCCTAAAGTCATCACTATAACAGTGATTTAGCAAAGGTCTTATCATGTTCATTAAATAATTACATGACCCATACTGGTATTGCAAACCATTGGATTCATAATCAACTTGGTCAACAAATTCCTATAGCCGGCTTAGCACATTACGTTGTTCTCATTATGTTCATCTTCAATTGATTATTAACCTTTAAACATCATACATTAGGTGTCTAACAATGCTTTAACAATGTTATATTAACACCTTAGGTCATTACTAATGAGTTATCTTTACTTCTATACTTGTAAAAATTCTCGTCATCAAAACTGGGACTGGAAAGTAAATACCATTTCACACTTAGCTCTTCATCTCGCTGCCATGATGCGAGTTAGTAGTATGTCTACGACACTATTACTGGTATTGCTGGAGCCACCATTTGGCCTTGTGTTGGCACCGCGGTGCCAACTCTGTGCCTTCGAAAAATTTTGCAGATTTTTAATTTTGTGAACTTCCCGAACGCATAACTTCTTCGTTATAAGTCCGAATTGTCTCGTTCAAAAGCCTACGGTTCACAAATTCCATACTCTATGCGTTCATGCAAGAATTTTATCTATTTGACTTCGTTTGCTAAAATTTTACCTATTAGTTCATTTTTAACAAAAACGATAAACGTTCGTGAACGTTCAACACTCGTTTCTTCGTTCTAAGTCAGAATTTGGTCATTTTTGAGTCTACAACTCTATAATGCCAAATATGACTTGTCTCCATTGAAAACCAATGTTTCTAAGCTCAATATCAAAATTCGACCTCCATTCCGAGAATTTTACGAATTCGACGATTATCGTCCAAACTCGTGAATTCCACCTCAACTTTATTTCTTAAGATTTGTTCTTCACTTCAAATGGATTCAATCCATCATATAAACATTTCAAACTACTTATTACATTAACTTATTTTCAAATTAGGTTTTTGACTTATTCTTCATAAGTTCATGGCTTATCAACTTATAACTTTCATGATTTTATTTACTTATGACTTATTATTGATTTAAGTCCTTTACTCAATGTTCTCATATCATATCCAACATACTAACTTCATATGACAAACATACTTCATTAACTTATTGACATGATAAGTTATTACTTGTTCTTCATTAGTCTATAACTTGTAAAAGTATGAACTACTTATGAATCCACTTTGCATGACTTATCATAGCTTAAATCTTTTAACCAACATCCTTACTTCTTATTATCATACAACCATATTATTTCAACATAAAACAAGTTCCTACAAGTTCTTCCTTGTTTCATAACTTATATGATTACGAATAGCTTATTCATGACTTATACGGCTTATTAAGACTTAAGCTCTTCGATTACTCATTCCTATCATTCCTTAGCATACATGTTCTACCACTACCCATCTCTTACTAATGGAAGAGAAAGAGATTCAGGGTTTAAGTTCTTACCCTTGAATATCACTTGACTAAGCTTTAATCTCCTTCTTGCTTCCTGAAAATCTCATAATGGAAGTTTGACTTATAAGTGCTTATTCTCTGTAACCAATAAGTTTCTTAACTTGAGAGGAGTTGGGAGAAATTTATCAACCAACAAATGAAGTGAGGCTTCTCTATTTATAGGCAATCCTAAGTTAGGGCATTATGGACATTTAGGCCATCCCACCTCCTTAATCACCTCCTTAATATTCATTACCTAGCTACTAAGTAAACTTGGCCATTAAGTCTACTTGATCATCACACTTACTTAGCTGTTAAGTATACTTGCTAGTCACCTAGCTTATCCTTTGCTTGTTGATCACAACTTTTACTTGTTCACCACATATAAGCACTTTACTTGCTTATCACATTAATTACTTGCTCATTACTTTGGATCACCCATGGTTTGCTCCAATGGGTCAAGCTTTACCTTTTGGATCTTACCTTGGGCTTTGCATTTAATTAGCTTAATTAACTTATCTTATACATTGGGCTTACAATTAAACAAACACTTAGGCTTGTTCAATAATTTACATTGGACTTAACATTACAAATAATTGGGCTTTAACATTATTTCGTATTGGGCTTTATTATTATCCCAATTGGACATTACAATTTCCTACACAATCCTACAAGTCCATTACATAGGCTTAAAGCCTTATAACGTATAATCTACGTATAATTCTCATATTCCAACTCGTATACTTATTCACATACGACATACCATCATTCAATCATACTCGTATAACACCTCGTATTATACTCGTATTCATTACCTCGTACAATACCTACGTATTATATGATCAACGCTTTAATTCATTATACGCATTTAAATTCCTTCTCGGAACTCACTTTCCCTAACCATTAAGTTTTAAGTCTGCAGGCGAAAAACTGTGTTTGCCATAACTGAAATATTATTGGATATTCTATCTCACCTCGATATTCTATCATTACGTATTTCTCGGAAGTTCAAAAATAATTCCTGAGCAGAAATGCGTGAATAGTGTTTTTCAAAAAAATTCTCGAAAAGTTTTTATTTTCGTCTTGAAAATTCAAACACTTTAATTCTATCACGTAGCCAAAATACTATGACATTCCGATATGCCTAGGTCATAGAACGACCTTCAATTAGCTTACTCCCATAAATAATTAATTAAATTCATTTAATCCACATAATAAAAATAAAAATTTAATTCTCAAAAATCCAAAATTTCTGGGGCGTTACACTCTTCCCCCCTTATAAGGATTCTGTCCTCAGAATCATGCTAATAATACATACACCATTAAGGAAAAAAATTTCCATCATTTTAATTTCAAATTCCTACAATGCTTCTACAACATTGAGGTTCTTTCATTTCACCTTCACCGAAGGTATTATCTTATTCTTCATGACTTGTCACTTCCTATCAATAATTTGAGTTGGAAGTTAAATACTTATTGACACATTACGTTATTACCCTTTCATTAGCTTTTAACTTTGAATTATTTGAAATTCAAATTCCTCCTTCAAAACAAGATTATACTTGATCCTCTCTTCATCATGCATCCTCTTCTTCCTTCGCGTACATTCCTCATTACCTAGTTTTAGTTACTTAACTCGTTCAAGTATCGTGGATTGAGTCTGTGCTGTGAATAACATTTCTACCACTTCATTCCACAATTTAACCTCTAACTATGTTTTCGCCATTTCCGTTATTAACTCATTTTGAGTTGTTAACATCGATAGCTTTTCCCTACCCTTCCTACTTAACGCGTCGGCTTCTACGTTAACTTTCCCGGATTGATATAACATATCAACGTTGAAATCTTTTATCCATTCTAATTACCTTCTCTACCTCATATTCAACTCCTTTTGTGTGAAGATATATTTGGACTCATAGAGTCAGTCCGTATATATCACATTTCTCATAAATATAATTACTATCTTCAAATTTTTTAATTCAAAACTACTGACTTCCAATTATAGATCATAAATAGGATAGACCTTCTCATAATCCATTAACTGGCGTGATGCATACCTAATGACTTTTGCCATGTACTTACATAAGCACATAATCTAAATCATCTATGCGAAAGATCGAGATATACTACAAAATTCCCATATCATCATCGATAGAGACAATCTGGTACCTTACTTAACTTCCCTTTCTAGTTCCTGAATACTATTTTTCTCACTTCCCATTTCGACAATACCAACCTGTAACACTAATGGTACTTTTAATCATAGCACCTCATAAGGGTACCTATCAATTTACCCCCGACTTACTTCGGCGCCTCTTCTTACGAAAAAAATCTAGCTTTCAGACATTAGTCCACCCAATTGACATAACCGAAACTTGTCATAACTATAACGAGTTCGAATGTCATCTTAGGTACCTCCTCCTTCTTCCTTACTTTCAACCGACTATACCCCGTACGCAAATCTATCTTAGAAAAATTCTTTGCCCTCTTCAACTGATCAAATAGATCATCGATCCTGGGCCATGGGTATTCATTCTTAACTGCTAACTTACTCCTATTACGATAGTCGATACACAACCGTAATGACTCATCCTCTTCCTTAACATCCTCCTAACTTGCTTTATTGTTAGACAACAAAAGCGTCGTGGTATTTTATTACCATAGAATACTACCTTGGGTTACTTAGAAAACCGAAGATCCATTCTTTTATTCTAACAATTTATTAAAGTTCTATGGTTAATCAACTCATTCATACCGAGAATTACTTCAAATTCTCTCAACTTTATCGGTACTTATTTACCAATACTTACTTACATTCCTTATTCGTGAAGCCATTTCCACGAATATAATTAACAAAAGTTATTTCCCCATTCTCTACCGTAATGTTTAAAGATACTTATAATCCCTTTCAGACAGACTCCTAGATGAGTCTTTCCACATGTCTTACACACTTCAATCTTACACTTAGGATCCCTTTGTCCCACTTCAGTATTCCTGGAGTTAAAATTCTTTATTGTTAGCATATTGCCACTACCACTGGCATTCTCTGCCTTAGTTCCCCCATCTTCCTTGCTCTTAGCTTTCTTCTCTTTGTGGTATTGAGTCAACGCCTCACTACCACCCTCTGCTATAATCACTTTTTCTAGAATGGTCCCATAGGAAACAATCTGAAATAATAAATTTCTACTATAGAGCCAGGATTTCAGGCCCTGCTCAAACCTACGAGCCTTCCTCTCCTCAATGTCCACTTGATGTGGAGCAAAATTTTCCAATTCATTGAATCTGGCCGCGTATTGGGGAACCGTCATATCCCCTAGTTTAAGTTCTAAGAACGTAATCTCCATCCTCCCTTACATACTTGTAGGGAAATAATTCTTGAAGAAAACCTTCTTGAACTGTTCCCAGGTTACCCCATCTGTTCTAGCCCCACCCTGGTGAGCCTCCCACCAAAAGTTGGCTTTCCCTTCTTATTATATAAGTCACAAAAGAAGTCTTTTGCGCCTCACCTACGTTTGTAATAACAAACGCCTTCTCTATTTCCTTTACCCATGTCTGGGCCTCTATTTGGTCCGTCGTTCCTTTGAACTCCGGCGGACCTACGCTTTTAAATTCTTTAAAGGTAGTCATTCTGGCTCCCCTAGGTTCCGCGGGTACTCTACCCCCAGTTTAGTTAAGTGCAGCCGTTAATAAATTAACGAACTCTTGCATAGGGTTGTTTTGACCCCCTTAATTATCATTACTTTATTCCGCTTCCTGATTACGTTATCTTTTCCTTGATAACATTTTTTTTTATTAAATAAATAGAATTTCATTATTATCTATTTACTTACTTCGTTATCCTTCCATACTAATAACTCATACTACAACAAAGCACATTAAAAAAAATTCATTATATTAATACGCTTCTTCATATTTTGAAACTATTTACACTTTACTTCCATAGCCAACGGCTAGTACATTTCTATCCCGCAATTGAACTTCTCAAATGTTTGGATTTACAAAAAGACTACCCTATTATACGAAAGAGGGTTTTACGTCACTAAGCACATATTTATAACTCTAGCTTTCTAATAATGCATAACAGCGTCCTCGTGTTTCTCATTCGCAATCTTCGCTACAGTATCCCGACTAATAGTATGTCGAGTTTGTCCTGACTCCATGGGATGACAAACAACTTTAAGCTTGAAATCCTTATGAGCACTCTCATGGATATAAGACATCCGTGCTATTTTCCGGTCTCTCTTAATCAGCTTCTTACGAAGCTTATCGGCCTCTTCCTTATAGTCCCTAGCCTGCTCTATCATAAGCATCTGCCTATCGTGCTCTGACTCAAAATCTGCTTCTGCAGATACCTTAGTTTCATGGAGATAATTAATCTCTTCACTCTAATTACACTTAATTGTATTTCGATTTGCACATTCCTGTCAAGCACTGCCAGATACAATGCTCTCATTGCGTCTGGGGTTATTGACTCTAGTGTAGGTACCACCGTATTAACCGATGTTACCTCCATTTCCTCCTCCTCATAGACCATCATATTAAGATATATTATTTATATCCATATCTCCCTCTGAGTAGTCCTCCTCGGAAAAGTACTCCATTGTCTCCAGAGCTCCTCTAGAATCACTAATGGTACATCCATGGCCAAGCATAGAGTACGAGCTACTACTGTTCACAACTTCTTCGCTCTTTGCGTGTATATCTCTATACATCAAGCTATCGATCGACATCCTACAATAACACATAACATGTTGATTAGTACATAACACACCATAATATAAGCACAAATCACATTTAATTTATTTAGGATTACTTTCCATCTTTTAAATCTTTCGGTACTGAATTTCCTCAATACCTTATTAACTCATTCAACTGAAGTAAAGCTTGAGTTTACTTCCTTCGGACTTTTCTTCCATAACGAGGTTATTAGCCTAAGGTTCTTCCCCCCCCCCCCCCCTTAAGTTTTATAACCTAATGCTTTGATACCAACCTGTGATGCCCCCAAATCTGGGAATCTTCCAACCCGACAGATGGTGCTACACGGTACTCATAACTGTAAATTCATTCTATTGAAACGACATCAAAATGTGCGTATCAACGACATTCTTATTACATTAATAATATTACATCTCGTTCCCGGGTTCTATAACCAGTACATTCTTTGTTCATCATATTAATATATATACAACTTACTAGTTTATTACAAGGTAAACTAATCATTCATCTTTGTCTTGCCTTTATCCCTGTCAGATCCCTCGGTTCGTTCGGTCCTAGCTGCATTCATATGGTTCAAGCAAGAGTGAGCATAACAAGCTCAGCAAGTACAATAATTTCTTTTAAACAACATGCTTGAAACATAGGAATCGTATATCTTCAATAATTGGATAAGAGTTATGAAGTACTATCAATTATTCAAAATAACATTTCTTTTCTTTCAAAACGTTTTACAATAACAATATTCAGTAAAACATCAGTTCTGGCTCAAGACCATGAGCATTTCATAATTTCTTTGAAAATTTCAACCCGGCACTAAGTCCGTAAGTCTGGCATTTCTTACGAGCACTTCTGGGTGATCAACCTATAGTACTCTATGTTGATCAACACTACATCCATTAAACGTATGTACGTTTAAGTTTTGGCAACCTCACGTGCCCATCAAATAATCGATGAAAAATACATTTGTTTATTCATAATCAAGCTTACCTTGAATCCGTACCAAATAATTGGCATAGGATAGCGTTATCAATTCTATATTGCAAGACTTGTAAATAAATCAATCAACTCTTCAAGACTAGTCTAGCTGAGATAAAACTGGCATCAACCCTTTAGTAAAACAGTTCATGCATCTCATCACAGAAAACTTGGCTAACACGAAGGTTAAAAAAGCGTTTAAGAAAAACTTGCCTTCAGCGTCTACTCCAGTAAAATAACTCTTCCTTTCAGTCTTTACAGTCTCTACAATACATAACCACGTAACATACCACATTAGGTCATGAATGGACATACATGGTTCCTAATGAATCTTACCCTTCTTCTCAATCTAATCCTGCATTAGATTTGTTATTATTGGTTCCGACTTGCCACTATACTTTACAGTGTTCTTACCAACTTCTTTTCCTTCTATAATTTAACTGAAATTATTTCACTAATACAACTCGGTTTGAGTTAATCATCCTTCGTCACGGATTACTAACGTTCCTACGTTATTCAAAACTCGATCGTCCTTTGTTAAGTACACTTTATTTCATTCCGTTTACGTTCATGTATTACTTAACAACTTTTAGTTGTAACTCTTAACGATATAGGACTTATCATTATTGAATACGGTTCACGTTCTTTATACTTTACATTCGTTGTTTAATTATTCATTAAACAACATTAAATTCCTAAAGTCATCACTATAATAGTGATTTAGGAAAGGTCTTATCATGTTCATTAAATAATTACATGACCCATACTGGTATTGCAAACCATTGGATTCATATTCAACTTGGTCAACAAATTCCTATAGTCGGCTTTGCACATTACGTTGTTCTCATTATGTTCATCTTCAATTGATTATCAACCTTTAATCATCATACATTAGGTGTCTAACAATGCTTTAACAATGTTATATTAACACCTTAGGTCATTACTAAGGAGTTATCTTTACTTCTATACTTGTAAACATTCTTGTCATCAAAAACTGGGGATTTGGCGCGCATTACACATAGCTCTCTTCATCTCGCTCCGTGGCGCGAGTTAGTAGTTTACCCTAACACTGTTACGGTGCTGTGGTGCCAGCATTTGGCCTTGGGTTGGTGCCGCGGCGCCAACTCTATGCCTTAGAAAAATTTTGCAGATTTTTAATTTTGTGAACTTCCCGGACGCATAACTTCTTCGTTATAAGTCCGAATTGGCTCGTTCAAAAGCATACGGTTCACAAATTCCATACTCTATGCGTTCATGCAAGAATTTTATCTATTTGACTTCGTTTGTTAAAATTTCACCTATTAGTTCATTTTTAACAAAAATGATAAACGTTCGTGAACGTTCAACGCTCGTTTCTTCGTTCTAAGTCGGAATTCGGTCATTTTCGAGTCCGCAACTCTATAATGCCAAATATGACTTGTCTCCATTGAAAACCAATGTTTCCAAGCTCAATAACAAAATTCGTCCTCCATTCCAAGAATTTTACGAATTCGACGATTATCGTCCAAACTCGTGAATTCCACCTCAACTTCATTTCTTAAGATTTGTTCTTCGCTTCAAATGGATTCAATCCATCATATAAACATTTCAAACTACTTATTACATTAACTTATTTTCAAATTAGGTTTTTGACTTATTCTTCATAAGTTCATGGCTTATCAACTTATAACTTTCATAATTTTATTTACTTATGACTTATTATTGATTTAAGTCCTTTACTCAATGTTCTCATATCATATCCAACATACTAACTTCATATGACAAACATACTTCATTAACTTATTGACGTGATAAGTTATTACTTGTTCTTCATTAGTCTATAACTTGTAAAAGTATGAACTACTTATGAATCCACTTTACATGACTTATCATAGCTTAAATCTTTTAACCAACATCCTTACTTCTTATTATCATACAACCTTATTATTTCAACATAAAACTAGTTCCTACAAGTTCTTCCTTGTTTCATAACTTATATGATTACGAATAGCTTATTCATGACTTATACGGCTTATTAAGACTTAGGCTCTTCGATTACTCATTCCTATCATTCCTTAGCATACATGTTCTACCACTACCCATCTCCCTACTAATAGAAGAGAAAGAGATTCATGGTTTAAGTTCTTACCCTTGAATATCACTTGACTAAGCTTTAATCTCCTTCTTGCTTCTTGAAAATCTCATAATGGAAGTTTGACTTATAAGTTCTTATTCTCTCTAACCAATAAGTTGCTTAACTTGAGAGGAGTTGGGAGAAATTTATCAACCAACAAATGAAGTGAGGCTTCTCTATTTATAGGCAATCCTAAGTTAGGGCATTATGGACATTTAGGCCATCCCACCTCCTTAATCACCTCCTTACTATTCATTACCTAGCTATTAAGTAAACTTGGCCATTAAGTCTACTTGATCATCACACTTACTTAGCTATTAAGTATACTTGCTAGTCACCTAGCTTATCCTTTGCTTGTTGATCACAACTTTTACTTGTAAACCACACATAAGCACTTTACTTGCTTATCACATTAATTACTTGTTCATTACTTTGGATCACCCATGGGTTGCTCCAATGGATCAAGCTTTTCCGTTTGGATCTTACCTTGTGCTTTACATTTAATTAGCTTAATTAACTTATCTTATACATTGGGCTTACAATTAAACAAACACTTGGGTTGGTTCAATAATTTACATTGGACTTAACATTACAAATAATTGGGCTTTAATATTATTTCGTATTGGGCTTTATTATTATCCCAATTAGACATTACAATTTCCTACATAATCCTACAAGTCCATTACATAGGCTTAAAGCCTTATAACGTATAATCTACGTATAATTCTCATATTCCAACTCGTATACTTATTCACATACGACATACCATCATTCAATCATACTCGTATAACACCTCGTATTATACTCGTATTCATTACCTCGTACAATACCTACGTATTATATGATCAACGCTTTAATTCATTATACGCATTTAAATTCCTTCTCGGAACTCACTTTCCTAACCATTAAGTTTTAAGTCCGCAGCGTAAAAAGCATGTTTGCCATAACTGAAATATTATTGGATATTCTATCTCACCTCGATATTCTATCATTACGTATTTCTCGGAAGTTCAAAAATAATTCCTGAGCAGAAATGCGTGAATAGTGTTTTTCAAAAAAATTCTCAAAAAGTTTTTATTTTCGTCTTGGAAATTCAAACACTTTAATTCTATCACGTAGCCAAAATACTATGACATTCCGATATGCCTAGGTCATAGAACGACCTTCAATTAGCTTACTCCCATAAATAATTAATTAAATTCATTTAATCCACATAATAAAAAAAAATTTAATTCTCAAAAATCCAAAATTTCTGGGGCGTTACACGGACTACTGTATGCATGGTGAATGACCCTTCGTATTCATTCTTTATTAAATTGTGGAAAGGATCTGTTGTTGGGTAAAATCTAATTACGCACAACACGCAAGTATACGTGGTCAACAAGTAATAAAGTGAAAGTAGAGTATCGTTCCCACAGAGAATTATTTAATAAAAATCACCAAGTACTAACCCATGACCAATTTAATCTTATTTAAACAAATGATTTAATAATTTAATTTAAAATAATTAAATAAATAAACTATTACTAACTATCCCTAGAATGAAACAAGATATTGAAAACTTGAGATTACAATTTCACTTATTGTTACATTTAAATCAACACACTTCTTGTTAAGCCAAATTATTTATATTGGATTGTTAATCAAGAACACGAAAGTGAAATATGGCCATCTCTCAATGCACCATACTCATATCAAATCAAATCCACAGATGATAGAATCAATTTGAACACCCTAATTAACTAACCCACTATATCTCTATGTGAATTACAATTAAAAGGGGTTTAAGTTCAAGTTCTTAGTAGACTACATATGGCGTAAAGGCATATCTCTATCCTAAACATGAATCATGAATTCCATCCATGCAGAAATCACAAACGCATGCTATCATGATCAGATCTAAATCTATACTTCATCTCTCGAGTTCATATAGATTATCACGGTAATTTTTAGCTAGGCAATTAAGCAATTCATTACAAATCATAATAGACAATCCAAATATAGCTAATAAGACTAACAAAGAAGCATATCAAAGTAAACTACACAATAAGATCCATAGTAATCTCAAAATAGAGTTTAATTCATAAATAAACTAGAATCCATCATCCACAATTGATTATGCATTAAAAAGATACAAATAAATAAGAAAAGAAATTAGAATTGAGATAAACAAATCTGCATTCTCTTGCTTCCAATTTGATTCTCTAATGATAATCAATAGCTTCAATCTTCAATTCTAATCTAATCTAGGCTTCCTAATCTAAGAAAGAAAGTAAAAAATAAGCTCCTAGAAATCTATCCCAAGAGGGATTTAATAGACTCTTAGAACTAGCCTCCCAATCCAAGTTAAACTCAAGTATTTAGAGTTCTAATGGACACCCTAGCAAGTTAGGCAACTAAGAATCCTATTCTAGCTCAAATTGGACATAAAATAATCCAATTTAACTCTCCTCCCACCGCCTAGCGTTCTCCGCGTTGTTTCTAAGCCTTTATGAGCGCGCTCCGCGCTACACTGGCAGAGAATCTAGTGGCCTAGCGCGGTCCGCGCTACGTGTAGTTTCTGCTACGACGTCCTTTGGTAAAACAAGCATAACGTTTGATCTGCTTGGAGTTACGGGGCCTGCCACCTATCAAATCGAAGATAACGACAAGATCTACAACTTTCATTCTTTGAGGATTGACAAATTCGGATTGGATCAAGGCGGAAATCGGGCTTGAAGTAGATGTTATGTAAATGGCAAACTTGACAACTCTTAGCTTTGATCTTCGTTGATAAAAAGGTCATAACTCTAGCATCTGAGCTCCGATTGGGATGATTCAAGATGTTCCGGAAATCTAAGAAGTAGAGCTACCATAAAATCCAAGTTACAAGCCAAGAACATTCATCTAACTTGGTGTTAAAAGTCCTTCAATATTCCTTTCTTGCATTTGCTTACGTATTTTAGTCCAAAAGATGTCCGAATTGCTTTCCCTTGCTTCTTCATGCCAATGTCATGTCATATCCTAAAAAAATAACATAATATGTATGAAAAGTAACTAAGAACATGAATATAAGAAACTAATTCAAGTAACAGATACTGGATAAGTAGGTATAAAACCTACTTATCAAATACCCCCAAACTTAAACATTTGCTTGTCCTCAAGCAAAAACACAAATTAGACTATTTCATCCTCTAGCAATGATCCACCCAAACAGTGAATCAATATGAATTCGATCAATGGCCTCAAAGGTTACAACAGATAATAACCCGTAGAAAATTTCAAAACAATGTCATGTCTAAAATTTCAACAACTGTCATTAAACTCACATCTACTCTTGATCTTTTAAGTGTGTGTGTGCATCCACATGTTCAATCTAGTCATGATTTAGATTAAATCAACCAATACTCATAAAAGATTTTCAAAAATGACTTTCAAAACTTCTTATCACATCAATCACCGCTAATATAGACATAACACAAATTTTTCTTGAGGATCAACTGGATATTTAAACTTTTAAGCACGTAAGAACCCTTCCCAAGTATTTCAAAAATACATATTTTCTTTTTTCTATTTAGTGAGTGCGTTTTACGCTCCATCTCACTTTCCACTTTTCATTAAACGAGTGCGTTTTATGCTCCATCTCGCTTTTCATTTTTCATCGAACGAGTGCGTTTTATGCTCCATCTCGTGCCTGTGTTTATGGGGAGTGTGTGTTATGCTTCATCTCGACCCACCACAAGATTCAATTATTCAACTCGGGAAGGTTCCAATAATTTTTTTTTCATAAATACCCCAAGATTTCCCCCAAACTTATGTGAGTGCCTAATTTTCACTTCGAATGATGTTCAAATAAGATATCTCAAGTTGCAATGGTATCTTTCATAAGAAATTAGCCAAAAAAAAATTCAATCCCAACTGGCTAAACAAATGGATATGTGTAAAAAATTTAAAAAATTTCGCAAGTAATGTGAAACCCAACTAACTAGTTAAAATATAGACTAAGCATGCTCATCAATTCTCCAAGAGTTAACAATATCAACCACCCACTTATCATTGGCCAAAATCAAATTCCATCAAAATATTGCCCAAGTAAATACTAAACATGATAAATACCCCCAAACTTAAAATAGACATTGTCCTCAATGGCTAAGATATAAAAAATTAAAAGAGAGGACTTCCCTGACATACAGCAATTTATCTCCTTGTCTGCGAAGTTTGAAGAATAGGTTAAGCACATTGGAATGAATCGGGCACCACACTTGAGTTTGACTTGCATAACCTTTCCATAATCTTTTGGCTATCCATTGAACCTCCAATAACTGCAATGCAAAGAGACAACATGGATTAGAATAACACTATGGATTGGTAAGAGAACTTAATAAGCAAATTAATTCCTATCTACTAAATAAACTAGTAAAGCATATAAATATAAAAATTTCTGGGTTGCCTCCCAGTTAGCGCTTGAATTACAGTCTTTCAGCCTGACTTTGTCTGGTCAACGCTACCCAATTCCTCTTCGAAAATTGAGGAACCCTCCATCCATTGGAAATAATGTAGCTTTTGGTAGGTTCCCAATTGTGATAGCCATTGCTTTAAAGTCACCTAGCATGCTCTGATTTGGTATGATCTCAATCAAGAACATCCCCCAGCTAGGTGTTTTCTCCATTGTATATGTGATCACTTTGGGGAATGGAAGCTTGTCACACACAATGGGCTCTCCATCTATCCTTTCTTTCTCGTCGCATCATGGATTCAAAATTGTACTCGCTCTTTTGTCATCAAGAGCTTCGCCGACGACATGACTACCAAGTGAGTATGATTTTGCAAATCTGACCGACTCTTTGATCTTTGGTGGAGACCCATTTAGATCTTCATGGACCTCTATTTCATTATCCCCAATTGTCTCCACACTTCCTATATCTTGTGGCTCATCCAGTCGTAGATTCGGTTCGGGTTCTCCATCAATTTCGTCATCCATATCATAAAGCCAAGTGTTTGGAGGAAGGTTGCTTACTACTTTGGTCATTTGATCTATCATATTTTGAAGATTTTGAATTGCTATCTCTTGATTTTGAATTGACCGTTCTTGATTAATCCTCCTCTCCTCAGTTGATGCTATGAACTTGGACAACAATTCCTCCAATCTCGAATTATCTGTCTCAGTTTTGGAATCCATGTATTGAGGACCATGAGTTGAAGTGGTGATGAGTTGTTCCATCTGGTGCTGAAAATTATGGCTCGATATTTCTTGACTCGTCATCCTCTCCTCTTGGTTTGCTATGACCTTTGACAGTAATTCCTCAAACTTTGACTTTTCTTCGTTTAATGGAGGTTGATATGAGAATTCTGGCATGTATGTTGGATTTGGAGCGTAGTATTGGTTTTCATAAGTATAGCTCCATGACGAATCCAGGTGATACCCCCAAACTTGGTGATAGTTAAGATCAACATAGTTATTGAGGTAATCACCACTATATTATCTTTGGTTCAAAATTGATGGTGCATTGATGACTTTGATGGATGCCAAACTGATAATAGTCACTGCGTAATCGCCATCCTTCGCCTCCGTTGAAATTGCGATAACCTCCAAGGTCTTCAAATTTGCCTCAATTTGTACTGACTCTGCGGAAAATGCATTAAGTCCATCAATCCATGTTTCCCTTGGTTGAGTCATGTTCATGTATAGCCATTGATACGAAAAGTCATCCATGGTACCTGACAAAAGAGAAATATAGGAAGAGAATTAAAAATAAAAATAAAAATATTTAAATTAAGACTAATTTGATTGAAATTAATATTGGTAAAAAATATTAAACTAATTCCCAAGAAAATGGCGCCAAAAACTTGTTGGGTAAAATCTAATTACATACAACACATGAGTATCACGTGGTCAACAAGTAATAAAGTGAAAGTAGAGTATCGTTCCCACAGAGAATTATTTAATAAAAATCACCAAGTACTAACCCATGACCAATTTAATCTTATTTAAACAAATGATTTAATAATTTAATTTAAAATAATTAAATAAACTATTACTAACTATCCCTAGAATGAAACAAGATATTGAAGACTTGAGATTAAAATTTCACTTATTGTTACATTTAAATCAACACACTTCCTGTTAAGTCAAATTATTTATACTGGATTGTTAATCAAGAACAAGAAAGTGAAATATGGCCATCTCTAAATGCACCATACTCATATCAAATCAAATCCACAGATGATAGAATCAATTTCAACACCCTAATTAACTAACACACTATATCTCTATGTGAATTACAATTAAAAAGGGTTTAAGTTCAAGTTCTTATTAGACTACATATGGCATAAAGGCATATCTCTATCCTAAACACGAATCATGAATTCCATCCATGCAAAAATCATAAACACATGCTATCATGATCAGATCTAAATCTATACTTCATCTCTCGAGTTCATATAGATTATCACGGTAATTGTTTGCTAGGCAATTAAGCAATTCATTACAAATCATAATAGACAATCCAAATATAGCTAATAAGACTAACAAAGAAGCATATCAAAGTAAACTACACAAGAAGACCCATAGTAATCTCAAAATAGAGTTTAATTCATAAATAAACTAGAATCCATCATCCACAATTGATTAAACATTAAAAAGATACAAATAAATAAGAAAAGAAATTAGAATTGAGATAAACAAATCTGCAATCTCTTGCTTCCAATTTGATTCTCCAATGATAATCAATTGCTTCAATCTTCAATTCTAATCTAATCTAAGCTTCCTAATCTAAGAAAGAAAGTAAAGAATAAGCTCCTAGAAATCTATCCCAAGAGGGATTTAATAGACTCTTAGAACTAGCCTTCCAATCCAAGTTAAACTCAAGTATTTAGAGTTCTAATGGACACCCTAGCAAGTTAGGCAACTAAGAATCCTATTCTAGCTCAAATTGGACATCAAATAACCCAATTTAACTCTCCTCCCGCCACCTAGCATGCTCCACACTGTTGCTAAGCCTTTCTGGGAGAGCTCTGCGCTACACTGGCAGAGAATCTGGTGGCCTAGCGCGCCCCTAGCGCGGTCCGCGCTACGCGTAGTTTCTGCTACAACGTCCTTTGGTAAAATAGGTATAACTTTTGATCCACTTGGAGTTACGGGGCCTACCACCTATCAAATCGAAGATAACGATGAGATATACAACTTTCATTCTTTGAGGATTAACAGATTGGGACTGGATCAAGGCGGAAATCGGGCTTGAAGTAGATGCTATGTAAATGGCAAACTTGACAACTCTTAGCTTTGATCTTCGTTGATAAAAAGGCCATAACTCTCACATCCGAGCTCCGATTGGGATAATTCAAGATGTTTCGGAAAGCTAAGAAGTAGAGCTACCATAAAATCTAAGTTCCAAGCCAAGAACATGCATCTAACTTGGTGTTAAAAGTCCTTCAATATTCTCTTCTTGCATTTGCTTACGTATTTTAGTCCAAAAGATGTCCGAATTGCTTTCCCTTGCTTCTTCATGCCAATGTCATGTCATAGCCTAAAAAACATAACATAAAATGTATAAAAAGTAACTAAGAACATGAATATAAGCAACTAATTCAAGTAACAGATACCGAATAAGTAGGTATAAAACCTACTTATCATCTGTCTACGTGGATTACCGCATGGCGGGTGAAAATCCATTTGCAGTTTCGTATATGCTATTTTACTCATATAAGATATCATTTCTTTTGTACTCGTCATGGAATATTATTTTCTTTTGTATTTTCCTTTTATGAGTACTATTCACGGAGTAATATTCAAAAGTTACTATTTACGTGTTACTATTCACCCGGTTACTATTCACTCTAATGTTATTCACTCGGGTATTCGGGGCACTTTTCGTGCTGGAGTACTATTCACGAGTTACTATTCACAGGTTACTATTCACCCGATTACTATTCACTCTAGTATTATTCACTCGGGTATTCGGGACACTTTTTATGCCAGGGTACTATTCACGAGGCACTATTCCAGAAGTACTATTCACAGGGTACTATTCACGGGGTACTATTCACCCGAAAAATATATTTCTTTTATGTCCAAGTTATTTTTGATACATGAATATTATTCTTGAATTTTACTCACAAAGCGAGATCATGTTGACAATTTGGATATTTTAAAACTGGATAAATTTAAAGTCATTAATATTTATCCTTGATTTCGTTTGATTAATGTTTATATCATTGTCATCATCCTCATGCTTATATTGTGATGAAAGTCATCTTTGGCGTACGTGCATAGATGGACTGTTGGTTGGTATGATTATGACCAGAGATCATTCGGTATAATCATGACTCATAATGTTACAGATGATGTGGTAAAAGTCCTCATTGGCCTGTAATGCATTGATGGCAGTTGTTGGTATGATTATTACCAGGGATTATTCCGTATAATCATGACCATTGGTGAAAACATGAATATCCTTGGCCCGTAGTGCATTGATAATTTGTGGTCGTGATACTAAATAATATCATTGGCTGTAGTGCAGGGGTGATTCGGTGATGTGGATTATTTATTGTGCTGAGTCTCAGCGATAAAATATTGATAATAAACTTTTAATTTATAGAAGATAGTAGATATCATGCTCTACTTGACTCTTCTGTGATACAGTTGCATGTCTTTGGCCTGTAGTGCAAGATGAATTGTTAATGAATATCTTTGGCCCATAGTGCAAAGATGAATTTATTAGTATGATTATGAATAGGAACTGTGATTTAGTATAACCATGATCTTTGATGTTTCAGGTAAAGACAAGTGATGAAAATTATCTTCGTCCTAGGTACAAAGAGGAATTTAGAACCACAATTATGATTATGTGTTGTTCACATGATTGTGGATAGGAATTGTTGATTGATGTTACAGGGATAAAACATTGTTGGTGGACTTTAAACATGGAGAAGATATAGACTTTATGGTCTATTTGACTCTTCTAATGGATTGCTCGTTCCACTACAACTATAGTTGAAAAGTTTTATCATCTACCATATGTTCTAAATCTCTGATTTATTACTGATGAAGGCTATTGATAATTTAATTATCTTTAGTCATGATATTCTTTATTGGGCTAGTTGTGCTCACCCTTTTGTTTCATAATTCCTTTTAGGTAATAAGAGTGTAGCTGGGTCGAGTGGAGGTAACAGGGGATTAGAACGGTGGTCTATAGCTGTTGAGGTTCTCCCTAAACAGTATGGAAATAATTTTATTGAGAACTTCAGATAAGTGTGTTGTATTTTATACGACATTTAATAGTTATATTTGGTGAATCAAATAGGGTGAGGCGAACCCAACTTTGGAAGGGTGTTTTGACACTATCATACAAGATGTCTAATGACATACAACTTCGTGTTATCATAAGACAGGGTTATGCACATCCACTTGCTGAGTATATCTACGAGCACTACCTATATAATCTTGGGGTTATTGATTGTACTTTTATGTAAAGTACCATTGTAAGGTGTTGTGGTCGAGGCACCATGAGAGTTACATATATTTGTTTTAAAACTCACAGCTTATGTGTGGTCGTACTCTGCACGACAGTTCAACATTTGTATAAATAAAGTTCGTATTTGATTTTTATAGTGTGATATCTGACGACTCAGAATGGGTTGTGTGGACCTATTTTGGGGGTGCCACAAATGGTATCAGAGCTTAGGGATATGGTCGCTAGCGAAGATGTCTAGAACTAGGAGGGGAGAGACGAGTAATATACTTCGCTAGTGTGTGACTTACCTAAACTAAAATTCTTACTTGATAAGTTGACAAATTGTGATATGTCAATTAACCTTTATTTTGAAGATATATTCTAGAATAATATCTGAAATACAGGAGATGAGCAATGGGAAAATCATGATACAGAGGAAA
This sequence comes from Panax quinquefolius, assembly GCA_020205615.1. Taxonomy (NCBI): domain Eukaryota; kingdom Viridiplantae; phylum Streptophyta; class Magnoliopsida; order Apiales; family Araliaceae; genus Panax; species Panax quinquefolius. The sequence continues at coordinate 38,403,591 of CM035157.1, read as the reverse complement.
TAACCGGGAAGATACAATCCGAAAAGAAATCAAGGTATTCTCATCTCTTCAAACTACCTGGTACGTAAATTTCGAGGGCGAAATTTCATAAGGAGGGGAGATTGTGAAACGCCAAATTTTATGAAATGAAAGTATTTAATTTTCTTATAATTTTTTATTTTATTTCGTAAATGGTTAAATTGATAAAAGGTTAAAGTTAAGGGTGATATGTGAAAATTTTACAAAGTAAGCAAGTTGTCATAAAATAATCGGTGATAAAAGTACAGTAATACGTGTGGTTGCATAGTAGCTTACGGTATTGATTATTGATGTTTACGTGAGAAGTCACTCAGTTATACTCAATTATTGCTACAGTAATTGCTACATCATATCTCTCATATTATTGATTCAATTATTGTCACAGTATCATCTGTATAATATGTTATATTATTAAATCAATAATTGAGACGACAAAGTTATTCATATTATTATTTGCAATATTGACAATGTCTAGAAGTTCTGTCAAGGAGAGGTTAGATAATCTAATTGTGCGCCAATAGGGAGAAATCCTTATTGGAAAGCCCCCTCTTTCCTGGGAACGACCTGGTTGTTAAATATTGAGAGTTATAATATTAATGATGAATAAGTTCGGGTTAATTAAATAAGAAATTGATAGTTCCATTGTGTGGGAATTATTAGTGTTAGTGGAAATCGACATTTATTTCGATAATAATTGATGTCTGGAGGTTATATTGACCAATCGGGTAATTCACCGGATAAATAATCAATTAATTGCTATTAATTCACATGCTTATAACTATGTGTTCACATGTGTGTACTATTGATTCACATGATTTACTATTAGGGGAGTTGATGCAAGATTGATAATACTTGCATGACTAAATTAAAAATAGAGGTATAGATGAAGGTACTATACTGTAATTAGTTTTTTCACATGATTTTACTATTGAGTCACATGAATGAACTATTAATTCACATGATTTACTATTAGGGGAGGTGGTGCAAGTTTGATAATACTTGTAGGACTAAATTAAAAATGAAGAAAAAGAAGAAGGTATTATACTGTAATATTTCAAGCCCCAAAACGTGCAATTATCGAAACTATATTTTCGTATAAATAGAAGCTCATTATTCCTTCATTCTCACCAATTCACTAAGTCTCACAAGAGCAATTATAGAGATAGAAGCTATAGAGAGAGAAGCTATAGAGAGAAAGAAGAATCGAAGTCTGCTACTTCACTATTCCAATATCCAGTCTTCTTCTAAGGTAAGGGATATCATTATTGTGGTAAGGGGTATTTTTCTTTCGTATTCATGAAGAGAGTTATTTCTTTCAATACTCGTAAGGGTTGTTATTTCAGTGTTTATGTTCGTATAAAGTAGCTTAGAAAGTACCAAATTTCATGCTTTATATGTGTTGGAATCTGCGAATTGAAGTTGGAATGTGATAATATATTAAGAAACGAAAACAACGAAGTTTAAATTCTGTTAATTGATTAGGAAACGAATTCGTGGTGATCGAATTCGCTAAATGTGTCAAAAATAGAGTTTTCTTGAGAAAACATGAAATTTAAGAAATTAAAATAGTTTAGTTTGATGTTTAATTGTTCTAAGTTGATGAATATGTGAGGAAACATATATGTGTTAGTTTTATATCAATTGGATGTGCTAATTTCACTGTCTTAAGGGTGAAATTCGTGTTAGTTGGGCTAAAAATGGAACACTATTCTTTGTATTTTTGGTTCAATACATGCTTTTGTAGCAAGAACAAACAGCAGAAAAGCCAAAAGCAGTAGCGATTCTTGCTTTGTTCTAAGCCTTAAGTGTGGCGCATTGCTGCGCACACCCTAACTTCTAATGATGATGAAGTACGCTAGGTTGCAGGTCATGCATAGCAGACTTGTGTTAGTTTATCATGCATGTTAATGATGTTGAGGCATAATATAAACTACAATAATAGATTGTCATGCGTTGTTTATAAAGTGTAAAAGAGTTTAAGTGATTATTTAAATAAGTTATGTAATGAACCAAATGCGATGTTTTCAAAGGTTAAATATAAATGATAAGGTTTATTGTGTAATTTTAGATTCATTAAGGTATTAATCAACGTGGTTAGGTTCTAGGTTAGGGTTATGACCTAAATGATGGTTTAAACCCTAAAAGCTAATATTCATACAATTAATTGTTGTTGCGATTTCAATGATATGTGTAGGGTAATTGGAGATTGTTTTACATTTGTGTCGCTTACAATCAAGACAAGTTTTCTAAACCTATCTTTTTAAATTGAGCAAGTTTCTAAACTTCTCTCTTTACATTAAGCAAGCTTTCTAACTTCATTCTTTTCATAATGAATGCATGTTCCCATTCCTAAATCATTATTGTACAAGTTCCTAAAATTCTTGTAAAGTTGAGCAAGCCTAATCTATCTTGAGTATGTTGTACAAGCTCTTGTAACCTGATTCGTTACATCGAGCGAGTTTCACTTTCTTAATTGTTATACAAAGCATATACTATTCTAATACGTCAATTCAAATGAGCTTATTCTAACTCTTTTGATTATAGCACTTTGCATGTTTATCATGTCTATTCAATTGTATATATTGTTGAGATCCGATCTTTGACTTTGTTAGCCTTGTTCAGTTATACATTCTTGTATTAAATCTTTATTGATGTAAATTGAATAGTGTTCTAAAATTCTAGAAACACTAATAAGCTAGTTCCAAACTAAAAAAATTTTAGTGCGGAAATTCTAAATTCAAACTGAGATGAACAACCCTAATTTAGGGGATTTTATACGTGTAACGTTTAGATGTTTGTGAACAATATATGGTACAAAGGGCTGATCCCCCTAAGTACGTTAAGAAGGGTTCGTATAGTCTAAATGACTGTTAAGGTTGGGTAATAATACCTAAGTACCGAGGACATAGTTCGTGGTCTTAAGACCCTCAGATAATAAAAGTTCGAACTTGTTTTCTATTTTGATTCGTAGAGCAAGTTATTTATTATTCAGCTTTGGTTGTTCATTCTCATGTTTCTATCTTTACTACTTTCTATATCAGTGAGCATTTGTTTGCTCACTCTTGCAATTAACACTGCAGCTAAAGTGGAGAAATTTGAAGAGCCATCTACTAGCAAAGGAAAGGGTAAATTGTCCAAGTGCTGAAGATATATGAGAAATTATTTAAATGTTTGATGTTTCAAGACTAGTATTATTTTAAGTTGTATTCCGCAAACTAATGTAATAAATTTAAGGTTAGATTACCTGGGATTGTTTTTAAAAGGATGATGTAACACTTTAATGGGAAAGATTATTGTTTAAGTTATTTAAATTATGTCTTTATCCTTTATGATGGGTAGTTAGATGTAATGGTTTTGGATAGTGAACACCAAATCTTGTGGGAATGGAGTACCCGAATTTGGGGGTGTCACAGGAGATGAGCAATGGGAAAATTATAATACAGAGGAAATAACCGGGAAGGTACAATCCAAAAAGAAAGCAAGGTATTCTCATCTCTTTGAACTACCAGGTACGTAAATTTTGAGGGCGAAATTTCATAAGGATGAGAGATTGTGAGACTCTGAATTTTATGAAATGAAAGTATTCAATTTTCTTATAATTATTATTTTATTTCGTAGATGGTTAAATTGGTAAAAGGTTAAAGTTAATGATGATATGTGAAAATTTTGCAAAGTAAGCAAGTTGTCATAAAATAATCAGTGAGAAAAGTACAGTAATACGCGTGGTTGCATAGTAGCACACGGTATTGATTATTGATGCTTACATGAGAAGTCACTCAGTTATACTCAATTATTGCTACAGTAATTGTTACATCATATATCTCATATTATTGATTCAATTATTGTCACAGTATCATCTGCATAATATGTTATATTATTAAATCAATAATTGAGACGACAAAGTTATTCATATTATTATTTGCAATATTGACATGATGTCTAGAAGTTACATCGAGGAGAGGTTAGATAATCTAATTGCGCGCCAATAGGGAGAAATCCTTATTGGAAAGCCCCCTCTTTCCTGGGAACGACCTGGTTGTTAAATATTGAGAGTTATAATATTAATGATGAATAAGTTCATATTAATTAAAGATGAAATTGATAGTTCCATTGTGTGGGAATTATTAGTGTTAGTGGAAATCGACATTTATTTCGATAATAATTGATGTCTGGAGGTTATATTGACCAATCGGGTAATTCACCGGATAAATAATCAATTAATTGCTATTAATTCACATGCTTATAACTATGTGTTCACATGTGTGTACTATTGATTCACATGATTTACTATTAGGGGAGTTGGTGCAAGATTGATAATACTTGCATGACTAAATTAAAAATAGAGGTATAGATGAAGGTACTATACTGTAATTAGTTTTTTCACATGATTTTACTATTGAGTCACATGAATGAACTATTAATTCACATGATTTACTATTAGGGGAGGTGGTGCAAGTTTGATAATACTTGCAGGACTAAATTAAAAATGAAGAAAAAGAAAAAGGTATTATACTGTAATATTTTGAGCCCCAAAATGTGCAATTATCGAAACTATATTTTCCTATAAATAGAAGCTTATTCTTCATTCATTCTCACCAATTCACTAAGTCTCACAAGAGCAATTATAGAGATAGAAGCTATAGAGAGAGAAGCTATAGAGAGAAAGAAGAAGCGAAGTCTGCTACTTCACTATTCCAATATCCAGTCTTCTTCTGAGGTAAGGGATATCATTATTGTGGTAAGGGGTATTTTTCTTTCGTATTCATGAAGAGAGTTATTTATTTTAATACTCGTAAGGGTTGTTATTTCATGCTTTATTATTACATTAGAATAACTTTTGTATCTAAATTACTGCAAATGCTGCGTGGTGAAAATTCTTACATTATTCCATTCTTTATTTTTCTGTTGGAATAACCTATATACGCGGATTACCGTATGCATGGTGAAATTCTTCTGTTATTCTATTCTTTATTATTCTGTTGGAATAACCTGTATACGCGGATTACCGTATGCATGGTGCAATTCTTCTGTTATTCCATTCTTTATTATTCTCTTTGGAATAACTCAGTATATGGATTCTAGTATACACGTGGTGAAATTCTTCTATTATTCCATTCTTTATTATTCTATTAGAATAACCTGTATACGTGGATTACCGTATGCGTGGTGATATTCTTCTGTTATTCCATTCTTTATTATTCTGTTGGAATAACATGTATACACGGATTACCGTATGCGTGGTGAAATTCTTCTGTTATTCCATTCTTTATTATTACATTGGAATAACTCAGTATCTGTGGATTCTAGAATCGTGGTGAAATTCTTCTATTATTCCATTCTTTATTATTACATTGGAATAACCATTATCTGTGGATTCTGGTATGCGTGGTGAAATTCTTACATTATTCCATTCTTTGTTATTACATTGGAATAACTTTTGTATCTGTACGGACTACTAGTATGAGTGATAAAATTCTTCTGTTATTCCATTCTTTATTATTCTGTTGGAGTAACCTATCTACGCGGACTACCACATGCATGGTGAATGACCCTTTGTATTCATTCTTTATTAAATTGTGGAAAGGATCTGTCTACGTTGATTACCGCATGGCGGGTGAAAATCCATTTGCAGTTTCGTATATGCTATTATACTCGTATGAGATATCATTTCTTTTGTACTCATCATTTTCTTTTGTATTTTCCTTTTATGAGTACTATTCACGGAGTAATATTTATAAGTTACTATTTACGGGTTACTATTCACTCTAATATTATTCACTCGGGTATTCAGGGCACTTTTTGTGCCGGAGTACTATTCACGAGTTACTATTCACGGGTTACTATTCACCCAATTACTATTCACTCTAGTATTATTCATTCGGGTATTCGGGACACTTTTCATGTCGGGGTACTATTCACGAGGTACTATTCCCGAAGTACTATTCATAGAGTACTATTCACGGGATACTATTCACTAGAAAAATATATTTCTTTTACATATCAAGTTATTTTTGATACATGAATATTATTCTTGAATTTTACTCCACAAAGCAGTATCATGTTGACAATTTAGATATTTTTAAACTCTGGATAAATTTAAAGTCTTTAATACTTATCCTTGATTTCGTTTGATTAATACTTATATCATTGTCATCATCCTCATGCTTATATTATGATGAAAGTCATCTTTGGCGTACATGCATAGATGAACTGTTGGTTGGTATGATTATGACCAGGGATCATTCGGTATAATCATGACCCGTAATGTTACAGATGATGTGGTAAAAGTCCTCATTAACCTGTAGTGCATTGATGGACGGCTGTTGGTATGATTATGACCATGGATTATTCGGTATAATCATGACCATTGGTGAAAACACGAATATCCTTGGCCCGTAGTGCATGGATAATTTATGGTCGTGATACTAAATAATATCCTTGGCCGTAGTGCAGGGGTGATTCGGTGATGTGGATTATTTATTATGCTGAATCTCAGCGATAAAATATTGATAATAAACTTTTAATTTGTAGAAGATAGTAGATATCATGCTCTACTTGACTCTTCTGTGATACAGTTGCATGTCTTTGGCCTGTAGTGCAAGATGAACTGTTAATGAATATCTTTGGCACATAGTGCAAAGATGAATTTATTATTATGATTATGAACAGGAACTGTGATTTGGTATAACCATGATCTTTGATGTTTCAGGTAAAGACAGGTGATGAAAATTATCTTAAATCACAGGTGCGAAGAGAATTTAGAACCACAATTATGATTATGAGTTGTTCACATGATTGTGGACAGGAATTGTTGATTGATGTTACAGGGATAAAACATTGTTGGTGGACTTTTAACATGGAGAAGATAATAGACTTTATGGTCTATTTGACTCTTCTAATGGATTGCTCGTTCTGCTGCAACTATGGTTGAAAAGTTTTATCATCTACCATATGTTCTAAATCTCTGATTTATTACTGATGAAGGCTATTGATAATTTAATTATCTTTAGTCATGATATTCTTTACTGGGCCTGTTGTGCTCACCCTTTTGCTCCACAATTCCTTTCAGGTAATAAGAGTGTAGCTGGGTCGAGCGGAGGTAACAGGGGATTAGAACGGTGGTCTATAGCTATTGAGGTTCTCCCTAAACAGTATGGAAATAATTTTATTGAGAACTTTAGATAAGTGTGTTGTATTTTATACAACATTTAATAGTTATATTTGGTGAATCAAATAGGGTGAGGCGAACCCAACTTTGGAAGGGTGTTTTGACACTATCATACAAGATGTCTAATGACATACGACTAAGTGTTATCATAAGACAGGATTGTGCACATCCACTTGCTGAGTATATCTACGAGCACTACCTATATAATCTTGGAGTTTGGTTGAAGTATAATTCTCAATTGGAGACAATGGAGATAATTATATTACAAGAGAAGACTCACTGTAAGACCCCAACTTATTATTAATGAAATTTAATTTTCTCTATTTATTATTTTGAAATAGTAAGGGTTGATGTGATTAATGTGGATAGTTAGGGGTAAAATACCCAAATATTTCAAAATAAGCAAGTAGTTATAAAATATTCATTGTTGTCGGGGAATATTCGTTTGGTCGTGGAATAAATATTTGTCGGGGAATATTAAATGCTGACGTATGTAGCGACCATGTATGTGGGCCCCATATGCGGAAAGCAATTGGATGAAGAAAAGCGACAAATATAAGTTGGTTAAAAATAACTTGGCGTAGTTATTTACAGATTATCTTTGTTAAAATACTAAATTGGTTAAAACACGATGGCACACGGTATTGCACCAATTATTGATTCTTACGTAAGAAGGCACTACTCGATAATGGTTACTGATAATTCTTATTCGGTATTTTATTTTATTGATTCAATAATAATTGCTGCGTTGATATTTTATATTCTTTGTTGTTTTGATAATTGTCATTACACAATATTTTCATTATCGAAGCAATAATTCATATTATCTGAATAATATTATTAGATAACATTATTGGCAATGTCTAGAAAGTTACATCAGGAGAGGTTTGGTCACCTAATTGCTGGCTTGATAAGGAGAAATTCTTATTGGAAAGCCCCTCTTTCACAGGAATGACTCAGTTGTCAATATTGTGATTACGTAATATTATTTGTGAATAATTAATTATTGATTCATATGATGAGGAAAATATTGATTTTATGTGGATATAGATGGAGAAAAATTTTAATGTGACAATTGTTGAAAATTGAAATTTTATCTTTTTACGATAAGATAATTCATTTAAATGTATTATTATATTTTAATAATATAATAATGGTGATATTTTTACAACGAATGTGGGATATATGAGTATCTGAAGAGGAAGAGTATTTTTGTTGCAATAAATGTTTAAAACATGTTAAACATGTAAATTGGACCCCATTTATTGGTTGAAATTTGATTATAACTTTGTAAAATCCCCGTTTGTGGATTTGGTCAATTTCTGTTTGGAATTTGGAAAACTTTCTTACGCAAAGTTGTAGAGAATTGAATTTCCTATAAAAACTCGCGAGATTCGAATTTTCGGATAGAAAGGCTATTTATTATGAATTATTGAAGTTCGAAGCTCAAAATAATTGATTTTGGAAGTTTAAAATATTTTAAATAATAAAAACGTTTTTTGTTTGTTTTGTGGGCTACAACATGTGCATAATGAGCTGAGATCAGATCTAGGAAGGTTGGCGTAGAAATCTTAATATATATATTAATATTTTATTAAATTTTACCTTTGATGTCTTAAGCATTTTCCTATAAATAGGGTCTTTGGGTTAGAATTGAAAATCACTTTAGAAGCGAAGTTTTCTCTCTCTATATTATCGGCGTATTCTTGTGAGTATTTTGAGTATACTTTGAGTATTGTTAGGCGGTGCAAGTTCCCTTGACCTTATATACCATTATTCCAAATTTAGAAGTCTTAATCTTTCGAGGTAAGGGATGTTATTTTCTTCTCAAATGATATTATTTCTTTGATATCATTATCTTTGAAATATTGGTTGAAACTTTTTATCAAATTTGGAACTTTTTCATATATCGGGTTTACTTATTCATGAGTTCTTATTCATGAGTTACTATTCACGAGTTACTATTCATGAGTTACTATTCACGAGTTACTATTAACAGTACTATTCATGAAGCGTGAAGATGTTTTTGGGAAATTTCTATCTTCGATTGTCGGAGTTCTTATTCACGATATCGGCACTATTGGACGATATCTGACTTTATTCATAGAAAAAAATAAAATTTCTTCTTTTTGTCAAAATATCTATTACGGATACTAGCTTTAATTGTATCATGTTTTGATCATTCTTGAATTTTACACCACTATGATTATTTTTGAGGTATTTTTGAACATGGATATAACAAAGTACGAATCCTTAATCCTTAATCCTTGTCATTTTGTTTCACTTTGGATTCGTTTCTTTAAAAAAAAAAAATTCATCATCCTCGGTCTTAAATGATGATATTATGGAATATCTTTGGCACACGTAGTGCAAAGATGAATGATTTCTTAAGAATATCTTTGGCTTTGTGAGTGCAAAGATGAATGATTTTCTGAAGAATATCTTTGGCCCGTAGTGCAAAGATGAGCAGTGTTTAAATGAACATGACCAGTGATGAATATCTTTGGCTGTAGTGCAAAGATGAATATTTGATTCGGATGTATATTGATTGATGTTACGGGGATAAAAGATGAGCGATGAACTTTTAAATTCATACATAGAAGATAGTAGTTTGCATTCTCTACTTAACTCTTCTAATGAATTATTATTTCATTGCGAATATTGATTTAAAATTTGTTGTCTATTGTATTCTATTATATTTTTCCCTGTTAAAGACTAACGATAATTTGTTGTATATTATCTTAGTCATAATATATTCTTCTTGAGCTAGTTGAGCTCACCCTTTTCCTTTTGTTCCATTTTTTTCTCGGGGGCGCGAGAATATAGCGATGCAAGTCGGGGTATGGAATGAAGGTTTTAGAAAGGATTGTTTAGTAGTCCTCACCATTTTGTAAAATAATGTATCGATAAATGTGATGAGGATTTATTTGAGTATAGATATTTATACAGAAGATAATATTTGTATTTAAACTCACAGATTTCTTGTTGTAATAATAAAGTTGTAGTTGTTTTACATGCCATGTATTGACAACTCGGAATGGGTGATGTATACCTATTTTGGGGCGTCACGGTTGGTATCGAGCTTAGGGATATGATCTCTGGCGGAGATCGGGAATAGAACTAGGAGGGAGAGGCGAGTAAATCCTTCGCTAGTGTGTCCTACCTAAGCTTATTTGTTAGTTGGTCGAGTATATAGGGATATTATGTGATATATTGATTTCCTTAATTAACCCTTGTTTTATGGCGGTATTTGAGAATGTCGTGAGAATATTAACAATGGAAATGAGAGGCGTGGAGACGCTTTGTACTCACCAACGAGGAGAGCGTGCAACAGTGGCAATGTTCCTCCTGTGAACAACACCACCGAAAGCGAGATGATGAGCGAGGGGATGTTTAAAAGCTTTTTGCGATTCATGCAAAATCGGACGAGGAGACTTCGTGTTCAAAATCTGAGGAGGAAATGATAGCAATTCACGGGTTGTCACGACAAGCGATTCAAAGAGTTGGGACCACGAATTTAAGGGAAAGCGAGATCCGATCATGGCGGAAACATGGGTCAAGCAAATTACCAAGATATTCGATGTCTTGGGATGCACGGAGGAACGAAGGTTCCATTCGCCACCTTTATGTTTTGTGGCTGTAGGCGGACTCTTTGGTGGGAGATCGTGAAGCGTACTCCATCCATCGCGACTTTTCGGCATGTCTTGGGAGGCGTTTGAAACTATTTAATGACAAATACTTTCACGAAAGTGTTAACGTATATGAAGGAAGTGGAGTTTATTAGAATGGAGCGAGAACAACATGGACGGTGTCTCAAAGACGAGGCAAAGTTTGCGAGTTATCGAGTTTGCACCTCATTTGGTGGAGAATGAGGAGCGTATGATGCGGATGTTTCTTAGAGGTTTGAAACTTGGCATACGTTAGTATCTCATTTCTCATAAATTTTCTCTCTATTCAGATGTTGTAAGCAGGGCTCTCACTTATTAGAGCGAGATAACGAGTATGGTCCAACCGAGGACCACAACGAGGATCGTACCGAGAGATAGCGATTAACGAGAATAATGATAACCGGCGGAGAAAGAAAGCAGACGGACAAAAATGGTAACCACTCTGGTGGTAATCATAGCCATGAAAATAGAAGAAGCGAGTCGAGGAGGAGATTTTAAAAGAGGAGATTTAACAACGACCATGTGAAGGCAGCGGTCTTAAGAAAGAAGCGGTTCTAAGGGAGGAGAAACGACCACCGGTCATATGCTATAAATGCGGAAAAGAGGGACATATCGGTCAAAGCGCCCACAACGATTCAAGGTATGCTATAATTGTGGAAAGGAAGGACATATCGCTCGAGATTATACGAGAGCGAAACCTAGTTAAATGGGGACGGTGACTCAAAAAATCATCCCCGAGAAAAGTCAAAGTCAGCGATTAGGAAGGCGTTTGTTGTGATTGGTCATAATCGAGGAACCCAAGCGAGGTGATCACGGGTAAGCTATTTATAAATTCTTGCGAAGTTTATACCTTACTTGATCTGGGTGCTACCCATTCATTTATCTCTCCTGCATGTGCTCAGCGTTTAAACTTGACTCGGAGAAATTAGACTTTGACCTATCTGTGGAAACTCCGTTAGGAGAAACTTTCATCACATCCATTGTTTATAAATCTTGTTTGATTCAAGTTGGCACCATCACCTTACTTGTTGACCTTATCTCTTTAAAGATACTTGCTTTTGATGTGATTTTAGGGATTGATTGGTTAACTATTCATCATGCCAAAATTGATTGTTTTCGTAAGGTTGTTAGTTTTCATATTCCTAACTTGACTGTTATGCAATTCAAGCAACTAAACCATTAAAATCAATCTTTGTCATATCTAATCATAAAGCTATTCGTTTATTGAAAAGCGGATGTCAAGCTTTCTTAGCCCATGTTATGGATTTGAATAAAGACACGTCAAATTTGAATAATATTCTGTTGTTATTGACTTTCGACGTATTTCTAGAAGAACTTCCCGATCTACCCCGAGCGTGAAGTTGAATTCTTTATTGATCTTGAACACGGTACAAAACCCATTTCTAAAACCCCATATCGAATGACTCCTATTGAACCGGGGAGTTAGAGGTCCAACTACTGAGGAATTGTTGGACATCGGTTTCATTAAATCCAAGTACATCTCCTTAGGGGTGCTCTGTTTTATTTGTAAAGAAGAAAGAGCGGGAGTATGCGACTTTGTATTGACTATCGGGAATTGAACCATGTCACCATCAAGAATAGGTATCCTCTACCTCGTATTGATGACTTGTTTGACCGATTTCAAGGGGCACAATTCTTTTCAAAAATCGATCTTCATTACGGATATCATCAATTTGAAGATTAGGCGAGGATATTCAAAGCGCCTTTAGAACTCGGTATGGGCATTATGAATTCTTAGTCATGTCTTTCGGACTAACTAATGCTCCTGCGGCTTTCATGGATATGATGAACCGAAAGTATTCAAGGAATATTTGGATCAATTCGTTGTTGTCTTTATTGATGACATCCTCATATATTCCAAAAGCCGTGAAGATCATGAGCACCATTTGAAATTTGGTACTCCAAAGGCCGTGAAAACCAACTATATGCCAAATTGAAGAAATGAGAGTTACGGCTTGAGGAAGTAGCATTTCTTGGGCGCGTGGTGTCAAAACATGGAGTATCAAGTGGATCCAGTGAAGATTGAAGCAATACAAAGTTGGGGAGCAACAAAAGTCGGTGGATGAAATGCACGTAGCTTTTTGGGCTTATTTGGTTATTATCGGAGATTCGTGGAAGGGTTTTCTCGAATCGCTACTCCATTAACTTCGGCTAACTTCGGAAGGATACAAAATTCGTTTGGAAGCGAAGAATGCGAGAAGAGTTTCCAAGAACTTAAGAGGAGACTTATTTCAAAGACTGTTCTAACAATACCATCCGGTTCGGATGGATTTGTTTATCTGATGATGCTTGAGGCAAAAGGTTAGGATGTGTTCTCATGCAACGTGGGAAAGTCATAGCCTATGCCTCGCGACAACTTAAAAGAGTATGAGAGGAATTATCCTACTCATGATCTAGAGTTAGCGGCAGCGATCGTTTCGCGCTAAAAATATGGAGGCACTATCTATATGGGGAGAAAGTGGAGATATATTGAGACCATAAAAGCCTTAAATATTTCTTCACTCAAAAAGAACTCAACACGCGGCGGCGTGACGTTGGCTCGAGCTATTGAAAGACTACGACCACACTATTCAATACCATCACCGAAAAGCGAGCGTGGTGGGCGGCGTTGAGTAGAAGATCATATGCGGAGCGAGTGTGATAATGTCAAGTATCGCATAGAGCCAACTTTAATAGAAAAAGTTAAGGTTGCTCAAGCCCCAGGCCGGGATAATGATGCGTATGAAGAAGAAAGTACAAGAAGGAGCTATTCAGGCGAGAATTGATGAAGAAGGAATACTTGAGTCCACTCTAGACTTTGTGTTCCTAACGACTCGATTTGAAGTACAAGATTATGATGGAGGCACACAATACACCATTTGCAATCCATCTTGGAAGTACTAAAATGTATCGTGATCTTGACATACATTTTGGTGGAACAATATGAAGAGAGAGATTGCAAAGTTTATCTCGATGTGTTTAACTTGCCAATGTGTAAAGGCGGAGCATCTAGTACCTAAGGGTCCATTGCAACCACTTGAGATTCCGAAATGGAAGTGGGAACACATTACCATGGATTTCGTTACGGGTCTTCCTACGGTTTCTCAAGGCATCAATGCTATTTGGGTTATTGTTGATAGATTAACCAAAGTCCGCTCATTTCTTGCCAAATACGGGAGACTTATTCCCTTGAACGTCTTGCTAGTATGTACGTGAATCAAATTGTGAGGTTGCATGGCATGCCTGTATCCATAGTTTCGGATCGTGACCCAAGATTCACTTCAAGATTTTGGGTTAGCTTGCAAAAAGCTATGGGCGCAGATTTGCGATTTAGTTCGCATACCATCCCCAAGCAGACGGACGGACAATCGAGAGAGGACTATTCAAACTCTTGAAGATCTATTAAGACTCGTGTCCTAGACTTCAAGGCGGTTGGGATAAGTATTTACCATTGGTGGAATTCTCCTACAACAACAGATTATCGAGCAAGTATAGGTGTGGCTCCATTGAAGCATTATATGGACGAAAGTGTCATTCTCAATATGTTGGGATGAGGTGGGTGAAGCAACATTGTTGGGACCCGAGTTAAGTTAGTAACGTATGACTCACCGAAAAGATTCAAATGATTCGACAACGTATACAAAGCGGCACAAGATCGACAAAAGAGTTATGCGGATCTTCATCGAAAGGGACGTGGAATTTAGTGTAGGGGATCATGTATTGTTGCGAGTTGCTCCATGGAAGGGAGTTACAAGATTTGGGAAGAGAGGAAAGCTCAATCCACGATTTATTGGTCCATTTCAAATTCTTGACCGAGTAGGAAATGTAGCCTATAGACTTGCGTTACCTCCAAGTATGTCTCGTGTTCATAATGTGTTTCACATATCTCGTACTTCAGTAAATATGTGAAAGACCCGAACCACGTTATAGAATTAGAACAGGACGAAATAAAGTGAAGACTTAACGTATGAGGAGGTACTGTCAAGATCTTGGATAGGAAGGAGCATGTCCCTACGGCATGAAAGGTCATACCACAAGTTAAAGTTTTGTGGAGGAATCATGCTATATAGAAATGACACTGGAATTGGAAAGCAGAAATGAAAGCGAGGTATCCTCACCTTTTGAAAACACTGAGTGCGTCGCGTCAATTTCGAGGGACGAAATTTCATAAGGAGGGAGGTTGTAAGACCCCAACTTATTATTAATGAAATTTAATTTTCTCTATTTATTATTTTGAAATAGTAAGGGTTGATGTGATTAATGTGGATAGTTAGGGGTAAAATACCCAAATATTTCAAAATAAGCAAGTGGTTATAAAATATTCATTGTTGTCGGGGAATATTCGTTTGGTCGTGGAATATTCGGGGAATAATCGTACGACGGCGCAGCCATGTGTGGGCCCCATAACGGAAAGCAATTGGATGAAGAAAACGACAAATATAAGTTGGTTAAAAATAGCTGGCGTAGTTATTCAGATTAATCTTTGTTAAAATACTAAATTGGTTAAAACACGATAGCTTTGCGGTATTGCACCAATTATTGATTCTTACGTAAGAAGGTACTACTCAATAATGGTTACGATAATTCTTTATTACGATATTTTATTTTATTGATTCAATAATTCTTTGCGTTGATATTTTATATTCTTTGTTGTTTTGATAATTGTCATTACACAATATTTTTCATTATCGAAGCAATAATTCATATTATCTGAATAATATTATTAGATAACATTATTGGAAATGTCTAGAAAGTTACATCTAAGGAGAGGTTTGGTCACCTAATTGCTACCAAAGAAGGAGAAATTCTTATTGAAAGCCCCCTCTTTCTGAGGAAATGCACTGGTTGTCAATATTGTGATTACGTAATATTATTTATGAATAATTAATTATTGATTCATATGATGAGGAAAATATTGATTTTATGTGGATATAGATGGAGAAAAATTTTAATGTGACAATTGTTGAAAATTAAAATTTTATCTTTTCTCGATAAGATAATTCATTTAAATGTATTATTATATTTTAATAATATAATAATGGTTATATTTTTACAACGAATGTGGGATATATGAGTATCTGAAGAGGAAGAGTATTTTTGTTGCAATAAATGTTTAAAACATGTTAAACATGTAAATTGGACCCCATTTATTGGTGAAATTTGATTATAACTGTAAAATCCCCGTTTGTGGATTTTGGTCAATTTACATTTGGAATTTGGAAAACCTTTCTTCTGCAAAGTTGTAGAGAATTGAATTTCCTATAAAAACTCGCAAGATTTGAAATTTCGGATAGAAGGGCTATTTATTATGAATTATTGAAGTTCCGAAGCTCCGAAATAATTGATTTTTGGAAGTTTAAAATATTTTAAATAATAAAAACGTTTTTTGTTTGTTTTGTTGGCTACAACATGTGCATAATGAGCTGAGATCAGATCTAGGAAGGTTGGCGTAGAAATCTTAATATATATATTAATATTTTATTAAATTTTCTGCTTTGATGTACTAAGCATTTTCCTATAAATAGGGTGCTTAGGTTAGAATTGAAAATCACACCAGAAACTGAAGTTTTCTCTCTCTATATTATCGAGCGTATACTTGTGAGTATTTTGAGTATACTTTGAGTATTGTTAGCGGTTCAAGTTCCTTCAAAAGACTATACCCGTATTTCAAATTTAGAAGTACTAATCTTTCGAGGTAAGGGATGTTATTTTCTTCTCAAATGATATTATTTCTTCAATATCATTATCTTTGAAATATTGGTTGAAATTTTTATCAAATTTGGAACTTTTTCATGTGAGTTACTATTCATGAGTTCTTATTCATGAGTTACTATTCACGAGTTACTATTCATGAGTTCTTATTCACAAGTTACTATTCACGAGTACTATTCATGAAGCGTGAAGATGTTTTTTTGGGAAATTTCTATCTTTTGGTGTCTGAGTTACTATTCACGATACCTTATTATGACGATACTCTGGCACTATTCACCAAAAAATAAAATTTCTTCTTTTTGTCCAAAATATCTATTACGGATACTAGCTTTGATTGTATCCATGTTTTGATCATTCTTGAATTTTACACCACTATAATTATTTTTGAGGTATTTTGAACATGGATAAAACAAAGTACGAATCCTTAATCCTTAATCCTTGTCATTTTGTTTCACTTTGGATTCGTTTCTTTAAAAATATTTTTCATCATCCTCGGTCTTAAATGATGATATTATTGAATATCTTTGGCCCGTAGTGCAAAGATGAATGATTTGAAGAAGAATATCTTTGGTAGTAGTGCAAAGATGAAGCAGTGTTTAGATGAACATGACCAATCGATGAATATCTTTGGCTGTAGTGCAAAGATGAATATTTGATTCGAGATGTATATTGATTGATGTTACGGGGATAAAAGATGAGCGATGAACTTTTAAATTCATACATAGAAGATAGTAGTTTGCATTCTATACTTAACTCTTCTAATGAATTATTATTTCATTGCGAATATTGATTTAAAATTTGTTGTCTATTGTATTCTATTAGATTTTTCCTTGTTGAAGACTAACGGTAATTTGTTGTATATTATCTTAGTCATAATATTCTTTCTTTGGGCTAGTTGAGCTCATCCTTTTCCTTTTTGTTCCATTTTTCTTCTCGGGAGGCGAGAATATAAGCGAGTATGCAAGTCGGGGTATGGAATGAAGGTTTTAGAAAGAATTGTTTAGTAGTCCTCACCATTTTTGTAAAATAATGTATCAATAAATGTGATGAGGATTTATTTGAGTATAGATATTGTCTAGAAGATAATATTTGTATTCAAACTCACAGTTTTATGGTTGTAATAATAAAGTTGTAGTTGTTTCTGTACCATGTATTGACAACTCAGAATAGGTGATGTATACCTATTTTGGGGGCGTCACACTCACCATTAGAAAGAACATGATAGTAATCTTCTTATTTTTCTTTGGGGTTTATTGGGTTAACCAAGAATAATTCTCGAGTCATATGATATCTATCATAACTTAGATGCATGGCCTCCGATGTACAAAGGTTTCCTTGAGTATTTTCTAAAGATTTTAATTTCTAAAACAGTTATTAACTGTACTTTTATATAAAGTACCATTGTAAGGTGTTGTGGTCGAGGCACCATGAGAGTTACATATATTTGTATTAAAACTCATAGCTTATGTGTGGTCGTACTCTGCACGACAGTTCAACAGTTATATAAATGAAGTTTGTATTTGATTTTTATAGTGTGATATCTGGCTACTCAGAATGGATTGTGTGGACCTATTTTGGGGGCGTCACACTTCTACTCAATGCGTCAGCTACCACGTTCGCTTTTTCAAGATGGTATTGAATGGTATGATGATAATCTTTCAACAGCTCAAGACATCGTCGTTGTCGTATGTTGAGTTCCTTTTATGATCCATATAGATCTCCACCTTCTCTCCATACAGGTAATGCCTCTAAATCTGAAGCGTAAAAACGGCAGCTGCCAACTCTAGATCATGAGTAAGATAAATCCTCTCATATTCTTTGAGTAGTCGTGAGGCATAGGCTATGACTTTCCCATGTTGCATGAGAAACCTTTGCCTGAAGCATCACTGTAGATGACAAATCCTTCCGAGCCAGATGGTATTGTCAGAACAGGTGCTGAAATGAGTCTCTTCTTGAGTTCTTAAAAACTCTTCTCACATTCCTCACTCCAACCGAATTTTGTATCTTTTTGAGTCAGCTCAGTTAATGGAGTAGCGATTCGAGAAAACCCTTCTACGAATCTCCGATAATAACCAGCTAAGCCGAGAAAGCTACGTACTTCGATCACTGGCTTAGGTTGCTCCCAGCTTTGAATTGCTTCAATCTTTGTCGGGTCAACAAATATTCCGTGATTTGATATCACGTGCCCAAGGAATGCAACTTCTTCAAGCCAAAACTCGCATTTCTTCAACTTGGCATAAAGCTTGTTTTCACGAAGCTTTTGAAGTATCAGCCTCAAGTGTTGCTCATGGTCTTCATAGCTTTTGGAGTATATGAGGATGTCATCAATAAAGACGACCACAAAGTGATCCAAATATTCCTTGAATACTCAGTTCATCATGTCCATGAAGGCAGTAGAAGCATTAGTCAATCCAAAAGACATGACTAGGATTTCGTAATGCCCGTACCGAGTTCTGAAAACCGTCTTTAGAATGTCATCAGTTTTAATCTTCAACAGATGATATCCGGAACGAAGATCGATCTTTGAAAAGAATTTGGCGCCTTGCAACTGGTCAAACAGATCATCAATACAAGGTAACGGGTACCTATTTTTGATGGTGACATGATTCAACTCCCGATAATCAATACAAAGTCGCATACTTCCATCTTTCTTCTTCACTAATATGAACAGAGCAAACCCAAGGCGTGCTAAGACGAATGAAACCGATGTCTAACAATTCCTGTAGTTGGGTTTTTAACTCCTGAAGTTCAATAGGAGTCATTCGATATGGGGCTTTGGAAATGGGTTTTGTACCAGATTCAAGGTCGATACAAAATTCAATTTCACGCTCTGGGGGTAGGCCAGGAAGTTCTTCAGGAAATACGTCAGGAAATTTATTAACAATAGAAATATCATTCAAATTTGACGTATTTTTTTTTAAATCCGTGATATGGACTAAGAAAGCTTGACATCCGTTTTTCAATAAACGAATAGCTTTATAGCTTGATATAATAGTGATTGACTTTAGTGGTTTGGTTGCTTGAATTCGCATAATAGGTTGGTTAGGAATATGAAAGCTAACAACCTTACGAAAACAATCAGTTTTTGCATGATGAGTAGTTAACCAATCAATCCCTAATATCACATCAAATACAAGTATTTTCAAAGAGATAAGATCGATAGGTAACGTGTGGTTACCGATTTGAATCAAACAAGACTTATAAACAGTGGATGTAATGAAGGTTTCTCCCAACGGAGTTTCAACAGATAAGTCAAAGTCTAATTTCTCCGGAGTCGAATTTAAACGTTGAGCGCAAGTAGGAGAAATAAAAGAATAGGTAGAACCGGTATCAAATAAGGTATATACTTCGCTAGAGTTTATGATTAGCTTACCCGTGATCACCTCGTTCGGATTCCTCACTTTTTGGGAGGTTACGACAAACGATCTCCCTTGAACTACATGTTTTGTCTTGTCTGGGGCGGCCTTTGATGCCTCCATCCCAACTGGACTTAACTTTGGTGCACGACAAAATCGGGCTAGGTGACCTTCTCTTCCATAATAGTAACATGCTTTGGACTGCATCACGCAGTTTGGATTAATATGTCCCTCCCCTCCACATTTATAACATACGACCGACAGTCGTTCTCCTTCTTTAACAATGGGTGCTGGTGCTGACGTCTTTCCATCATTGTTGAATTTCCTCTTCTTGAAATGTCCACTCTTATTGTCTTGGCCATGATTACCACCAAAGTGGTTACCATTTCTGGCCTGTTGATTCCCTCCACGCTTGTTGTCACCGCTTCGAAAAACTGCTACCACTGGTATTATCGATTTATCAGATGCTCTCTCTTGGTTGGGTTGACTCATTATCGTGCTCCAATAACTGAGCCCTATTTACAACATCTTAATACAAGCAAAGTTTGTGAGAAATGAGGTATTGACATATCTCAGGTTACAAACCTCTTAGAAACATCTGCGTCATTCTCTCCTCATTATCAACCAAATGAGATGCAAACCGGGACAACTCGGCAAACTTAGCTTCGTACTGTGACACGGTCATATTGTTTTGCTCCAGCTTGATAAACTCTACCTCCTTCATGTGACGAATACTTTCGGGAAAGTATTTTTCGTTGAACAGTTCTTGGAACTTTTCCCAAGACATCTTCAGTGCGGCAAGTTGAGTACGTTTTACAGATTCCCACCAGTAATCTACCTCTGCTCGCAACATGAAGGTGGCAAAGGGAACCTTTTACTCCTCGGAGCATCCCAAGACATCAAATATCTTGGTGATCTACTTTATCCACGTCTCCGCCTTAAGTGGTTTTGGCTCTCCAAAAAACTCTGGTGGTCCCAGCTCCTTGAACTGTTTAACGGTGACCATCCGAGAGTTGCCAGTGTTTCCACCTGCATTTTGAAAAAGAGCCGCTCTCGCCTGATGTTGCATGAATTGCATAAAGCCTCTGAACATCCCATCGTTCATCATTTCATCGGTGTTATTATTTACCTGAGGATTGTTGTCTTCATGTTGCACATTATCCTAGGTATTGATCGTTGGTGACTCAACGGTCACATGTGCTTCATTGCTTATCTCAACATTCTTGGATGCCATTTTCAAATACTGCCACAAAACAAGGGTTAATTGACATGTCACATATTATACCTATACCCTAACCGACCAATTAAATACCAAATAAACTTAGGTAGGTCATACTAGCGAAGGAATTCCCCGTCTCTCCCCTCCTAATTCTTGTCTCACATCTCAGCCAGGGATCATATCTCTAAGCTTTGATACCAACTGTGATGCCCCCAAAATAGGTATAAAATAGGCATACATCACCCATCTTGAGTCGCCAAATACATGGTACAAAATACAAATACAACTTAATTATACAACTGTCGTGTAAAATACGACAAAACATAATCTGAGAGTTTTAAAATGAATATTGTCATCTAGACAATATCCACACTCAATGGAGTCCTCATTACATTTATTATCACACTATTTCGTAGAATAGTGAGGACTACTATAACACCATCTCGGACCATTACTCCGTTCCCCGACTAGTCCCGGCTACGTTCTCATTTCCTGAAGAGAACAATGAAAGCAAAAGGGTGAGCTCAACTAGTCCAGTAAGAAATATTATGACTAAGATAATGCAGAACAAATTATCGTTAGCCTTCAACAATGTTAAACTGATAGAATATAATAGACAACATGTTTAACTGCAGCAGAACAAGCAATCCATTAGAAGAGTCAAGTAGAGCATAAAATCTACTATCTTCTATGATTTAAAAAGTCTTTCATCAACTTTATTGCTGAGACTCAGCTTAATAAATAAACCACATCATCGAATAATCTCTGCACCACTGCCAAGGATATTCATGTAATCATCAATGGTCATGACTATACCGAATAATCCCTGGTCATAATCATACCAACAACTATCCATCAATAAACTACAGGCTAATGAGGACTTTTACCACATCATTTAATTATAACATTACGGGTCATGATTATACCGAATGATCCCTGGTCATAATCATACCAATCAAAAAGTTCATCTATGCACGTAAGCCAAAGATGACTTTCATTACAATATAAGCATGAGGATGATGACAACGATATAAACATTAATCAAACGAAATCAAGGATAAATATTAAGGACTTTAAATTTATCCAGAATTTAAAATATCCAAATTGTCAACATGATACTGCTTTGTGGAGTAAAATTCAAGAATAATATTCATGTATCAAAAATAATTTGGACATGAAAGAAATATATTTCTCGGGTGAATAGTACCCCGTGAATAGTACCCTGTGAATAGTACTTCGGGAATATTACCTCGTGAATAGTACCCCAGCATGAAAAGTACCCCAAATACCCAAGTGAATAATATTCAGATGAATAGTAACAAGGTGAATAGTAACCCATGAATAGTAATTTGTGAATAGTACTCCGGCATGAAAAGTGCCCTGAATACCCAAGTGAATAATATTTGAATGAATAGTAACGGGGTGAATAGTACCCATAAATAGTAACTCATGAATAGTATTCCGGCATAAAAAGATCAATAATTATCAAGAAAGCTCAAAATAATATTTTCATGAAAAGATACTGGATGAAGCGCAAATATCAACGATATTCTACTAATTTCATGGAGTATAGAAGCATTACTTTAACAGAATGAGGGTATAATCAAGAATACGAGATGAAATAATATTACTCACATACTACAGAGTATGGAAGAAAATATTATTCCTATGAATACTGCACAAAATAATATCCATTACCTTAGAAGAAGACTGGAAACTGGAATAGTGAGGTAACAGACTTCTCTTCTTCTTTCTCTCTATAGCTTCTCTCTCTATAGCTTCTCTCTCTATATATAATTGCTCTTGTGAGACTTAGTGAATTGGTGAGAATGAAGGAAGAATGAGCTTCTATTTATAGGAAAATATAGTTTCGATAATTGCACGTTTTGGGGCCCAAAATATTACAGTATAATACCTTCCTCTTTTTCTTCAATTGTAATTTAGTCCTGCAAGTATTATCAAACTTGCACCACCTCCCCTAATAGTAAATCATGTGAATTAATAGTTCATTCATGTGACTCAATAGTAAAATCATGTGAAAAAACTAATTACAGTATAGTACCTTCATCTATACCTTCATTTTTAATTTAGTCATGTAAGTATTATCAATCTTGCACCAACTCCCCTAATAGTACATGCATGTGAATCAATAGTACACACATATGAACATATAGTTATAAGCATGTGAATTAATAGCAATTAATTGCTCATTTATCCGATTAATTACCCGATTGGTCAATATAACTTCCCGACATCAATTATTATTGAAATAAATGTCGATTTTCACTAACACTAATAATCCTAACACAATAGAACTATCAATTTCATTTTTAATCAACACGAACTTATTCATCATTAATATTATAATTCACAATATTTAACAACCAGGTCGTTCCCAGGAAAGATGAAGCTTTCCGATAAGGATTTCTCCCTATTGGCGTGCAATTAGATTATTTAACCTCTCCTTGACAGAACTTCTAGACATTATCAATATTGCAAATAATAATATGAATAACTTTGTCGTCTCAATTATTGATTTAATAATATAACATATTATGCAGATGATACTATGACAATAATTGAATCAATAATATGAGAGATATGATGCGTGAATTATTGTAGTAATAATTGAGTATAACGAGTGACTTCTCACGTAAGCATCAATAATCAATACTGTAGTGTCTTCTACGCAACAACGCCACGCGTATTATTGTACTTTTATTACAGGGTAGTTCAACAGTTTAACAGTAAAATTTTCGCCGTTATTTTTATAAAAAGATAATTTTATCATTTTCTAATTACGACAATACTTCCATTGTGGGGTCCACCAATGATTGTGTTGTTGTACGAATACTCCCTGTTAAAACGAATATTCCCCGACCAATCGAATATTATATAACAACTTGCTTACTTTGCAAAATTTATAAATATTATCCACAACTATAACATTATAACAAACTCACTCCTTAATATTCAAAAATGATATTTAAAGAAAAATTCATCTTTATTCATAAAAGTTGGGGTCTTACATTTTAAATTTTTTTCTTGTTTTTTGGCACACTTTTTAAATTTATATTATAATTTAAAATATTTTTTTCATTTTCTTCATAAAAAAATTCTTCCAATTCCACATAATCACTGCCACGTCACACAAGGACGCCACATCAGGTTTTTTTTAGACAACTCAGCAGCTGATGTGGCATTTTCCCTTAAAGTCAACATGACTTAACGGCTTTTTTAACTTTTTGTTAGAAAAGTTGAGTCCAGTGAGTTGACTATAAGAAAAAAAAAGTTCAATTATCCATCTATAAGTTGATATATAGTACAATGACTGAAAAATCATTTAACCCTATTTAGTTCACATCAGTGTTTTCAAACTCATATCAGACCGACTGTTGGATCGGTAAAAATCGGAATCGATCTGTCTTCTGGTCCGATTTGGACCAATGGCTCGGTTTTGGTCAAAATCCGAGTTGGCCCATTGACCACCGGTTAATTGACCAAGTTGATTCGATTTTTATTTTTTTTACCAAACAAATATTAATATTAAAATTAACAACTTTTATTAATATTGTAACTCATCTTTATTATATTTTAGTTTTAAATTTTTTATTAATTATTAATAATATATATTTTTATATATTAATGATGTCACTTGGTCAATAATGGTTCGATTATTGATTAGGCCAGTGACCCATACACCCGGTATGTTTTTCGGTTCAATGAAT
Source organism: Panax quinquefolius (assembly GCA_020205615.1). Lineage (NCBI taxonomy): Eukaryota > Viridiplantae > Streptophyta > Magnoliopsida > Apiales > Araliaceae > Panax > Panax quinquefolius. The sequence continues at coordinate 38,378,722 of CM035157.1, read as the reverse complement.
AGTCCGATTTTGAGAACCTTGATACATATACATATAAATATTTTTATTAAAAAAAAATTATAAATTTTCCAAATAAAATTCTTTTTTGTGTATCATAATGAGAATGTCATTTGTTATAAATAAAGATTCAGCTACCTAATTAACAACTCCCTCAAAATAGTCCAACTTAAGTAAGATGTTGAATTAGAATTTATAATTAGTAGACTGGCAAAAGATGGTTAAGGCCCATGGTCGGGCCGACTGTCCGTCATGAATTTGGGCTTTAGCCATAATTTTTAAAATTAAATTTGGTAGTTTTTTTGGCGGCCACTACAATTTGACACCACTTTTTTTTTTTTTTTTTTTATAACAAAATATTGCTACTTGTGGGTTATGAGGTTTGAACACAAGACTTGTAAGTAAATAAATAAGAGTTCAAACCAATTGAGCTACAACAACTATTTATTTTTAATGCAATCTTCAATATAAAAATATATTTTTATATAAAAATATCATGAGAAATAAGAATCATACATCTTATTTTTTTGACAGTTTATTTTGGACAGTTCATTTGAACAAATGAACAATTAATACTATAAAAATTAGTTGTATTGGTATAAAGATTGGGAGTTGCATTTTTATAGTTTTTATTACATAATATTATACAATTGTAACTCTTCAGTTATACATATGCAACTTATTTTTATAGAAGCTCTCCAATAAAATGCCCATGAACTGCTTGAAATTAGGATACCAAAGTAATTCCTGCCTAATATTTTATGTTATATTTCTAGGCTAGATTTTATATTTTTTATAATTTACGAGGAGCAACCACTAAGTTTATTGAAGAGAGAGAGGTCATAAAGTGAACCTCTTAATTTAAAATTTATTTACTTCCTTCGAAAAATACAGTAAAATTTAATATGTAATAAAATATGAAAATTAATTTATATATTATTTTGGTTCTAATATAGTATAAATGATGATTTTAAATAAGAATCCACTATCACGATTATTTTTACATTATTAGAAAAGGGTCAAGATAGTTGACGAACAAATATACAAATACTATAAGTTATTGTTTGATAAAACTATAGAAAAATTCTGAACGTATAAAATAAATTGGATGAGTTGAATAAAGTAGAAATTTTGAATATAGAATAAAATGATGTGTTTAATAAATATTTGTCTAAAATATTTAAAGACATGTATTTCTTTATTTTTAACCTTCTAAACTATTATGAACAAATTTATTATAATAAATTTTTACTATTAGAATTATTGTTTATTATAAATTATTTTATTATTTTTAATATTTATTATTATTGCTATTTTTGGTGTAATAAAATTTTGTATAAAAAAAAAAAAGTTCACGGGCCGGACCGGCCCAACCCAACCCGGGCCATGGGCCGTATATTCTTAGCACACCAAAATCCGGACCATTACGACTTGACCCGTTCACAGTCTGACCCGGTCCGATCCGCCAATTTGCTAGGTCTAATAATTAGGTTTTGATAAATAAAAAATTCATTAAAATTAAAATTTGGAGAAACTTGTAATTTTAGTCCATATACCATATTTATCTTAATTTGTGTAAAAAATAATAACTTAAAAATCAATGAAACTTCAATTCTGAGAGAAAGTCTTCTTCTTCGTCTTCTTCTTCTATTCGAGTTTCAAGCTAATGATGAACAAAAAATCATTGAAAATGGTAAGAAATTCTCTCTCTAAATTTTCCTTCACTTTCTCTCTCTAAAAATCAACTAAAACTGTATTTCGTTTTCAAATTCATGTCTCAGTGATGAGTTTCTTCAAAGAGCTCATCGATTCAATAGGCTCCATCTTTTCCGATCCTTCTTCATCTTCCAAACAATACCCTAGTTTTTCCGATAGTACACAAATGGACGGCGTCGTATCCAATGAACGGGTTGCGTATAAGCTCAAAGGATACTTCGATTTGGCCAAAGAAGAGATCGATAAAGCTGTCAGGCCTGAAGAGTGAGGTTTGGTTGACGACGCCGTTTCACATTACCAGAGTGCCCAACGTATATTGATCGAAGCTTCTTCCACACCAGTACCTTCATATATTAGTTCGAGGTATTGATTTTACAAAAAAAAATGTCCTAAAATTTGGTTGCTTTCTGGGACCAAATTGTTTTGAATCATAATGCATTCTTGTTGACATATAAGATTATGGGAATGTTTTGATACTAGTAGAAAATTAGGGAATTTTATTGGATTATGAAGATAGAAAGTTTATAAAGGTTTGATCTTTAAGCTAGATAGTTTAACTTGAATTCTTAGAAATTTGATGAGGTTTAGCAATTAGCATTCTTCTTAAAAAGAATAGAAAGAATTTTATATTTGATATTCTATAATTGCATGCTGACTTATAAAAAAGCCCTATACAATTTCAGGTAGTGAAAGAAAGTAGTAATAGTATTCTAGTAGAAAATTAGGAAATTTTATTGGATTATGTAGAATTTTGATAGAAAGTTTATAAAGGTTTGATCTTTAAGCTAGATAATGTAACTTGCATTCTTATAAATTCGATTAAGTTTAGCAATTTGCTGATAAGTCCCAACAAATACACAAAGGTGAATGAAGAAATGATTTTCTCTTCAGGTGGGGTAAAGTACCCAATTTGACTGCAAAATACTTTCTGCTCCAATAACAAAGGCATTGGCTGCTTAAATAAGCAAAACCGTGTACCAACAAACCGAAATACAAGGGAAACTTAAATACACGCAAAACATAGCATAACTAACGAAAACAACATGCAATAATGGAAAGACACGTAAAACTCTCAACTACGACGTAAAACTCTCAACTGCAAAAGACCAGTCTGATCCCACGATCTTCTCGTCCACTTCATCTCGTCCACTTCATCCTAGATATTTGGGATTTGGCTTTAGGCCTCTTTCTGAATGGCGTGGCCTAACAATACTCCCCCCCTCTAGTGGATGCTTGTCCGCAAGGTCCACGGATGGAAATTGCTCAAGCAAAGTTTGGGTTGGCTCCCATGTGGCTTCCTCTGCTGGTAAATGCTTCCACTAGACTAGGATTTCTTCTTCAAATTTATGTCCTCTTTTGACCCAGCGAGTGTCCAGAATTTTTTGGGGTTCCAATTTAGCTGCACCTTCATCAGTCACTGGCGGCAATTCCTTAGAGGCCTCCACCATGTCACCCAAAATTTTTTTAACAAGGAAACGTGGAAAACAGGATGAACGCGAGCTCCTTATGGCAACTGAAGTTTATATGCAACCGCTCCAATTTTCTCTAGCACTGCATATGGTCCATAAAATCGGCGAGCGAGCTTCTGATTGGCACGTTTGAAAACGGAATGCTGCCGATAGGGGTGTAACTTAAGAAACACCATATCGCCTACTTCGAAAGTTACATCTCGTCTCTTGCGATCCGCTATTTGCTTCATACGATTGCTAGAAGTTTCCAAATTGATTTTAAGTTGTCGTAACAACTTTGCTCTAGATATGAGACTCTGGTCCACTTCATGCACAGAAGAGAAGCTGTTATGGTACATGGGAAGTGGAGGAGGCAATCGACCATACAACGCCTGGAATGGGGTCATTCCCATAGATGCATGGTACGTCGTATTGTACCACAATTCTGCCCATGGAATGTAGGTACTCCATTTATGTGGCCATTGATGAACAAAACAGCGGAGATACTGCTCGACACAACGGTTGACCACTTCCGTCTGTCCGTCAGTTTGCGGATGGTAGGAGGAGCTGAGTTTTAACTTAGTACCTGACATTTGGAAGAATTCTTGCCAAAATCTGCTAATAAAAACAGGGTCCCGATCACTAATGATCGATCTGGGAAGTCCATGTAATTTAACAACCCCTTCAACAAATTTTTCAGCCACTCCTTTAGCAGTAAAAGGATGACTTAGAGTCAAGAAATGTGCGAATTTACTTAACCTGTCAACAACTACCAAAATTGTATTCTTGCCGTGGGATGTTGGCAAACCTTCAATGAAGTCGAGAGTGATATCGTCCCAGACTTGGCAAGGAATGGGCAACGGTTGCAGGAGTCCCGCAGGGGAAAGTGTGTCGGACTTCATCTTCTGGCAGACTTTGCATCGCTTGACATACTCGTGGACTGCATGGTACATTTTAGGCCAATAAAATTGTTGAGCTAGCCTTTTGAACGTCCGCAACACTCCGGAGTGCCCCCCAATTTTTGTGTTGTGAGCCTCATGTATGAGTTTGGTCCGTAACACCTCATGGGAAGGAATAACCACTCGTCCTTTGAATAACAAGAGCCCTTGGCGTTGTGAGTAGTGCCCCTAGGTTTGAGCTCTGGCCTTCTGATCTACAGACTGTATATAAGAATCCCCTTCGTAAGCTCTTTTAATCTCATCCCACATGGGGATAGAGGCCACGTGTAGGTGATGAAGGATTGGGCTGTGAGGCTTGCGTGAAAGGGCATCTGCAGCTGAATTTTGACGGCCTGGACGATAAATGATTTCATAATCGTAGCCCATCAATTTGACTACCCACTTCTGTTGCTCAGGTGTTGCCACACGCTGCTCCAAAAAATACTTCAGGCTGCGCTGGTCAATGAGGATAAAAAACTTTTTTCCCAATAAATAAGGACGCCACAAGCTTATAGCCTCCAAAATTGCCAGCATTTCCTTGGAATAAGTTGACCAAGATTTTTTTGTAACCCCCAGTGCTCGACTCTTAAATGCAATGGGCTTGCCTTGCTGCGATAAAACTGCGCCAATCCCGTCTCCTGAGGCATCAGTTTCAATGGTGAATGAATCATTAAAATTGGGCATCGCCAAAATGGGAGTGGTAGTCATTGCTTGTTTAAGAGTCGAGAAAGTTGTTTCGGCATCGTCATTCCATCCAAATTTTCCCTTCTTGAGTAAGTGCGTAAGAGGTCTTGCGATGATGCCATAATTCTGAACGAACTTCCTGTAATACCCTGTTAAGCCTAAAAAACCACGTAATTCAAAAATATTAGTAGGTCGAGGCCATACAAGCATGACTGCAATTTTTTTGTCATCAACTTTTACTCCTTGAGGCGTGAGGATATGCCCCAGATACTCAAATTCTTGCTGGCTGAATATACACTTGCTTGCCTTAGCAAAAAATTTATGCTGCCTTAAGATTTCTAAGGTTTGGTCAACATGTTTTACATGTTTTTCCGAAGTTGAACTATATACGAGAATATCATAAAAAAAAACTAAGATGAATTTTCGAAGGTAAGGTCGAAATATAGAGTTCATAATGGCCTGAAATGTAGACGGTGCATTACAAAGGCCAAAAGGCATTACAAGATATTCGTAATGGCCATTATGAGTACGAAAAGCAGTCTTAGAAATATCGGAAGAATTTACTCTTACTTGATGATATCCGGCCCGTAGATCCAACTTTATAAACTAAGAGGCGCCATATAATTCATTGAGCATGTCGTCCACCGTTGGGATAGGGAAATGGTCTTTGATGGTGGCGATATTAAGAGCGCGGTAGTCCGTGCAAAATCGCCAACTTCCATCTTTTTTCTTCACTAGCAAAACTGGCGAAGAAAATGGGCTGGTGCTAGGACGAATGAGCCCAGAGTTCAGCATCTCTTGAACTTGCTTTTCGATCTCCTTTTTTTGAAAATGGGCATATCGATAGGGTCGTACATTGATCGGTTCAGTGCCTTCTTTAAGTGTAATGCAATGATCTACCTCGCGCACTGGTGGTACACACGAGGGTTCCTTGAACACGTCCTTATATTCGTGCAATATCCGTAGCACGTCTTGCTGTTTCATGACGTCGGTTTTATCTTGTGATGCGGCTTCTGTGGTTGGACAAAAGCTTACTGCAAACAACGCATGGTCTCTTCGGCAGTCTTTTGTTATGTCTTTCAAGGTAGTCTCCTGAATGGCTTGCTTGCTTATCCCCTGCAACTGTCGGACTTGATTATCCCAAATGAATTCCATGGTTGATTACTTCCAATTACAAACCACAGAACCCAACATTTCCATTCCAGCCATTGAATGCCAAGCACAAGATCAAGACCTGATAACGGCAGCGAGAAGAGGGTGAGATAAAACTTAGTTCCTTGTAAATTTACCATTACCTTATCAAAACGCCCTTGACACTTCAAACGCTCGCCATTTGCAACCCGAACAGTAAATGTTTCTGTTGGTACCACTGGCAATCGTAGCATGCTTGCCAGACGATCACTGATGAAGTAGTGTGTTGACCCACTGTCGATCAGTACCACCACTTCGAGGGAACCCATCGTTGCTGTCATACGCATTGTTCTTGGGGCAGTCCATCCGGTCAATGCGTGTAACGTGATTTCAGGTTCGACTTCGGGTTCCTGTACTTCTGCGACCTCTCCCCCGTGGTCATCTTCCGGTGTTTGTTGATCAGTAATGTCCTCATCGTTACCCGCATGCCCCACCAAGAGTAATAGCTGCGGTATTCGACATTTATGGCCTGCTATAAAACGTTCATCGCAGTTGAAATATAGCCCTTGTGCTCTCTTCCTCTGCATTTCCTCCCAAGACAAACGTTTAATGGGTCTCGTAGGTGTAGCAGGAGCTACACGAGTGTCTTGTGGAAGAACTAACGGAGCTCTCGCAGGTGGTAACCGCATGAACTTTCTTTGCCGTGCTAGTTGGTTGTCCTTCATTCGCGCCAAGTTAATGGCCTCTTTGAGTGACTGTGGCTTAAACATCCGAATCCCATCCGCTATTTCAGCCTTCAAGCCACCCATGAATGTCCCCACCAATGCTTTCTGAGTTCATCCTTGGACCCTATTGCCGAGTTTTTCAAACTCACGCTGGTAGTCCCTCAAAGTCCCTAACTGTTTAACTCGGGAGAGAGCTTCGTTGAAGTCCTCACACTCCGATGGTCCGAAGCGAGCCCAGAGTTCTTCCTCAAATTTCTCCCATGAAATCACGCGACGTTCGTCCCGAAATGTTCTGCGAATCCACTGCCACCACTGGTTAGCCTCGCCTTCCAAGTGGTAAGAGGCTAAGGATACTTTCTGTGCTGCAAGAGTGTTCTAGAATTCAAAAAATTGGTTCACACGATTGAACCATTTCGTCGGATCATCCCCTGAAAATCGGAGAAATTCAAGCTTTGCTGTTTTGGAAGACACCGCCAGCCTTCCTCCGTCGTTGCCTTCTCGGTGATGGTTTCCTTCCTGATGATGGTTATCGGGGTTGGGGTTTTTCGGTTTTGCGAGTAAAACTTCGGAGAGGCGGTTGAGAGTTTCGTCCACAAGCCGAAGCCTGTCCGCCATGCCAAGCTCCATCCGATGTAGCCCCTCCTTCAACTGCTCAAGACGTTCCTTATTGGTTGCCATGGCTCTTATGCCAATTGATAAGTCCCAACAAATACACAGGTGAATGAAGAAATGATTTTCTCTTCAGGTGGGGTAAAGTACCCAATTTGACTGCAAAATACTTTCTGCTCCAATAACAAAGGCATTGGCTGCTTAAATAAGCAAAACCATGTACCAACAAACCGAAATACAAGGGAAACTTAAATACACATAAAACAGAGCATAACTAACGAAAACAACATGCAATAATGGAAAGACACGTAAAGCTCTCAACTACGACGTAAAACTCTCAACTGCAAAAGACCTGCCTGATCCCACGATCTTCTCGTCCACTTCATCCTAGATATTTGGGATTTGGCTTTAGGCCTCTTTCTGAATGGCGTGGCCTAACATTTGCATTCTTATTAAATTAAAAAAAAAAAAAAGAAGAAGAAGAAAGAATTTGATGTTCGGTGATGAGAAGAATTGAGTTAAGGGAGGAAAAGGTGAAGTCCTGATATATCTGTATAATTGCTTCCTGATATATTGAATACAATTGCATGTAGTGAAAAAAGTTAGTAATAGTGTTTCCAGTTTTGTCTAATGACAGTTTGTGACAAGCTGTGAACCTATTATTTTAAACAAGTGCAATGCAGGCAGAAATTGCTGTAACATGTAGATTACCCTGAAGTAAAGCCTAATACAGCTGATGTTGGGATAAAGTAAATATATAATTTTCCTTTTAAATAAATAATTCAATAGGTGTTTCTCTTTTATGACATTTCATTCACATCTAGAATTATGACAAGCTGTCGTACAATGCATTTCCATCCTTCGAGGGACTCATATTGTTGCATTAATTATCTTAGAGTCCTTGAGCATCTGCAATTTAGTTCCTACAAATTAACATAACTATTATTTACCCTTAACATATCCAAATCCAAAAATATCCACACTATTCAGAACTTCCATCATGCTCAAATGACACAATTGCGCTAAGCCTAATTTAACACATCATATCTGAATCATGTCATAATAGCGGAGCAGTGCAGAATAAAAGTGAGGAACTATAAATTATAACGTCAGCATAGAGAGTATGTATGAACCATATGTTTGGAAAAAAAGCTATTTAGTTTAATTGGATCCAGATCTTGATTCGGATTGTCCTATCCATGGGTTTAACAAGTTAATATAACGAGAACATAAATAGTTAAAATGACATCACTTATCAAAATGAATTCCACATTAGTAGTTTGATGCAATTGACCTATCTTCTACCTTTTGTCATAAGATCTCTTGGGGGTGTTGTTGTCATTAAATCTTATTCTGTGATTGACTGATTGCCTATAAGAAGAAAGAAGTTGATTTTTGGAATCATACAATTGAATTGAATGGGCCTCCAACCTTAAATTTTTATAATTTCATTCCTCCATTGAGCAAGTAAGTAATCCTGTTGCATATGTCCCATCCAATTTTATGGTGTTCCAACAGTGAATAGGAGAAAGTGAAATCTTATCGTCAAAAGATATCAAAGTGGCAGGAGCAAGTTTCAGACAGACTACAAGTGTTAAGTAGACGAACAGGTTCACAGATGTCATTCTTTTTGTGTTACCGTTACCGTCCCTTTTACTGAGTGTGACATTAACCGTCTGCTGACCTTTCCTTTCTCTGGTTTTTCTATCTTTTCACGCCAGGTGGCAAATTAATAAACAAGGTACGGACTGGTCTTACTAAATTGTAAGTTTAGAATTTCCTATTTAGTATTTACAAGTTGTTTTGTTTACTTTTTAATTTCTTTTTAGCTTTTGATTATGTATTTTGGAGAGAGTTGTTGCAATCCCCTGACTGGATGAATCGTCAATAATGTGTTTGGTGAAATATATAAAGGAAAAGCCTCATGTTTCCTTCACCATCAAAAGATGTTAATGTGTGATATAACTTGTCATGTTACAAACTTAACCCTAGCTTGATTTCTAATAAAAGGATCGTTGCTTAACTTTTACTTATTCTATATATACAACTACTCTGAGCAGCAAAGATGAACAAAATTGAGAGCAGGTTGGTTAATGAGAGTGCTGTAATTGAGCTTTTCCTTTCCATTCCTTGTTCCGTTTTTTGCTAATCTTGAAAAGTCCAAAGACCGCAGCCTAGCCACGGAGCTTGGATACAGTTTCCCGGTTGGAGATTCATGGATTCTGTAGTGCTTACTGTTTTTGAAGGCTTTATTGAGGAATGTGTAGTTGTGTACAAAATGAAGTGTCAGTTAGGAAGAATTCCTTGTCCAGAGTTGATATTTCTTCCAATAATCTTGTTTGACCGGGATCTAAAAGTTTATTCTTTCAGTCTGTTCGGATTTAGTTGCCCTCCTTTCCTTTTAAGGATGTCCTAAAAATTCTTCTTCTTTTTCTTTGGGACTTATTTAAGATCCTCATTTTATCATCTATATTCATATATAATAAGACAAAATTTAGTTTTTTGTTCTTCGTCTTTAGTATAGGCCTATAATTTAACTACTACTAAAACACTTTTTAAAGTCTCCCTAATTTTATTTTATTAACTACTACTAAAACCCTTTTTAAATTTAAAATTTAACTAGAACCAAAACTTTATGATCTTGAAAATTTTTAGAGTAACTTATTATTTTACAATAATTCTATTTCTTATAGAGGCCTTTAGTTAATTAGTTTTACAAATCATGTCAAGGATTTTACCTTTTAGGTTGTCACTCAACTTTGGACTCTCAATAACTAAATATTAAGAATATAGGCAAAAAATATATATCAAAGAAAAATATTATGAGAAAATATTAACGTATTATTTTAAAAAATTAAATCTTTATAAGAGTCATTTAGTTACTTAATAATACAAAAGTTAGATTACTACTTAACTTTGAACTCTAAATAATTATACATCGAAAATATTAGAAAAAATATTAAGAGTAAATAATAATTAATATTAACTATTTCATATAAGAGATCTTTTGTTAATTAATATTATAAAATCAATGCTAACTTATATATTTGGGAATGAAATTTAGTTAACTAATTTTAAAATTTAAAATCATAATGGCAACTCATTATTTTACAACAATTCTATTCCTAAATAATTATATATTAAAAATATATCAAAAAATATATTATGACTGAATAGTACTTCTAATTAGTATTAAAAACTTAATATATATATATATATATAAATATATATGTATCTAAATAAAATAGTGCTTGAACAAACTTTAGTTTCCAATTTTATCATAATAGTAAACTTAGTATTCTACAACATTTTTATTTTTTATAGGATTCCTTTAGCTCATTAGTTGTACAATTTCGTCCTTTTGAGCAAAGTTTGTAGAGATTTTAATAGCAATAATAAGATAATTTGTGAAATTTTAAAAAATATTTTATAATCATTATATAAAAAAAAATAAAAAAAATTATGTTATTTAAAAAGTTAATCCGTGCTTCGCACGGGGCACTTTGCTAGTTACTTTAAATAAAAGAATCCTTTAGTAGGTCTACTAATTCTTATTTTCAACTTCTACATCGATGTCAATGTTTTCTACACCACTCGGTGTTTTCTTATAATGCATGAAAGTCGAAAAGTGACATCTAAAGCCGGGAACACGGAGTAATCCTAAATTGTTGTTTGATCCTTATCTATAAAGTGACAAGGCCGTTGTATCTGATGGAGTCTACCTTTTCTAACGTGATAACCTATTGGCAGGGTTGTCTATAACATACAAGATTGCCCCTATTCCTTACTTTTGGGGTAATCATAATATATCATAGAGTGGACATTTACATTGGGTGCCTTTTTTTGCTTTTACTTGTGAATTTGGATTATGTTCACAAGTCGTAATTTAGTTCGAATTTTGACTAACTGCCTTTTCTTTGTTTACCTTTCTAGTTTCTATTTCTTTTTTCTCACAAGTGTTTCCACATATCTTTGGGCAATGAAGGGGCTGTTGGATTTATTGTACCCTGTTCATGTAATATATAAATGTTCACCATATCACATTGTCACTCAGGCACAAACGGGAGCATGTACAGCAACAACATCTGGTGCTAGAAAAGTTGCATTGCAAAAATCTTCTAGTCTAATTAGACATGATTCTGGCGTGAAAAGTGAGACTAAGAAAGTCATAGCTTCGAAAACTGCACAAGAATCTGGTACTGGATGTGATCCAAAATTGGTTGAAATGATAGAATCTGTGATCGTGAACAGAAGCCCTTCTGTCAAATGGGAAGATATTGGTAAGAAACTACTGCATTTGTTTTCTTGTTGTTCGTCAAGTCCAGTTCCTTTTACTTGTAATAATTACTTCTATTTTGCTTGTCCTTACTGGTTAACAGCTGGTCTTGAAAAGGCTAAACAAGCTTTGTTGGAAATGGTAGTCCTACCAACTAAAAGAAAAGACTTTTTTACTGGCCTTCGCAGGCTGTCCAGAGGTAGAATTTTTGAAAAAATTTATATTTGCATATCTGTAATTCTGTAAGAACGTTTTTGGGAGGACTCTCCTGATTTTTATTTGACAGGTCTGCTTCTCTTTGGTCCACCTGGTACTGGGAAGACCATGCTTGCTAAAGCAGTCGCTTCGGAGTCAGAAGCAACTTTTTTTAATGTTTCTGCTTCATCCCTCACATCAAAGTGGGTATGTTTTTGTCCTTAATTTCTCTCCTCTTATATTCTTTCAGATTTTGTTTTTTTTTTCTTTTGACACTATTCCCTTATAATAAAAATCTTATGCCGTCCGGTTCTTACTTAAATAGGTTGGAGAGGGTGAAAAGCTTGTCCGGACACTTTTCATGGTTGCTATTTCTAAGAAGCCATCTGTAATATTTATTGATGAAGTACGCTACTGTCTCTCAAGTGCATAACTTTGGCTGCTTCTAGTAGCACCTCGCTCCTGTTTGTATATTTTAGTTTTGCCATGAATTTTGCTTTTGCTTTCATACAGAACTAGAAATGAATGAGTACATATTTCAGATAATGTTAACTGTCTTTGATTGGTTCTTATATTTGTTTCATAAGTAAATTTGTTTTGTTCATTATATATTTAGGAATTGCTGGCTTGATAAACTTAACATTTCATGTGATCTTGTTCTTTCCTTCTCTCTCCTTTTTCAGTCGTAGAGTTTTGGCTTTCGGTCTTATACTCTTGTTATCTATAATAAAAAAGGAGTATAGTCTTGATTCATATATTAAGTTAAATGTGTCTTGACCATTTGCAGTTTTTGTCATACCCGTCTCTTCTCTACCTTGGCTGTATTTTCCTGCTTCAATTGTATTCACTAGTTTTTCACTACTTCCTGGGAACATGGATTCACAAGTATCTTTTTATGAAGAATGTTTGAAATTATATGATTGACATATTGCTGGATTTCATTGATTAATGCTTGCAAGGTGTGGATTGTTTTGAGGGTTGAATAACTGTAGTATGCAGCTGATTTTCTCTGTTTAGAACTAATACTTCTAAATCTACTTGTCAATATTAACCTCTTTTAAGATCATAGAAAACAAGAATTTCCTCACAGCCTCCACTACAATAATATATGATTATGGATCCCTCTCTCGTTTTTAAATTAGGGATCTGGTGCAATCTTCCAGGTAGGCATTGCTACTTTAGTATTGTGTCCAGGGTATAATCCAACTTTCTGATTATAAATCTCTTGGCGCACATTAATAATTTAACTATCGGAATTAGAAAATGTGATGACGAATCTCCTGCAATCCCAGTATAAACATTCTACTTTAGTACCATGTCCAGTGTAATATTCATCTTTATATCCTTTATGTGCTGTTAACTAAATCATATGCCAGAGTCGTTATAAATCAAAATATTTTTCATCTTAAATAGTCATCTCTCTTATGTTTTGTTTTCTACTACTAAAGCCATAATAATGGTTATTCTTGACCTTAGCCGTGGTTTTAATAATTAGTAGTTGGTGCTTTGTTATATTTTTAATCCTAATTGCTTGTGCTAATGTTACACTGCTCTGCTACTACTGAATCTTGAGACTATATTATAATATAAGCTTCATTTTTGCTTGTATGATTTAGATTTTGCCAAAAATTCACACTAGCGTGTTATGACAGTTAAATAAGTTTGTGCTTTTATCATTAACAGATTGATAGTATTATGTCAACAAGGACAACCAATGAGAATGAAGCAAGCAGAAGATTGAAGTCAGAGTTTTTAGTTCAGTTTGATGGGGTGACCTCAAATTCTGATGATCTAGTAATCGTCATCGGTAAGCTTTGAATGGGCTCAGTAAGGCCTTTATTCAATAGTTTCTTTTCAGCTTACTAAGCATTTCTGTCTAGCAATTTATTTATATTAGATAATTAATAAACCGTCAGATTGCTTCTCCCTTATGGAGCTCAACTTCTCTTGGGTCTTTCATTTTGACTTCCAGATGCCAACCCCTCCTAGTTAGATCCATGTATGAAGGCAAAGATACTTCCAGTAGTATTTCCAGATGGAGCTAACAAGCACGTTTTTTATTATTTTAAGTTACAGTTTTAGCAGTGTAGTGCTAGCCTGCTTATCTATCTTTTGTGTTTACGTTTGTTTTAATACTGCCAATTACCTTTATTCAGGTGCAACTAATAAACCACAAGAATTGGATGATGCAGTTATTAGGAGATTGGTTAGTATGTCAGCATTTGAATTCACTGGAACTTATGCTTTAAAATTTTCTAAGAATGAATATAAAATGGAGGCACTCAAAGTATGAGCAATTTGTGAATCATTATTCGTGGCACACTATTCAATTTAGTATTGCAAGGATCTGTGATCGTTGTGTATGGAGTGTCCTATCATGAAAATGACATTATAGATGGGCTGTTTTTTGTGATCAAATTTAAGTCACATAACTGCATTGCTTGTGCATTTAGTTCATGGCCACTTTTCAGCATCAGTTTTATCTTTTTCTCTTTGCCATGGAAGTCACAAATGATGCATTTTACTTTATGCCAGAGCTGATGGTTTACCTAGCATTTGAGGTGGACAGAGGGACAGTGTAGTGCCTATTACTAGTACACTACAACAAATTACTTGTTGCTAACTATGTATAGGTCATAAGACCTTCGTGTGTGTGCGGAGTCATATATTCTTGATTTTATTTGTCAGTTGATTGGATTGGATTCCGATTTCCTTAGACCTTCAACTTAGCGTCCAGAAAGTACATAAATCTATTATTCAATCATTGATTATTCCTATATCTTTGTTGTTGGTCTAGTTTTCACAATTTTCTGAAATAACAGACAGATGTATGTTGTGTTGAACGGTTTTAATTATAGTACACAGAATATCTCATACGTTTGGGATGAAACTCTAATATACAGTTGATTATGTAAAATTGAAGTTTTGTAATTGTATGGTGATTTCTTCTAATAATTCCCCGTTGAACCCATTCAAAATTATTATATCTTCTATCAGGTGAAAAGAATATACATTCCTTTGCCAGATGCAAATGTTCGAAGAATTCTTTTTAACCACAAGCTCAAGGGTCAAGCATTTTCCTTGCCCAGTAAGACACTCTTACTATCTCCATTTGATTGGAATATTAACATATTGTTCAATAAACGTGATAAATTTTGTTTGCGCTAAAGAAAACATATGCACCCTTCAATTTAGACCTGGCAAATGGGCCCAAAGCCCGCGGCCCGGCCCGCCCGTGAACCCGTGGGCTTTGGGCTTACATTTTTCGGCCCGCCAAAACCCGGACAGTTTTGGCCCGGCCCGGCCCATTTGACAGGTGTACTTCAATTGCTCCATGTTCTTTGATTAGATAAATCTCTCTTTGTTGTGCTGACTCATTATTTTAAAAATAATAAAAGTCCAATAAGTTTTAAAAATAAATCTGGTTTACATTAAAATATGAAGAAAAGTAAAAGGAAATGTGAAGCATAGACCTGGAAATATGGTCCGGGGGACCATTCCCCATACCCGCCCCGCCTAAGAGATCCCCTCCCCAACACCCTCCCTGCCCCGAATTCATATAACTCCACCCCTGCCCCGTCATGCCCCGCCCCGACTATGTATAGAAAAAAAAATTATCTATGCAATTATAGGAGAAGGTAGCGCACAGAGAAGGAAAAAGCATTTAGTGATCCGTGAAAAATTGGTACATAGATCACATCTCAATCTTTTTTCATCCCTACGAAGGTGGGTTGGAGTAAATCCATGGCAGATTGAAGAGGAGAGGAGAAGAAACGGAGTGATTGAGTTTGTAAATTTTGGGGTTTGAAAATTATGGTCGTTAAACAAGAAGAGGTTTGGTACTGTGCAGCTATGATCATATATTGAATACCGAGGGAGACAGAAGGGTGATGGTCAGATGAAAAGAAAGACAACAAGTGTGCGCTTTAAATTAAAAGACACAAGTCTATGTTGTATTGAAGTAAACAGATCCAAACTAAGATTTAAGGCCTAGGTTGTTTGTTTCAATACTTTGAATAAGCCCAACATAATACTAATTATCTTATTAACTTAAAAATAAATAACATTAATATTATATATATATATATATATATATATATATATAAATGGGGCGGGGGCGAAGGATAAAATCCCATACCTTACCCTAACCCATAAAGGTTTTAAAAATCGGGTCCCATTAGGGTCGGGGTAGATCAGGCCCCATCGGGATCGGGTCAAATTGTCAGGCCTAGTGAAGCATGCAGTAAGCATGCTCTAAATTTGTTAATATATAAGGGCTCCACTTTGCTCTATAATCGTGAAAGATTAAAAGTGAATTCCCCTCTCCCTTCAAATAAATATATGAAAAATGTGACTTCGCAACTACCTTGAGGTAATTGTCTCCATGTTTATTAAAGGTTTTCCACCATTTTGAATTTGGTTTTGCTACTTTCCTGAAATAATCTTCATGCAATGCTCTTAGTGTTTTCTAATGATGGTCTTGAGGATCCATGTAAATGTGTACCTTTCTAGTTATTTTGCACTAATTAAATTCTCTTTCATGGATATAAAGGGGCAGGATGCCTTGCTTTTATATGCTTTGGTGTTATATGTGATCATGATGCTTAAGTAATTGCGGTTGCTTGTGGTGCAACTGTGTGCTCGTTATATATATGTGTATGTGTATGTATATATATATATATATATATATATATATATATATATATATATATACACATACACATATATTCTGTTAGTTCTTTTTCAACTTAGGTTAGATTACTTTAACTGCACTGAGAATAATAAGCATAAGTTTCAAATTAAACGTTGTTCCTTGTTTCTTGCATCAGGTGGAGACCTAGAGAGACTTGTGGAAGAGACAGAAGGTAAGATGAGGCTGAATAATATAGCTTTTAGAATGCATTTTTTACTAGATGGAAGTGATTACACGATTCATTTATTTCTTCAGTCGCAAATGTGCGTTAGATTTATGCATAGCATACGCGGTGGTTGCAGTCTAGTATATACCACTTGCGTTGCGTTGCATAACGGAACTGAACCTTGCTTCTAATGAAACTAGTCTTTTAAAGGGAAAAAGGAACTTTACAGCAGTGTTGTAAATTCTGTTGTTCTTGTTAGATTAAAAAGAAAATTGTAAACAAGTACCACGGTCCACTTGTCAAGGAGCATTTATTGCGTCTTAAGAATATTCTTTTTAGAAAATGTTGAAAGTGTTTGTATGTGAACTTGTGAAAGTGGAATCTATGCAGTTGACTTTAGAAACTGCTGTTATGTAAACTTGTTAAAATGTCTTAAATGTAGTTGACTTAATTTATTAATGAGAGTTTGCATAATAAAATTTTGAGAAACTAAATGTGTAAAAAGTGCCGTTAAGGTAATCATTAAAAGGACCAGTTAGAAACTCATATGGCTACTGTTTTAGGATATTCTGGAAGTGATTTGCAAGCCTTGTGTGAGGAAGCTGCAATGATGCCAACCAGAGAGCTCGGTTCAAAGATTCTCACAGTCGAGGCAAATAAGGTAGTCTTATTAAATTTTATTTTGTTATTTGTTTTCTGTTTGCCTTGGTGATTATTATCTAGATTCATGTTTGAGGAAACCAATAAACATGTTTCTATATATTTTTGTGTGCATGTATTCAAGTATATTTGCCAGTCTTCTATCTGTTATACTTTTTTGTCAGATATCTCGTTGCATACATCCGATGATGATGAACTCAATGTCACTTCCATGTACTGATGTATTTTGCTCGAGTTTATTCCTGATTCTATATATCTGTAATTTACCTGAATTTGAAAGGGAAAAAAAAATCTTGGAAACGCTGCATATGACTGAGGCATGAGCAAGTGCACTATTGGCTTCCTATATACTGTTCTTAACCTGTCCCAAAATATATATTAAGAATTACTTATCTAACCAAGCCCTTCACTATATCCATAGCAAATACAAGTATGAGGTAGGAATTCATAGGGGTAGTACATCTGCATCTGTTTGGATTTACTAGGCAAACCTGAATCTGGCCTGCATGAAGTTTGTTATTGGTGTATTTTCACGTCACATGGAATATTGCTTTATGTTAGATGTGCCCTTTCATGGTGCTCAGGCATTGTCATGCACCTAGAACCATTCAATGGTGTATGGTTTTTGTTATATGATGTTGTAGCATTTCATGTTGATTATGCTCAAAGTAGTTTATACCTAAGATTTGACATTTTCTAGTATGAATTTCGATAAACTTGAAATAGTAATGTCTTAAGATATGCTATTTCATATAGTGCCCATTCATCACCGAAAAGTATTAAAATGAAGACAAATATATAAATATAAAACCCAGTATTCCCTTGTTGTCATTCATCTGGGACCCTTGAATCATTTATGTGATATGTTGCAAAATTATATGTTTTTAAGTTTATGCTCAAATTATAACGTGTGTTCATTGTTTGTCTTGATTTCATTCTTTTATGATGTAAATTATACCAGGTAAGGCGCTTAAAATATGGAGATTTTAAGAATGCCATGACTGTTATCAGACCCAACTATCAAAAAAGCAAGTGGGAAGAGCTTGAGAAATGGAATCAAAATTTTGGATCCAACTGAAAAAAACATTTATGAAGTTCCAACATTATTATCCAAACAATTCTTAATATTGTTAGCTGTAGAAAAAAGTGATAATTCTACACAAAGTGGATGGAGTCTCCCAGCTTCAAGGGGCTAATATTGCCCATATCTAGAGTCTTCTGTTCTTCCTGAGGTCTCTCTATGTATTATCCATGGTGTAATTTGTAATTTGAAATTATTGTGTAAATATTTGATAGCATCATCAGAAGCTTAGTAAGAATAAAAAATATGTATAGAAATGGGAAATGCACATGTGAAGGCAATAAATCTTATATGTTGTGTTGATTTCAATCGACTCTATATGCATGGAAACATCTAATTGTTTGTTTTATTTCTTGGAAATTGATATTTTCACGTGTTTTTGATATTTGCACGTAATTCTCTCTCACATGAGAATAAAGTGGGTCCCAACTGTATATGCATGGAAACATTTATTTGTTTGTTTTATTTTTTGGAAATTGATATTTTTACGTGTTTTTGATATTTGCACGTAATTCTCTCTCACATGAGAATAAAGATGGTCCCAACTGTATATGCATGGAAACATTTATTTGTTTGTTTTATTTTTTGGAAATTGATATTTTCACGTGTTTTTGATATTTGCACGTTGTTCTCTCTCACATGAGAATAAAGTGGGTTCTAACTTCATGTGAGAGGGGATTATGTGAAGATATCAAAAATTAATGTGAAAATAGCAAATAGCGTTGCTGAATGAAAAGTAATTAAATTATGAATGCAGGTGTGTTTGTAAACTCAACTCCATATTTGTGAAATTACAATTGAAAAAATATGTTTACAAGATTTTATAGAATTTGTTATAATCTTGATTACCTACTCCTCAGGGCATTGCTTCCCCTTTCCTCCTCTTCTCCCGTGACTCCTATTTCTTATTCCTTCTTCCCGTGACTTCTCCTTTTCCTATATAAAGGAAATGATACTAAAGGAAATAATAAGAACTTCTCTGAATGGTTTCTTTCTTTATCTCTTATTTATTCTCTCTAAATTTATACAATTATAAGAGTATCTTTTTACACTTTACTTGTGACGTCCCCAAAATAGGTACACATCACCCATTCTGAGTCGTCAAATACATGGTACAGAAAATAACTATAACTTTATTATTACAATTGTCGTGCAAAATACATCAACACATATACTGTGAGTTTAAATACAAATATTGTCTTCTAGACAGTATTCAAACTCAAATAAGTCCTCATTACAATTATTGATATATTATTTTACAAAAATAGTGAGGACTACTAACACAACTTCTTAGAACCATTATTCCATATCCCGACTAGTACCCGCTACATTCTCGCCTTCTGAGAAGAAAAATGGAACAAAAAGAAAAAAGGTGAGCTCAACTAGCCCAGTAAAGAATATTATGACTTAAGATAATATAGAACAAATTATCGTTAGTCCTTAACAGAAAAAAATCTGATAGAATATAATAGACAACAAGTTTTAGGTCAATATTCGCAGCGAAAATAACAATTCATTAGAAGAGTTAAGTAGAGAATGAAATCTACTATCTTCTATGATTTTAAAGTCCATCATTAATATTTTATCCCCGTGACATCAATCAGTATATATGTTGAATCAAATACTCATATTTGCAATACGACCGAAATATTCAATCGTATTCCCAGTTGGTCATGTTCATCTCAACACTTGTTCATCTTTGCATTACAGACAAAAAATATTCATCATGTAATCTTTCATCTTTGCACTACAGGCCTAAGATATTCAGTTATATCACAATTTAGGACTGAGAATGATGAAAATATTTTAAAGAAAACAAATCCAGTGAGATAAAAGAACAATGATTAAGGATTCGTATTTTAGTTCATCAATGCCCAAAAATACTCCATAATAAATTATTGTGGAGCAAAATTCAAGAATGAAGATCAAAACATGGATATAATCAAAGATAGTAACCATAATAAATAACTTGGGCAAGAAAAAAAAATTTAATGTTTCTGTGAAGTGCCGTATACGTGAATAGTGTCGTATACGTAAATAGTAACCTCAACACAAAAAGATAAGAATTTCATAAGAAAAATCTTACCAATATTCCAGCATAATGATATGAAAAGAAATAATATCATTTATAAAAAAAATAACATCCCTTACCTCAAAAGAATAGTACTTCTGACTGGAATATCAAATATAACGCTGAAAGGAACTTACACCGTATAGCAACACTCAAAGTATTAAAATACTCACAAAAATACGCTCGATAATATAGAGAGAGAAAATTTGGAGTTTACGGTGTGATTTTTAATTTAACTTAGTAATCAGATTTATAGGAAAATCTTTAGAACACCAAAGTTAGTAAAATTTAATAAAATATTAATATATTAAAAAAAATTTCACGCCCACCTTAGAAAATCTGAATCCAGCATGTTTACCACTCATGTGGGACCCACCCAATTGCAAAAAAAAAATGTTTTTCTTAAAATAAACATTTTAAACTCCAAAAATCAATTATTCTGAAACTTCAATAATTCATAATAAATAGCCCTTTTATTAGAAAAATTCGAATACTATGTCCATTCCATAAGAAATTCATTTCTCTACAACTTTGTAAGTTTAAGTTTTTCCAAATTCCAAGCAGAAATTGACCGAAA
Organism: Panax quinquefolius; assembly: GCA_020205615.1. Classification (NCBI taxonomy): domain Eukaryota; kingdom Viridiplantae; phylum Streptophyta; class Magnoliopsida; order Apiales; family Araliaceae; genus Panax; species Panax quinquefolius. The sequence continues at coordinate 38,357,755 of CM035157.1, read as the reverse complement.
TTCACATACGGACGATTTTACATGCTATAATCAAATTTCAGTTAAAATGGGGCCCCCAACATGTTTAACATGTTTTTAGCATTTATTGTAACAAAAATATTCTTCCTCATTTATTCATATATCTCACATTCATTGTAAAAATATCATCATTATTATATTATTGTAATATAATAATATATTTAAATGAATTATTTTATCAAAAAAGATAAAATATCAATTTTCAACAATTGGCACTTTTCTAAAAATTCCTCAATTTATATCCACATAAATAAATATTTTTTTATCATATAAATCAATAATTAATTATTCACAAATGATATTACAGAATCACAATACTGACAACCAAGTTTGTTCTACAGGAAAGATGGGGCCTTTAGGTAAGATTTCTTCTTCTTCTTGGCGGCAGTAATTAAATAACCTCTCTGCATGTAACTTTCTAGACATTGCCAATAATATTATCTAATAATATTATTAAAATAATATAAATTATTGATCTGATAATGAGAAATACTGTGTAGTTGTAAGACCCCAACTTTTATGAATAAAAAATAAATTTTCTATAAATATTATTTTTGAATATTATGGAATAAAGTTGATATAATGTTATAGTCAGGTAATATTTATAAATTTTACAAAGTCATGAAGTTGTTATATAATATTCGATTGGTCTGGGAATATTTATTTTAACAGGAATATTCGTATATGACTCAAGGCACAATCATTGGTGGACCCCACAACAGAATTATTGTCGGATTGAGAAAACGACAAAAATATTTTGTTACGTTATTATTATCGGTTCAGATTACTTCACAACTATTGATTTGTTTACAAAAAGATAAAGAAAATATTTAAATTCTTTCAAACTTTTATATGTATATAATTGTTATTACTTCATTGGGCACTCAAATGCTCATCTTTGCTTAATTTAAATATTTTCACTTAAGTGTGAACAATCTGAAGGCTCTGCTAGAAACAAGGGAAAGGGAAAGGTTCTTTGAATGATTTCAATGTTATCTTATGTAATAGTTTAATATTATTAAGACAATGTTATATATTTATTATCATGTATGGTAAGGAATGATTAAAGGTTACGTACTTGGGAGCTAGACTTTGATAATTATGTAAATTAAGTTTAATATTTATATTATTGTTATTATTATTAGTATTATTCGCTTCATAAAATGGTATCATGAAGCTAATTTGAATTCGGGTTTCAAGTACACCTAATTTGGGGGCTTTACAATAATAATAATGATGATGAAGTTTTGTTTTATTAGTATTATTAATGTAATAAAATGGAAAAATTTTTATATAAAATGTAATACTTTTATAAAGTTATTCGTTTTATTAGGCTAATAGTAAAAATTTTTATATAAAACAAAATACTTTTATAAAGTTATCTGCTTTATTAGGCAATAATTAGAATATATTATATTTTATTATGCATAGTGTTGCGTAGTGTTGATAGTGCTCGATAGTGTGTTTTGTATAGTAAAATCTTTTTTATATAAAAATGTAATACTTTTATAAAGTTATTCGTTTTATTAGATTATAAATAGAATATATTATATTTTATTTAAAAGATTTTGCTTTAAATATGGACCATCCGATTAAAAGTAAATCAATCCTGGACCGTTCATGAATTAGTTACTATGTAGTCCATTCTTCTATAAATAGAAACTCATTCCTTCATTATTTCTTCTTAATTCTTTGAAACTCTAGAGAGAGAAACTATAGAGAGAAAGAAGAAAAGTATCCTGCTACTTCACTACTCCGATATCAAGTTTTTTTTACGGTAAGGGGTATTATTTCTTTTGTATTCTTGAAGAGAACTTCTGTTATTCCATTATTTATTATTCTGTTGGAATAACCTTTATACGCGGGCTACCCTATACTTGGTAAAATACTTCTGTTATTCCATTATTTATTATTTTATTGGAATAACTCATATCTGTGAGCTACCCTATACTTGGTGAAATTCTTCGTTATTCCATTCTTTATTATTCATTTGGAATATTATTCATACATGCGTTTTTATGGGACTTCGTTCCGTCTTTATTATTCTCGTTAGAATATCCTGTTTGTGCGCTTTTAACTTAGGACTGGTTCCGTCTTTTATTATTCTCATTGAATATCTCGTTCATGCGTTTTTACGTCGGACTCGGGTTTAAAATCTTTATTATTATGTTGAGTAACATGTCTATGCTAAGCACCGCATGCATGGCGATTTCATTGTTATTCCATTCTTTATTATTCGTTGGAACATCCGCTTGCGTTAATTTACTTTGACATGGTTCCGTTATTTATTATTCGTTGGAATAACACGCTCATACGCTAAGTACCGCATGCATGGTGATTTCTTTTGTTATTCCATTCTTTATCATACTCGGTTGGTTAAAGTTTTGACTTTATACTCCATGAAATTAGTGGAATATCCTTGATATTTTGCGCTTCATCCAAAGATCTTTTCATGGAAATATTCTTCTGAGCATTCTTGAATTTTACTCTACAAAGAAGTATCATGTTGACAATTTGGACGTTATTAGTTCCTGAATAAATTAATTCTTGAACTTTTTTTATTGAATTCTTATATCATTGTCATCATCCGCATTAGTAGTCCTCACTATTCTGTGAAATAGTGTGTTAATAAATGTATTGATGACTTATTTTGAGTTTTAATACTGTCTAGAAGACAATGTTTGTATTAAAACTCACAGCTTATGTTATATATTTAAGATTGTATTTGTATTTTGTACCATGTATTTGGCGACTCAGAATAGGTGATGTATACCTATTTTGGGGGCGTCATAGTTGGTATCAAAGCTTAGGGACATGATCCCTGGCTAAGATGTGAGACAAGAACTAGGAGGGGAGAGACGGGGAATTCTTTCGCTAATATGACCTACCTAAATTTATTTGGTATTTAATTGGTCGGTCAGAGTATAGGGATAATATGTGATATGTTATTTAACCCTTGTTTTGTGGCAGTATTTGAAAATGACATCCGAGAATGTTGAGAATATCAATGGAGCACAGAGAGACCGTTGAGTCTCCACGGATCAATAATCGTGATAATGTGCATCAGAAGGCGACATTCTTCGTGCAAACAACAACACCGACCAAATGATGAACGATGGAATGTTCGGAGAGGCTTTATGCAATTCATGCAACATCGTGCAAGAGCGGCTCTCTGCCCAAAATGCGGTGGAAATATCGGCAACTCTTTGGACGGCCACCGCTAAGCGGTTTATGAACTGGGACCACCGTAGTTTTTGGAGAGCCAAAACCACTTAAGGTGAGACGTGGATTAAGCAGATCAACAAGATATTTGATGTCTTAGGATGCTCCGAGGAGCAAAGGTTTCCTTTGCCACCTTCATGTCATTGAGGTGAGGCGTATTACTAGTGGGAATCAAAGCATACTCAACTCCGTCAGCTTGAATATGTCTTGGGAGAAGTTCAAGAAGCTGTTCAACGACAAGTACTTTCCTGAAAGTATTCGTCACATGAAAGAGGTAGAGTTCATCAAACTGGAGCAAAACAACATGACCGTGTCGCAGTACGAAGCCAAGTTTGTCGAGTTGTCCCGGTTTGCGTCCCATTTGGTTGATAATGAAGAGAGAATGACGCGAATGTTTTTAAGAGGGTTGAAACCTAAGATACGTCAATATCTTATCTCTCATAAACTGTGTTTGTATTCAGATGTTGTTAATAGGGCTCAGTTATTGGAACGTGATAATGAGTCAAGCCAACCAAAAGATAGCAGCCGACAAAATGATAATACTAGCGAGAGCAGTCATCGAAGCGGTGACAACAAGCGTGGAGGGAATCAACAGGCCAGAAATGGTAACCACTTCGGTGGTAATCAGGGCCAAAACAATAAGAATGGACATTTCTAGAAAAGGAGATTCAACAATGATGGAAAGACGTCAGCACCAGCACCCGTTGTTAAGGAAGGAGAACGACCACCTATCATATGCTTCAAATGCGAAGGGGAGGGACACATTAGTCCAAACTGCGCGATGTCGTCCAAAGCATGTTATAATTGTGGAAGAGAAGGTCACCTAGCCCGATTTTGTCGTTCACCGAAGACAAGTTCAGCTAGGATGGAGGCACTAAAGGCCGTCCCAGAAAAGTCAAAGCCGGTAGGGCAAGGGAGAACGTTTGTTGTGACCTCCCAGAAAGAAAGGAACCCAAACGAGGTCATCACGGGTAAGCTTATCATAAACTCTAGTGAAGTCTATACCTTATTTGATACCGGTTCTACCCATTCCTTTATTTCTCCTACTTGCGCTCAACGTTTAAATTTGACTCCGGAGAAATTAGACTTTGACTTATCTGTTGAAACTCCGTTGGGAGAAACCTTCATTACATCTACTGTTTATAAGTCTTGTTTGGTTCAAATCGGTACCCTCACATTACCTGTCGATCTTATTTCATTGAAAATACTTGCATTTGACGTAATTCTAGGGATTGATTGGTTAACTACTCATCATGCAAAAATTGATTGTTTTCGTAAGGTTGTTAGCTTTCATATTCCTAACCAACCTATTATGCGAATTCAAGCAACCAAACCATTAAAATCAATCATTGTCATCTCAAGCCATAAAGCTATTCGCTTATTGAAAAAGCAGGATGTTAAGCTTTCTTAGCTCATGTCACGGATCTAAACAAAAATACGCCGCTTTTGAATGATATTTCTATTGTTAATGAATTTCTGACGTATTCCTCAAGAACTTCTGGCCTACCCAGAGCGTGAAATTGAATTTTGTATCGACCTTGAACCCTAAGACAAAACCTATTTCCAAAGCCCCATATCGAATGACTCCTATTGAACTTCAGGAGTTAAAGACCCAACTGCAGAAATTGTTAGACATTGGCTTTATTCTTCCTAGTACGTCTCCTTGGGGTGCTCCTGTTCTATTCGTGAAAAAGAAAGACGGGAGTATGCGACTTTGTAGTGATTATCGGGATTTGAATCATGTCACCATCAAAAATAGGTACCCATTGGCACATATTGATGACCTGTTTGACCAGTTGCAAGGCGCCAAATTCTTTTCAAAGATTGATCTTCATTTTGGATATCACCAATTGAAGATTAGAACCGATGACATTCCAAAGACGGCTTTCAGAACTCGGTACGAGCATTATGAATTCCTAGTCATGTCTTTTGGATTGACTAATACTCCTACTGCCTTCATGGATATGATGAACCGAGTATTCAAGGAATATTTGGATCACTTTGTGGTCGTCTTTATTGATGACATCCTTATTTATTCCAAAGGGCGTGAAGATCATGAGCAACACTTGAGGCTGATACTCCAAAAGCTTCGTGAATATAAGCTTTATTCCAAGTTGAAGAAATGCGAGTTCTGGCTTGAGGAAGTAGCATTCCTTGGGCACGTAGTATCAAGTCATTGAATATCTATTGACCCAGCAAAGATTGAAGCTATTCAAAGTTGGGAGCAACCTAAATCAGTGACCGAAGTACGTAGCTTTTTTGGCTTAGCTGGTTATTATCGGAGATTCGTAGAAGGGTTTTCTCGAATCGCTACTCCCTTAACTCAGCTGACTCAGAAAGATTCAAAATTCAGTTAAAACGAGGAATGTGAGAAGAGTTTTCATGAACTCAAGAGAAGACTCATTTCAGCACCTGTTCTGACAATACCATCTGGCTCGGAGGGATTTGTCATCTACAGTGATGCTTCAGGCAAAGGGTTAGGATGTGTTCTCATGCAACATAGGAAAGTTATAGCCTATGCCTCTCGACAACTCAAAGAATATGAGAGGAATTATCTTACTCATGATCTAGAGTTGGCAGCAGTCGTTTTTGCACTAAAGATTTGGAGGCATTACTTGTATGGGGAAAAAGTGGAGATCTTTACGGATCATAAAAGCCTCAAATATCTCTTCACTCAAAAGGAACTCAACATGCGACAGCGACGTTGGCTTGAACTATTGAAAGATTATGATCATACCATCCAATACCATCCTGGAAAAGCAAACATGGTAGCCGCATTTATCGAGTAGAAGATCATATCGGCACGAAAAGCGATATTGTCGTAAGGCCCATTTTGTATGACTTGCAAAGGATGGAGATAGAGATAAAGACTCCAGGGACCCACGTGATGATGACAAATATACGAGTAGAACCGACTTTAATTGATAAAGTTAAAGCTGCTCAAGCTACAGACCTGGAGCTGATGCACATGAGGAAGAAAGTACAAGAAGGTCCTATGCCGGAAGCAAGAATCGATGAAGAAGGAATACTTCGAGTCAATTCCAGACTTTATGTTCCTAACGACCCTGATTTAAAGTATAAAATCATGATGGAGGCGCACAACACACCGTTTGCAATCCATCCTGGGAGTACCAAAATGTATCGTGATCTTCGTCATACATTTTGGTGGAGCAATATTGTAAGACCCCAGCTTTTTATAAATAAAATTGAAATTTCTCTATTTATTATCTTGAAATAATAAGGAGTTAATTTGATATAATACTTTGGTTATGGGTGAAATGTTCAAATTTTTCAAAATAAGCAAGTGGTTATAAAATATTCCTTTTGTCAGGGAATATTCGTTTGGTCGTGGAATATGTTTTTTGTCGGGAATATCCGTACGACGGTGCATTCATTTGTGGGCCCCATAACGAAAAATAGTTGGATGAAGGAAAACGACAAAGTATGAGTTTTTAACGGCGTAATCGTTACCGTTAACACTGTTAGAATACCTGGTGGTTAAAATACAGTAATACGCGTGGTTGCACAAAGAGCTATTACCAGTATTTCACAAGATTGTTGAATTATTGATTAAATACGTAAGAAGGCACTACTCAATAATTGTTACGAAGAGTTGCCATTTAATATTTTATTTTATTGATTCAATAATTGTGCGTTGATATTTTATATTATTATTGTTTCAATAATTGTCATCGCACAATATTTCCCATTATCGATCAATAATTCATATTATTTGAATAATATTATTAGATAGCATTATTGGCAATGTCTAGAAAGTTCTGTCAAGGAGAGGTTTGGTCACCTAATTGCGCGCCAGTAAGGAGGAATCCTTATTGGAAAGCCTCCTCTTTCCTGGGAACGGTCTGGTTGTCATAATTGTGATTCTATAATATTATTTATGAATAATTAATTATTGATTTATATGATAAGGAAATATTTATTTGATGTGGATATAAATGATGGATTTATTTATTTTATATGGTTATTAATGAAAGAATTAGTGCTAAGATATTTTATCAGTATTTTGTCAGATTGGAGGTATTAAAAATCACCCGTTTATGGATTTCAGATATTTTTTGTTTGGAATTTGAAAAAACTTTCTTCTGCAAAGTTGTAGAGAATTCGATTTCGTGTGGAATGGACATAAAATTCATATTTTTTTGATAAACGGGCTATTTTCTATGAATTATTAAACTTTTTGATTATTGTTTAAATGATAAAACATTTTGGAAAAATCTAGAATTGGTTGGTGAGAAATGTGCTCAATTGAATTTCAAATGTGGTTGGTGGCAATAGTAGCAGGTAAAGCCATTAGGTAAAAAGTCAAGTCGCTTGGTGCTAACATTTTCCTATAAATAGAAGGCTAAGTTAGAATTGAAAATCACACGTAAACAAGTTTTCTCTCTTTCTCTCTCTATATTATCGAGCGTATTTTGTGAGTATTTAGATACTTTGAGAGTTTACATTCAAGACAAGTTTCATTCAAAGATCATATCCGATATTTCATTCTGAAGTACTGTCTTTTTGAGGTAAGGGATGTTATTTTCTTCATATATGATATTGTTTCTTTCAATATCATTATGCCGAAGTATTGATTTGAACTTTTAATCAAATTTGGAACTTTTTTGTGTCGGGGTTACTATTCACGTATACGACACTATTCACGAATACGACACTATTCACGAGTATTGTTCACGAAGTATGATTTTTCTTGTGGAATTTCTACCTTCTTATGTCGGGGTTACTATTCATGTATACGGCACTATTCACGTATATGACACTATTCACGAATACGACATTATTCACCGAAAAATGAATTTTTTTTCTTTTTGTCCAAGATGTCTATTATAGTTACTATCTTTGATTGTATCCATGTTTTGATCTTTATTTTTGAATTCTGCTTCACAATTGGTTATTATGAAGTATTATTGATCTTGGATAAACTGTTATACGAATCCCTAATATTTGTCCTTCTGTCTCACTGAATTCGTTTTCTTTAAAATATTTTTTCATCATCCTCAGTCCTAAATGATGATATTACTGAATATCTTTGGCCTGTAGTGCAAAGATGAATGATTAACTGATGAATATCTTTGGCCCGTAGTACAAAGATGAACACGTGTTGAGATGAACATGACCAACTGGAGATACAAATGAATATCTTTGGCCTGTAGTACAAAGATGAATATTTGATTAAAGATGTATATGGATTGTTGTTACTGGGATAAAATATTGATGATGGACTTTTAATCTTAGAAGATAGTAGAACTCATTCTCTACTTGACTCTTCTAATGGATTGCTGTTTTCGCTGCAGAATATTGATCTAAAACTTGTTGTCTATTATATTCTATCAGATTTTTCCCTGTTGAGGACTAATGATAATTTGTTGTATATTATCTTAGTCATAATATTCTTTACTGGGCTAGTTGAGCTCACCCTTTTCCTTGTTGTTCCATTTTTCTTCTCAGGAGGTGAGAACATAGTAGGATCTAGTCGGGGTATGGAGTGATGGTTCTAGAAAGATGTTTTAGCAGTCCTCACTATTTCTGTAAAATAGTGTATGAATAATTGTAATGAGGACTTATTTGAGTGTGGATATTGTCTAGAAGACAATATTTGTATTTAAACTCACAGTATGTGTTGTCGTATTTTGCGCAAAAATTATATTATTGAAGTTGTAGTTTGCTTTTTGTGCCATGTATTTGGCGACACAGAATGGGTGTGGTGTATACCTATTTTGGGGGCGTCACAGTTGATATTAAAGCTTAGGGATATGGTCTCTGGCGGAGATCGGGGGAATAGAACTAGGAGGGGAGAGATGAGTAAATCCTTCGCTAGTGTGTCCTATCTAAGCTTATTTGTTGGTCGGTCATAATATAGTGATATTATGTGATATGTTAATTTGTTTAATTAACCTTGTTTTATGGCAGTATTTAAGAATGGCAGCTGAGAACGTTAACAATGGAGTGAATGAGATCGTGGAGACACCTCTAATCGCCAACCAGGATATTGTGATGTCAGGCGAAGAAGGAATTAGAGATATCCATGTGGTGAGTGAAGAATTGATAGTTGCACCCGAGATAGTCGCAGAGGTAATAGCTGAGAGTGAGGAAGAAGAGGAAGAAGAGGAACCTGAGGAAAATTTATTAGAGGTAATTTATGATCAAAACGTAGAATTGCAAAATCGTATTCATGAGTTAGAAGAGCAGGCTGAAGAACGGCAGGCGGTCGTGGAGCAAAAGGATGCAACGATTCAAGCTTGTGTTACCCGATATGTGATGCTTGAACAGAAGCACTCTTTGGCAGAGTATAATATGATAAAGCTAGAATCTGAGCTGAAAGAAGAAATAATTGAACGAGTGAGAATGAGTGATGCATGGGTAAAAGCCGTACGATGCGTTGATATTGTGGAAAGAGATGTCCGATCTAAGAAGAGAAGATTTAATGAAGACGGGAAGACGTCGGCAGTAGCACCAACACCAGCAACAAATTCTAGGGGAGGAGAACGACCGCCAGTTAGATGCTACAGATGCGAAGAGGAGGGACATATAAGGCCAAACTGTTTAAAGCCTTTCAAGGTATGTTTTAGTTATGGAAAAGACGGTCACATAGCTCGATTTTTTCCAGTAGCGAAATCAAGTCCAGTTGGTACGGTGGCACCAAAGGAGGATACAAACAAAACAAAGTCGGTGGTTTTTGGAAGAGCGTTTGTCGTGACTGCCCAAAACGCTAGGAACCCGAACGAAGGTATCATGGGTTAGTTAATTATAAATTCTTGCAAAATCTATACCCTACTAGATACCGGTTCTACCCATTCTTTTATTTCTCCTGCTTGTGCTCAACGTTTAAACTTGACTCTGGAGAAATTAGACTTTGACTTATCTGTGGAGACTCCGTTAGGAGAAACTTTTATCATATCCACTGTTTATAAATCTTGTTTGATCCAAGTGGGCACAATCACATTACCTGTTGATCTTATCTCTTTAATGATACTTGCTTTTGATATGATTTTAGGGATTGATTGGTTAACCACTCATCATGCCAAAATTGATTATTCTCGTAAGATTGTTAGTTTTCATATTCCTAACCAACCTGTTATGCAAATTTAAGCAACCAAACCATTGAAGTCAAACACTTTCATATCAAGCCATAAAGCCATTTGTTTATTGAAAAATGGATGTCAAGCTTTCTTAGCCCATTTCATGGATTTAAACAAAAATACGTCAGATTTGAATGATATTTCTGTTGTTAGTAAATCTCTTGACGTATTTCTTGAAGAATTTCCTGGCATACCCCAAGAGCATGATATTGAATGTTGTATCGACTTTGAACCCGGTATAAAACCCATTTCTAAAATCTCATATCAAATGGCTCCTATTGAACTTCAGGAGTTAAAAACCCAACTACAAGAGTTGGTACTCAAGCCTCTATCTGGTAACTTCCTTTGTGGAATGCACCGAAGCTAGACTCTCCGTAGGGGACGCAATATTTGTGCGGTGGTAAACTGATAGGCGCCATTGTGACGTGCTATCCAAGATTGGGATATGAGTCATAGTTGAGAGCAACTTAAGTCAGTAATCAAAATATCTAGCTTTCTAGGCTTAGCTGGTTACTATCGGAGATTCGTGGAAGGATTTTCTCAACTCGCTACTCCGTTAACTCAGCTGACTCGAAAAGACACAAAATTCGTATGGAGCAAGGAATGCGAGAAGATTTTCCAAGAGCTCAAGAGGAAACTCATTTCGGCACATGTTCTGACCATACCATCCTGGAAAAATGAACTTGGTAGCTGACGCATTGAGTAGAAGATCGTACGCGAGTATGAGTGTGATGTTGTTAACACAAAGACCCATTTTGTACGACTTACAAACGATAAAGATAGAGGTAAAGACTCTAGGGACTCATGTTATGATGTTAAATATACGAGTAGAATCGATTTTAATTGATAAAGTTAAATCCGCTCAAACTACACACTGGAGCTGATGAATATAAAGAAGAAGGTGCAAGAAGGTGTTGTTCTAGAAGTAAGAGTCGATGAAGAGAAGAAAGCTCAAACCTTCGATTTATTTGAAATCCTCGATCGAGTAGGAACTGTGGCCTATAGACTCGCCTTAACGCTAAGTATGACGCGTGTTCATAACGTTTTTCACGTATCGATGTTACGTAAATATGTGGATGACCCGAATCATATTATTGCGTTAGAACCAGACGAGATAGCCGAAGATTTAATGTACGAGGAGGTACCTGTCAAGAACTTGGATAGGAAAAGAGCATGTCCTACGCACAAAGGTCATACCATAAGTTAAGGTTTTGTGGAGGAACCATGCTATTGAAGAAATGACCTGGGAGTTGGAATCAGAAATGAAAGCGAGGTATCCTCACCTGTTTGAAACACCAGGTACATACGTCAATTTTGAGGATGAAATTTCATAAGGAGGGGAGGTTGTAAGACCCTAGCTTTTTATAAATAAAATTGAAATTTCTCTATTTATTATCTTGAAATAATAAGGAGTTAATTTGATATAATACTTTGGTTATGGGTGAAATGTGCAAATTTTGCAAAATAAGCAAGTGGTTATAAAATATTCCTTTTATCGGGGAATATTCGTTTGGTCGTGGAATATTCTTTTTGTCGGGAATATCCAAATGACGACCAGTAGCGATCATTTGTGGGCCCCATAATGAAAAACGGTTGGATGAAGGAAAATGACAAAGTATGAGTTTTATAAATAAAGCATAATCGTTATCAATTAACACTTTGTTGGAATACCGGTGGTTAAAATACAAGAATACGCGTGGTTGCGAGTTACACGCAGTATTGCACAATATTGTTGAATTATTGATTAAATACGTGAAGGCACTACTCAATAATTGTTACGAGATTTATTATTCAATATTTTATTTTATTGATTCAATAATTCTTTGCGTTAATATTTTATATTATTATTGTTTCAATAATTGTCATTGCATAAAGATTTCCCATTATCGGATCAATAATTCATATTATTTGAATAATATTATTAGATAGCATTATTGGCAATGTCTAGAAAGTTCTGTCAAGGAGAGGTTTGGTCACCTAATTGCGCGCCAGTAAGGAGGAATCCTTATTGGAAAGCCTCCTCTTTCCTGGGAACGACCTGGTTGTCATAATTGTGATTCTGTAATATTATTTATGAATAATTAATTATTGATTTATATGATAAGGAAATATTTATTTGATATGGGTATAAATGATGGATTTATTTATTTTATATGGTTATTAATGAAAGAATTAATGATGAGATATTTTATCAGTATTTTGTCAGATTGGAGGTATTAAAAATCACCCGTTTATGGATTTCGGATATTTTCTGTTTGGAATTTGAAAAAACTTTCTTCTGCAAAGTTGTAGAGAATTCGATTTCGTGTGGAATGGAAATAAAATTCATATTTTTTTGATAAACGGGCTATTTTCTATGAATTATTAAACTTTCTGATTATTGTTTAAATGATAAAACATTTTGGAAAAATCTAGAATTGGTTGGTGAGAAATGTGCTCAGTTGAATTTTAGATGTGGTGGGTGGCAATAGTAGCAGGTAAAGCCATTAGGTAGCAGGTCAAGTCTGCTTCGGCGTGCTAACATTTTCTTATAAATAGAGGGCTAAGTTAGAATTAAAAATCACACCAAAAACAAGTTTTCTCTCTTTCTCTCTCTATATTATCGAGCGTATTTTGTGAGTATTTAGATACTTTGAGAGTTGCTGTTCAGTACAAGTTTCATTCAACATCATATCCGATATTTCATTCTAAAGTATTGTCTTTTTGAGGTAAGGGATGTTATTTTCTTCATATATGATATTGTTTCTTTCAATATCATTATGCCGAAGTATTGATTTGAACTTTTAATCAAATTTGGAACTTTTTTGTGTCGGGGTTACTATTCACGTATACGACACTATTCACGTATACGACACTATTCACGAATACGACACTATTCACAAGTATTGTTCACGAAGTATGATTTTTCTTGTGGAATTTCTACCTTCTTGTGTCGGGTTTACTATTCACGTATACGACACTATTCACGTATATGGCACTATTCACGAATACGACACTATTCACCGAAAAATAAAATTTTCTTCTTTTTGTCCAAGATGTCTATTATGGTTACTATCTTTGATTATATCCATGTTTTGATCTTTATTTTTGAATTCTGCTTCACAATTGGTTATTATAAAGTATTATTGATCTTTGATAAACTATTATACGAATCCCTAATATTTGTCCTTCTGTCTCATTGGATTCATTTTCTTTAAAATATTTTTTCATCATTCTCAGTCCTAAATGATGATATTATTGAATATCTTTGACCTGTAGTACAAAGATGAATGATTAACTGATGAATATCGTTGGCCCGTAGTGCAAAGATGAACATGTGTTGAGATGAACATGACCAAATGGAGATACAAATGAATATCTTTGGCCTGTAGTACAAAGATGAATATTTGATTAAAGATGTATATCGATTTTTGTTACTGGGATAAAATATTGATGATGGACTTTTAATCTTAGAAGATAGTAGAACTCATTCTCGATTTGACTCTTTTAATGGATTGCTGTTTCCGCTGCAGAATATTGATCTAAAATTTGTTGTCTATTATATTCTATCAGATTTTTTCCTGTTGAGGACTAATGATAATTTTTTGTATATTATCTTAGTCATAATGTTCTTTACTGGGCTAGTTGAGCTCACCCTTTTCCTTGTTGTTCCATTTTTCTTCTCAGGAGGTGAGAACATAGTAGGATCTAGTCGGGGTATGGAGTGATGGTTCTAGAAAGATGTTTTAGCAGTCCTCACTATTTCTGTAAAATAGTATATGAATAATTGTAATGAGGACTTATTTGAGTGTGGATATTGTCTAGAAGACAATATTTGTATTTAAACTCACAGTATGTGTTGTCGTATTTTGCACGACAATTGTATTATTGAAGTTGTAGTTTGCTTTCTGTTCCATGTATTTGGCGACTCAGAATGGGTGTGGTGTATACCTATTTTGGGGGCGTCACAAATATGAAGAGAGAGATAGCGTTTTTTATCTCAAGGTGTCTAACTTGTCAACGAGTCAAGGCGGATCATCAAGTACCAAAAGGTCCATTGCAACCACATGAAATTCCAGAATGGAAGTGGGAGCACATTACCATGGATTTCGTTACTGGTCTTCCCAAGGTTTCTCAAGGCATAGATGTAATTTGGGTCATTGTTGATAGATTGACCAAGTTTGCTCATTTCGTTCCAATACGAGAAACTTATACACTTGAATGTCTTGCTCGTATGTACATAAACGAGATTGTAAGACTGCATGGTATGCCAGTATCCATAATTTCTGATCGAGACCCAAGATTCACTTCACGATTTTGGGTTAGTTTGCAAAAAGCTATGGGCACAGATTTACGATTTAGTTCAGCATATCATCCTCAGACGGACGGACAATCATAGAGGACTATTCAAACTCTTGAAGATTTATTAAGACTCTGTGTCCTTGACTTCAAGGGAAGTTGGGACAAGTTCTTACCATTGGTGGAGTTTTCCTATAACAACAGTTATCAAGCAAGTATTGGCATGGCTCCATTTGAAGCGTTGTATGGAAGAAAGTGTCATTCTCCAGTATGCTGAGATGAGGTGGGTGAAGCAACGTTGTTCGGACCGGAGTTGGTACGTATGACTATGGAAAAGATTCAAACGATCCGACAACGTATAAAAACCTCACAAGATCGACAAAAGAGTTATGCTAATCTTCATCGAAAGGACGTGGAATTCGATATAGGAGATCATGTGTTGTTACGTGTTGCTCCATGGAAAGGAGTTACGAGATTTGGAAAGAGAGGAAAGCTCAATCCTCGATTCATTAGCCCATTTTTAATCCTCGATCGAGTAGGAACTGTGGCCTATAGACTCGTTTTACCGCCAAGTATGTCTCGTGTTCATAACGTTTTTCACATATCCATGTTACGTAAATATGCGGAAGACCTGAACCACATTATTGAGTTAGAACCGGACGAAATAGCGGAAGATTTAACGTATGAAGAGGTTCCTGTTCAAATCTTGGATAAGAAGGAACATATTCTACGCTCCAAGGTTATACCTCAAGTCAAAGTTTTTTGGAGGAACCACGATATTGAGGAAATGACCTGGGTGTTAGAATCTGAAATGAAATCAAGGTATCCTTACTTCTTTGACATACCAGGTATGTACCCTAATTTCGAGGACAAAATTTCATAAGAAGGGGAGATTGTAAGACCCCAACTTTTATGAATAAAAAATAAATTTTCTATAAATATCATTTTTGAATATTATGGAATAAATTTGATATAATGTTATAGTTGTGGGTAATATTTATAAATTTTGCAAAGTACGCAAGTTGTTATATAATATTCGATTGGTCGGGGAATATTTATTTTAACAGGGAATATTCGTACGACGGCACAATCATTGGTGGACCCCACAACAGAATTATTGTCGGGTTCAGAAAATGACAAAAATATTTTATTGAAAATAACGGCGAAAATTTTACCGTTAATACTGTTGAACTACTCGGTAGTAAAAGTAAATGCGAATGTCGCTGGTGTGGTTGCATAGTAGTAATACGGTATTGATTATTGATGCTTACGTGAGAAGTCATTCAATTTTATTCAATTATTGTCGATATTTTATATATTATTAAATCAATAATTGAGATGACAAAGTTATTAATATTATTATTTGCAATATTAACGATGTCCAGAAGTTTTGCCAAGGAGAGGTTTGGTCACCTAATTGTGAGCCAATAGGGAGAAATCCTTATTGGAAAGCCCCCTCTTTCCTGGGAACGACCTGGTCGATTAATAGTGTGAATAATTGTAACAACCCGATATTTTCTATACAAATAAATTAGAAATTTTGCGTATAAGTTTTTTTTTAATTAAAATAAATATGAGAAATATGTGCCAAGATAATGTGTGTATGTATTTATGTGATATATTTATTACATGGATGATTTTAAATAATTTTATTTTAGAATTATTGATTGTTATGAACTATATTATTATAATAATTAATTTTATAGTAGAAATGTTAATTAATTCCCATGAAAATATAATCATATATTATTTATATAATATATGAAATAATTTTAGAATAATTATTATAAGTATTTTATTATATGAATCTTTATATGTATTATTAAGTTAATTATTTTAACTTAATTAATAATGTTAAGTATAACAGATAAATCAATTATGGAATCCAAACCCTAATTTTAGATTTTGATCAAGGAATGAAAACAATAATACAATATTAATTATATTTTAATTTTTCAGTGATATGATTATATACTGTATGTGTATGGATTGACAATGATTGGTCAGTTATGGTGTATTATGTCAAACCCTAGTTTACTATGGGAAACCCTAATTTGAAACTCAATTGTGAGTTTAAGTCTATTATATAACTGTATTATATAATTTTATGATTAATTAGGTCAACCCTAATTAACATTTAGATTTATTAATTTCTTGAAATCCTATTTATTAATTATAAACCCTAATTGCTAAATTAGCAAGGATAATTATAATTATTATATAATACCCTAATGTTCATGTATAATTAGAACCCTAATCAAGTTAAGAAAACCCTAATTATAAATTTTAGAAACTAATTTTATTTTATTTTAAACCCTAAATAAACAATTTGGGTATCATATATTAAAATTGTTAGACTATGTTTATTACATGGCCAAAAATAATTAAAGGAGAAGCCCAAAAGAATTAAAATGCAAACCAATACTTAGTCTACTTGATTAAGGGTATTTTAGACCTTTGATTTATCTAATTTATGTATTAAAATAAAAGATAAAAGAAGGAATTAGTGGGCATATATATAGCTGGCCACATTAGGCCTTTTAAGGCAACAAATTAAGCTAATCAATGTTCCAAAAGTAGAAGTCTTACACACAAGTACTTGTGTGTCAATCTCCCATTGGTTGCAAATCTATTAAGCACTCTTAACCACATGCTTAGGCTAATTGAAGAGATAAGGTGTAGTCTTTTATCCTTGGGACATTAAAAATATGAGGGATAATAGCTAAATCACACATTTGCTAGACTTCTATAAATAGATTAGAGAGAGAAAATAAGTCATTTGCTAGCTCATTTTATATTAACTCTCAACCTAGACTCTCTCTCTCTTAAACCAATGAAGTTTCTTAGCATATCAGTCCCAAATTCAAGCCCCACTAACACCACAATCAAATCAGAAAGCTAGAAATCAAGATTTGTCATATAAAGGTATAAAACCCTAGCTTGAAATCTGACCATAAATCTGTTGATAGATGTTATGATTCTGTGTTTTAATATGTTATTAGTAGTGTATAATGAGGATCTGGGTTGCTAGATGTTAGATCCATAACATCTAGAGGCTTGGATTTGAGTTTTGCAAAACTGAAAAAAAAAATCAAGCGTGGTCCGATAATAAATGTCGGTAGTACGAGATCTTTGGTCGTTTATGATTTTCGTTGTTTTTAAGTTGATATGTGTAGTCTGGTATGTTGTCTTTGATCTGGAACAAGTTTAAAAATGATTTTATTGATTTAAAAATCATTTAAAAAGGATATAAATGAATTAAAAATATTTTAAGTTATACATAATGACTTTTAATATTTTGATAAAGGGTACATTAATAATTAAATATTAATTATAATTATTTATAAATGATTTTAAATGTTTTAAAAATCATTTAAGGTAATATTAATACTTTAACAATATTCTAAGTTATTATAAATAACTTTAATATATTGACAATGGTTTCATTAATAGTTTAATATTAATTAAATATTAATGATAATAGAATTGTTTGATATTTAAATCATTTAATAATGATTCCGGTGTTTGAAAAATTCATGATAAATTATGATAAATGTTTAAAAATTATTATAAGTTATTTAAAAATAATATGACTGATACTTACGGGTATTGAGTTACAGAATAGAGTCTTAGACTCGATAATTACCCGATAAAGCTGTTGGTACACCGACATATTTCAGAAATTGATCTAAACTTAGATATTTTGACTGTATTAATGTTTGTTTGTGATGCAATGACTGTTGAACATGTGTGATAATGTGATTAGGTTATGTGCTGACTGCGAAATGCAGTACTATATGTTATAGTATATTGTTCTAATCGAATGGATGATCTGATTAATGATAGGTCGTGATATAAGAGATAAAACTAAGTTGCATTTTGTAAGCAGCGCATCAGGCAAGTATCCTACCTTTGCATTTCCTTTATGCAATGGACATGAGTAAGAATGTTTCAGAATTATATTATTACTGTACAGATTATTAACCCTATATTATATACGCTCATTGATTATCAACATGTTAGTATATGGTAATTCAGATATATATTCTGTTTGATAATTTCTATAAATGGTTATACAAGTGTCCCCACTTGGATAATTATTGCATTTAACCACATGTTGATACACCTTTGTCAATTACCCGTATATATATATATATATATATATGTTAAATTATAGATTATTGTTGAATAAGATAAAACCTACCTATTATCCAACTAGATTTCTTTGGTTTGGAACCCTGACAAGTATGAACATCCCACTCATGGGAAAATTTTTATGTGCCCAAGGAAGCCAGAGTGAACGATAATATAGTTCTTGTAATGTAGTGTTGATCAATACAGGGTACAATGGGCTGATCACCCCCGTGCCCGTAAGTTATGACGGTTTACAGATGAAGTTCTGTTTAACCTTTTCGAAAATGAAAACAATGTTCATAGTATGTCCCCTTAACCCTATTTATAGTCAGTACGTAGTTTCAGAAATTTGAAAGAGGTTTGTTACGTTATTATTATCGGTTCAGATTACTTCATAACTATTGATTTGTTGTAGAAGGGTAAGAAAACATTTAAATTCTTTCAGCTTATATGTATATAATTGTTATTACTTGCTGGGTACTCAAATGTTCATCCTTGCTTAATTTAAATGTTTTCAGCTAAGTGTGAATAATCTGAAGGCTTTGCTAGAAACAAGGGAAAGAGAAAGGTTGCTGAATGATTTCAATGTTATCTTATGTAATAGTTTAATATTATTAAGACAATGTTATATATTTATTATCATGTAATGTAAGGAATGATTAAAGGTTACGTACTTGGGAGCTAGACTTTGATAATTATGTAAATTAAGTTTAATATTTATATTATTGTTATTATTATTAGTATTATTCCGCTCATAGAAATGGTATCGTGAAGCACTTAATTCGGGTTTCAAGTACCTGAATTTGGGGGCTTTACAATAATAATAATGATGATGAAGTTTTGTTTTATTAGTATTATTAATGTAATAAAACAGAAAAGCTTTTTATATAAAATAGAATATTTTTATAAAGTTATTCATTTTATTAGGCTAATAGTAAAATCTTTTTATATAAAACAAAATACTTTTATAAAGTTATATCATTTTATTAGACAATAATTAAAATATATTATATTCTATTACGCATAGTGTTGCATAGTGCTGCGTGATAGTGTTGTATAGTGCTCAGATAGTGTTTTTGTATAGTAAAATCTTTTTATATAAAACATAATACTTTTATAAAGTTATTCATTTTATTAGATTATAAATATAATATATTATATTTTATTTAAAAGATTTTGCTTTAAATATGGATTTGTCAGATTAAAAGTAAATCAATCTGAACTGCTCATGAATTAGTTACTATCACGATCCATTCTTCTATAAATGAAGCTCATTCCTTCATTATTTCTTACGAATCCATGAAACTCTAGAGAGAGAAACTATAGAGAGAAAGAAGAAAAGTATTCTGCTACTTCACTACTTCGATATCAAGTTTCTTTTACGGTAAGGGGTATTATTTCTTTTGTATTCTTGAAGAGAACTTCTGTTATTCCATTATTTATTATTCTGTTGGAATAACCTGTATATGCGGGTTACCCTATACTTGGTGAAATACTTCTGTTATTCCATTATTTATTATTCTGTTGGAAAAACCTATATACGCGGGCTACCCTATACTTGGTGAAATTCTTCTGTTATTCCATTCTTTATTATCCTGTTGGAATATCCTGTCTGTGCATTTTATGCCGGACACGGTTCTCGCATCTTTATTATTACGTTAGAATATTTCATGCATGCGTTTTACTTGGGACACGGTTCTATCTTTTTATTATTACATTTGGAATATCACATCGCATGCGCTTTTACGTGGGACCGGTTCCATCTTTATTATTTCATTGAATAACCTCTTTATGCAAGCAATCGCATGCATGGTGATTTTTGTTGTTTTTCCATTCTTTATTATTCTCGTTGGAACATCACGCTTCGGCTGTAATTTCGCTTTAACTTTGGTTCCGTTATTTATTATTCGTTGGAATAACCTGTCATCGCAAGTACCGTATGCATAGTGATTTCTTTTGTTATTCCATTCTTTATCATACTCAGTTGGTTTAAGTTTTGACTTCTATACTCCATGAAATTAGTGGAATATCCTTGATATTTGCGCTTCATCCAGTATCTTTTCATGGAAATATTCTTCCGAGCATTCTTGAATTTTACTCTACAAAGAAGTATCATGTGTTGACAATTTGGACGTTATTAGTTCTGAATAAATTAATTCTTGAACTTGTTTTATTGAATTCTTATATCGTTGTCATCATCCTCATGTTTATATTTTTTAAAGTCATCTCGTGGCACGTAGTGCGTAGATGGACTTGGTATGATTATGACGTGGATTATTCAAATTGTAACTACGACCGTAATGTTACAAATGATGTGGTAAAAGTCCTCATTGGTCGTAGTGCATTGATGGACCGGTTGTTGGCATGATTATGACCACCGATGAATACACGATGTAGACACTCGAAATTTCTCGCACTCTACTACTCGACATTGTAGGAGGGTAGATTTAAATCTTTGGAGATAACCACGAAAGGACTTCTACAAACATTAGGATACTACCTAGGAAGTTCGACTCAAACCCAAAACACAAATCGGGAACATCAGCTCCAATCCGGATACTACCATAAGCTCAGTTCCAAACCCGGAACACAACACTCGAATGTCATTTCCAATCTCGGAGATAACCCCAGAGATATGCAGATCAAAAGACCTAAGAACAACAACAGGAGAGAATAGTTACGTCTCGGTGATAACACTACGACGTTGAGCCCCGGTCCCGAGACAATATCGAGTATAGTAACCCCATCCTTGGTGATAGCCCCAAGAGATGTCATTGCGTTTCGGCGATAACACCGGAAATGCTTGTTTCAAACACATGCGATCAACTTCAACCACATACATCCTGTCAAAGCACACATACCTCGGGACAGAACATACACGATGATGATGAGGCACACAAACAAGCAGTCCAATCTCAGATATAACCCTGAGTAACGTCTTCTTTTCGCTTAAACCGGCGATAACCCCGGTGAGGAGTCACAACGTCATCTGACCACGTCAACAAGATGATATCGCAGCATACCAACAAGTAGTCCAATCTCAGCTGTAACCCTGAGCAACGTCTACTTTCAACTCAAACCGGCGATAACCCCGACAAGGAGTCACACATCATCTTGTTCATCCGACAAATGGCACGTCGTCTCAATGCTTCATACATACATACATACAACAATGTCCCACAAGAACCGAGGAGTGACAGTCCCGAGTGACTATTACATGTGGCAGTACTTTGGATAGACTTTGAAGCTTGAAGACCATGGGCATAGACCCCTCTTCCTGACTTCGTATAACCTCTAATCCATGTCATTACGTAACACTCGACACAAGCGATCCGAAGAAATACAGATATACTTCGTTTGGATGCTCGAATTGAAGTTCTGCAAGTTCGATTGGACATTACAGTGCACGACTGCATGTACTACGAGACGACGGGACCCGCGAAGCCCGGGACCACCACGACCGGTAGCGGAGTTCAACTATAGTCTGCCGCAGTTGACTGCCGCCATCCAATCTATAAATATAGGAAATTGACCATTTGGGAAGAGAGAGAGAAGGAAAAAGGCGAGGAAGCCCTGTCCATTTAGCTCTGCATACACATCTTTTGAGTGTTTCCTCTTCTTTAAACACTAGTTAGCTCATATATAGCTACTTTTTATCCGGCGGAAGTTGAGTGTTTATCCATTTAAATTCAAAGAAGTCTACTTTGGCAGTCCACTGTAAGCCTTCTTACATTCTAAAAAGCATCTTTCTCCTATTATCACACACTGTTGTACACGTTGAGAGTCGTGTGAGTGTGTTTGCCCGGACTTCGGTCTGTGGTTTTCATTTCTGTTTGTATATATATACTAAGATATGTATATATTTTATATATATGGACTAACGTTATCGAGTTATGCCTCGATTGAGCCTAGACTTTGGTCTGGAGCGTTTATTTGCTTTTATATATATAAACCGTGGTGGTCGATTAAATACGATGAGCCTGAATTTTGATGCAGTGCGTTTAATTGCTTTTATATATATATATATATACTTATATATATATATATAATTGTTGTCAGACATATCTGATGAGCCTGGATTTTATATCTGGTGCATTTACTCGCTTATATATATATACATATATATAATTGTTGTCAGACATATCCGATGAGCCTGGATTTATATCCGGTGCGTTTACTGCTTTTATATATTTATTTGTACATATATATATATTTACATTTCTATCAGGCCTGGAGTTTACTCCGTGGCTATTTACAACTTTATTTATATTCCGTCTCTGCCAGAGAGTTCACTTTTGTGGTTGATCGCTTTTTTCTGACTTTATTTATATTTTGTCACTTTGGAGTTCACTTCGTGGCGGTTGATAATCATTCATATATATATATATATATATATTTACAGGTTATATATATATATATATATATATATATATTTATAACTGCTTACTGCTTTCCATAAAAATTACAGTATCTTGTGAGCCTAGGAATCATGTGATCACAGGTTTAGTCTACTGAATCTAGATTCAGTTCCCATGATGGACATTTTATGGCTGTAAGCAGCTTGTACATTATTTTACAGTGTCTGAGTTTCCTTGGATGACTGTTATGCCCATGAGGAATTCGCCACTGCTGTATATTATTTTCTCAAGGATGCCTCGCATCTCGAAAAATAAAAGCAAACAAGCCGGACATTTAATAATAAAATGGAAGTATGAAAAGGTCTCAATTCCTATTGAGCATAGGGTTTGAAAAACCTTTTTTACAAAATTTCATTGCTATCTTGTGGTTAAAATTGGATTTTTCTAAATAAAATTCAAACCCTTGTATATAGGTGCGAACGAGGCCTTGCACTACTTCCAGATAATTGCACATTGATCCACACACACACATACACATTCATATAACAATTTCCTTGAAAAATGGCGGTTACCGTGGTAACACGGATGTCCGGGGGTGCCTAACACCTTCCCTCCGCATAATCAAACCCCCGAACCCTTAATGAATCTTGGTTTCATAGACCCGTCTAGCAGTGTCAAATCCTTGGGTCAATGTGCAAACCTTTTCGGTTGCGTTGGTGCAACCAGTTAAAAACACCAACTGGCGACTCTTAAAGTCAATCGTCGACGTTATACATGTCAGACCTTTTTTTACTTGTTTTTTCAAACAAATCTCACATTAACATGAGAACACCAAAAGACAAGTAACGAAAAGGGACACTCAAAAATTCCGACGTCGACAGGTGGCGACTCTGCTTGGGACTCCAGTAAGAGGGCTTAAGCCGCTATTTCAAGCTTTTCAAAATTTTTATATGCTTGTGTGTGATTGTTGCATTTACATTTCTGATAAATGTGTACGAATGCATATTACTTACTTCACTGCTAAATATCTATCTGTGATATTAGTGCATCGCTCATATTAGTGCTTCGCACATGTCATTATTTTGCATAAACGGTGAGACACGTTGTATGTGAATGTATGTTGTGTGGTCCCTCCATCAAGAGGCTATCTTGTCGGTGTTTGATTACTGGACCCGTGGGAAGAATAATTCCCCGGGGCTCAGGATAGGCACCACCCAGATTCGCTCTAGTTGAAAGACCGGATTAACTTCCCGTTGAGTAGATTGCGATGATTTGTGAACCTTCATTGCCGAAAAGCCTCGAGAGAAACCCTAGGATAGGTCAACCTCTGATAAACCAAACGCGGAGGAAAGTCTCTTCATGCTCTCCATTTTCAATTACTTGTAAAAGCATTTACTTGTAATTTTATTCTATGTTCATCCATATGTAATGGAAAATATGAAGAATACCTGTGCATGACATGTTATCAATTAACTAAACCGATTTTGCAGGACAAATTCCTAAAACGGATATGTTATGATAACATTTACATTACCCTAAGACTAAACTATGTAAGTCTTTTGTAGGGAAGCAATTGGGCCAGTTACCCGCTCTAAATCCAAAAAGGCCTCAAGCCTACAACCAATCATGTCTTCTTCTGAACAGTCTAATCCTGTTTCACGAGAAGAATTTGATGAATTGAGTAAACAAATCACAGACTTGGCTGTCCTACTGAAAGAGTTACACCAGTCTACTCAGGAGACGAAGATACCTACACATACAGAGTCCTCTGCACAAGGGGGAATTCAAAATCTGGAAAAGATAATTCCAGAACGTCAGTTGGCTACAACCAACAAAGACCCTGAAAACACCCATCTCAAAGGAGATCCAGACACCGGTGATATCTGGAAGAAGGTCCTCCAAATGGAGGAAACCATTCGCGCTCTCAAGGGGATTGGAACACATGGTAGTGTTTCATATACATACCTTTGCATATTTCCTGGTGTGCATTATCCAGAGAAATTCAAGACCCCTGATTTTGAGAAATATGACGGATTAGGGGATCCTTATACACATTTAAAGGAGTTCATTGGAGAACTCGGATCTTATGCTGAGGATGAAAAGCTCAGAATGCAGCTGTTTCAAAAAGTCCATTGGAGAAGCTTGGATTCATGGTACACCAGATTAGACAACTCTAAGATCCATAGCTGGGAAGAGCTGGCTCATGCCTTCCTTACTCAATATAGTTTTCAATCTCAGATGGCTCCTGACCGGTATCAAATTAACAAAGTCAAGAAATCGTCTAATGAGTCATTCAGAGAGTACGCTCAAAGGTGGAGGCACCTTGCTGCTCAAGTTATTCCTTCCATGATGATGTAATCGGAGATGCTCATGACCTCATATAGATGTACAGAAGCTCCTTTCTATGAAAAGAGTTACATTTGGTATTGGCAAACCATTTTCTAAAATGATCAAACATGGTGAGATGATTTGAAATGGGATTGAAGTCCGGTAAAATTCAAGACCTAGCCGCTCTTAAAGCTGTTGTTGAGCACATTCAGTCCGGATCTTATGGAAACAACCCTCGGAGGGTCCATAAAAAGAAAGAGGAGGATGTTTCCTTGATACTACAAGGACAAAAAGGTAATCCAAGCATGCCTATGCAGAGGAGAAACTACTCCCCTTTTCCAGCACAATCTTCAAACCCTCTATTGCCTAAAAGTGGAGAAGTAAAGCGACATCGAACGTTCACACCCTTAGGGGATTCGCTCGAGAACATTCTTGCTCTTCTGACGACTCAGAAGAAAATTACACATCTTCTTCCACCAGCCAACCCTAATGGGAGGGGTTTCAATCCTAATCGGAAGTGTGCTTATCATACTGGGGCACCCAGACATGATACTCAAGATTGTTGGGCCTTGAAACACGAGATGCAAGATCTGATAGACAATGGTGAGATCGTGGTCACTAAGCCAGATCAACCTCATGTACAAGACAACCCTCTCCCTCAACACAAAGAGGAGGAGGTCAACATGATCAGTTAGAGTACTGGACATGGTTCCAATTCTACTGGTGAATCATCCCAACCCATTAAAGACGGTGTTGACAAATGGGATTTTGCAAAGTTCCAGTTTACCATGGAACGAAAAATGAAAGCTCTTTGCAAACAAATTGAGCAATTGGCAGAGCTGGTGACACACCACCATCAAGTCACACGCCAATTAATCAAGCAGGAGCATGCCTATCTCCTTCCATTTGTTATGAATGCTCAATCAACACCTTTAGAAAGCGAAGCTATGGAGGATAAGGTTGCAAAGTGAGCAAATGCTAAAGCACGTCGGGATTTCGCCAATTAGAGGGAATTCACCTATCTGGGCCAATCTTTGGAGGAGATACTTCAAATGTTAATTAACGAAGGAAGAATCACATTCCTTCTCCCTCCAATCAATCCCCGCTCAGGGCGGTTCAATCCTGATGAAATGTGTCAATATCATTCACATTCTCGCGGTCACAGCACAGAAGAATGCTGGGCACTCCGCCATCTCATTCAGAATCTTATTGATAGCGGTGTCCTGCAAGTAGCAGATGATTACCTTTTTCGTACAACTTAAGGGTGGGAATGCATACCTACTCAATGGAAGGATCGAGAGTGAGTTATATCCGAGGTGGATGATGAGACTGTTAAAACATTTCCCATACAACCAATTCAACTCAAAGGAGCTGACAATCCTTTGAAAGTGGCCGCACCAACGCCAATTCCTTTGCCTTGCAGAATACAACATCCTATTGTTAGCTTACATAAAGTGCCATGGAATTATGGAGAAGCTGAAGGATCTACGTCCCATACTACTACTACAGTGTCGAACGAGAATCCACTATATCTTCATCAACGGGTTATCAAGCCTACTTGCGAAGAAAAGGGGAAGCTGTCCATGGAGAAGAGTGAAAAATTCCTCCATACTATGGGCCACAATGAAGCCAAAGTGGTTTTAAGCTTGCGAGAAGCTCCACACTAGATTTCAATACTGGACTTGGTTTTCTCTTCCGAGGAGCATCGGAAGGTCTTGCTAAAGGTTTTGGAAGAAGCCTACCTACCAAAATCAGTGGATGTGGAAAAATTTCAACATTTGGTTGATCACATTTTCAACAACAATGTGATATCCTTCACTGATGACGATATACCGTCCGAAGGGACCAGTCATTGCAAACCACTGCACATCGCAGTGTTGTCTTCCGGGTATATGCTAGCTGGAGTTTTGATAGATGGAGGCTCATCTCTGAATATTTGTCCTTATGCCACCTTGGTGAAGATGAATATCAATCTCAAGTGAATCCAAAGTAGTCACACGATCATCAGAGCTTTTGATGGATCTCGGCGAAATTTTGTTGGAAAGATTGAATTGCCAATTGATATTGGTCCCCATACATTCAGTGTATCCTTCCACGTCCTCGAGATAGATTCAGGATACAACCTGCTATTGGGGAGACCATGGATACATATGGCTAGAGCTGTTCCCTCCACCTTACATCAACAACTCAAATACATCATCAACAACAGTCTAGTCACTGTTAATGCTGAGCCTGAAGGTCCTAGACCAGGAACTCTACCAATTATCAGCTTCAATTCAGAAGTTGAGCCAGCCAGTTTTCATACTTTAGAAGTGAGTAACACGCAATACTATTCTATTGGAGTGCCACTTCCTGTACCCAAGATTTCTGACGAGGTTATGTCAGCCACTCAATAAATGATGTTATTGGGTTATCAACCTGGACAAGGGCTTGGTAGGGATCAGCAGGGTATTAAGCATCCTATCCAAATGTCCAGTCAAATTGGGACAGACGGGCTAGGCTATTCTGCTAATTCCACTCACAGGAATCCTCATAAGCACAAGCAGGTTCCTCAGCCTTTCGCCGCACGGCGATCTTATATGCCTTTACCACATGAGTTGATACAGTCTCCAGTAAAGGTTCCAGCCTGGGTTGTGGCTATGATGTTTCCAAAACTAGTGCCAATCAATGCTAAAGAGGTGCTGATTCCTGATCCCGAGATGGAAGAAAAGGAGCGGAAACATAAGCACGACATTGCCTTAATGATGGCAGGCATTCGTGTCATTGTTCATGATGAACATACAAACAGATATACCCCAGACGATGATTGTCCAGATGTCATGGTTATCATTTTGGAGAAGGAAAACACTGACAATCCTTCTATCACTGCAGTCCTTCAGGACTTTGCCCTCGACAATTGGAGCAGCACTCCATGCATTGGTCAACGGGGGTAAAATGGACAGAAAATCCCTCTGCCCTGTAGATAACTTTAATTGCTTGCTTTTCTTTACAGCACTAGCAGTTATTTTATCACGTACATGCTAACACTTTTGTATGATCGAACAGTTGCATATATTAAGTGAAAGCATATTTTGTTTCAAGACTCTGAATTTAGATGTGCCTATACTTGCTAATGAGGTGCTTTCACTCCACTAGGGCTGTAACTTTGATGCAAAGTTGGACTCAGGCTTGATGGACATCCAAGAGAACATTGAGACACCTCAAGAGATTAAGGAATGGGTCGCTAACAAACCCAAAACCAATCTTGATCAATCCACTTCTTTCAATCTTGGAACCTTAGACAACCCTAATCTAATCCAGATTGGTGCAGACCTTACCACAAATCAACGGAATGGCATGGTTGCATTGTTAACCCAATTCCAGGATATATTTTCATGGTCTCATGAAGACATGGTGGGTTTGTCCACTGACATTGTTCTTCATCGCCTTCCCATTAAAGAAGGATTCAAGCCAGTTAGGAAAAAGCTCAGGTGATTGAAACCTGAGTGGAGTTTAAAGGTTAAAGAAGAAATTGTGAAACAGTTTCAAGCTGGCATCATCATGGTATCTACATATCCAGAGTGGATATCCAGCATTGTTCCTGTACCTAAACCAGGGGAAAGGTGCGAGTCTGCGTGGATTATCGGGATTTGAACAAATCTTACCTGAAAGATAGCTTTCCCGTGCCCTTTATCCACATTCTTATTGGCAATCTTTTTCGAGACGACATGTACTCCTTTCTTGATGGCTTTTGCTGAGGTACCATCAAATTATGGTCGCTGAGGAAGATCGTGAAAAAACTGCTTTCATCACGCCTTGGGGAACCTTTTGCTACAGATGGTTGTCGTTCGGCCTCATCAACGCAGGGGCAACCTACCAACGAGCTATGATGTCTCTTTTCCATGATTTAATGCACAAGGAGATAGAGATCTATGTGGATGACATCATTGTCAAATCCCGAAAGGAGGGTGACCATTTAGACCATCTCAAAAAGCTGTTCAACAGGTTGCATAAGTACAACTTGAAGTTGAATCCTGCCAAGTGCGCCTTTGGTGTTAAGTCAGGCAAGTTGCTAGGCTTCCTAGTTAGCCACAAAGGGATTGAACTGGATCCTACCAAAATCCAGGCCATCAAGGAAATGCCCATTCCTCAGACAGAGAAGGAAATACGGGGATTTTTGGGAAGGATCAACTTCATTAGCCGATTCATTTCTCAACTCACAGCCACCTATGAGCCAATCTTCAAATTGTTAAGGAAGAACTCCTCCATGAAATGGAATGATGAGTGTCAAAAAGCCTTCCCCACAATCAAGGAGCAGCTGATTAACGCTCCTGTTTTGGTACCTCCTAGGGATGATGTTCCCCTATTCATGTACCTGTTCATAAATGACAATGCTATGGGCTGTATGCTGGGACAGAAAGACAATAGAGGCCAAGAACGAGCTATCTATTACCTCAGTAAAAGATTTAGCATCAGTGAACACAAGTACACTCTGATTGAGAAGACTTGTTGTGCTTTAGCATGGGCCTCCATGAGATTACAACATTATCTCCATGGTCACACAACCCATCACATATCCCGCATGGATCCTCTTAAGTATGTGTTCATCAAACCCATACTGAATTATCGACTATCCAGATGGCAGTTGATCCTACAACAATTTGACATCGTCTACGTGACTCAAAAGTCGGTCAAAGGTCAAGGAATTGCGGATCAACTGGCCGTCGCACCTGCAGGGGATTACAAACCCGTAGAAACATACTTTCCTGACGAAGGAGTAATGGCAATTCAGCTAACCCATCAGTACGATATATGCCGATCGTGGAAAATGTATTTTGATGGAGCTATCAATTGAAGGCTCGAGTTTGAGCGATTTTAATATCGCATGCGGGGAGAAGTATCCCGTCGTCGTCCAATTGCAGTTTGTCAATACCAACAACACAGCTGAGTATGAAGGCTGTATCATGGGACTCAAACTTGCCCGTTCAATGGGTATCAGGTGGTTAACTGTCTTTGGGGATTCCGAATTGGTAATCAAGCAATCCACAGGAATTTATCAAACCAAAGAATTACATTTACTGCCTTACCATCGGCAAGTTCTACAGATGGCTTTGGAGTTCGAAGAAATCTCCTTTCTACATATTCCTCATAATAAGAATGACTTTGCAGACGCATTAGCAATGTTGGCCTCCTTGGTTTACATACCTGACAAGGAAAACATGCCAAGCATCACGATTGCTATGCATAAAGTCCCAGTATATGGGAATTACATTGGAGAAGTATCGGATGAGTTGCCTTCCATCCACAACCCTTGGTATCAGCATATTAAGGAGTATCTACGAGATGGATCTACACTCGCTGAGGAGAGCCTAACTGAGAAGAGGCGGATTCATTGACTTGCTATGAAATTCTACCTGAGCGGAGATGCACTCTACAAAAGAGATGTAGGATTAGGTCTCCTCAGATGTCTAGACAAAGACCAAGCTCAGCGACTCATGGATGAAATCCATGGTGGAGTATGCGACCCTCATATGAGTGGACCCTTACTTGTCAAGAAAATTCTCAGAATGGGACATTATTGGCTTACACTCAAAGCTGACTGTGATGATCACGTCAAGAGGTGCTATCAATGTCAGATCCATGGGAATGCTATCCACGCCCCTCCAAGGGAACTCCAAAATATGAGTTCGCCATGGCCCTTCTCAATGTGGGGAATGGACGTGATCAGGCCCATCGAGCCCAAAGTCAGTAATGGACATCGATGCATATTCACCATGATCGACTACTTCACCAAATGGGTAGAAGTAGCTTCCTTCCCCAGGGTTACTAAAGAAGTCATCATTGCGTTCATCAGAAACAATGTTGTTTATTAATATGGACAACCAGAGGTCATTGTGTCAGACAATGCTAAGAACCTCAACAACAACATGATGGAGTAAATATACAGAAAGTTCCACATCAAAAATCTCAACTCTGTCATCTACCGACCAAAGATGAATGGTGCTGTTGAAGCGGATAATAAAAACATCAAGAAGATCATGCAAAAAATGTCCGCCAATCACAAAGGATGGCCTGACCTCTTGCCCCTAACTTTATTAGCCTACAGAACTTCAATGCGAACTTCCACTGGGGCAACCCCCTACTCACTAGTTTATGGGATGGAAGCAGTGCTCCCCATAGAAGTGGAAATGGAATCCCTCAGAGTATTGATGGATGCTCAGTTGGACGAAGACCAATGGGTACAAGACAGGTATCACCAATTGTCTCTGATAGATGAAAGGCGAACCGCGGCTATCTTCCATGGTCAGTTATATCAACAAAGGATCGCACGATCCTACAACAGAAAAGTCCGATTATGGCAATTCAAACAACATGACTTGGTTTTGAAGAAGATCATTGACAACCAAGATCAATCTAAGGGAAAATTCGCTCCTAACTGGGAAAGCCCATTTATTGTCAAGGAAGTATTGACAGGAGGTGCTCTCAGGTTGCAGGAAATGGATGGCGATGAATTTTCACAGCTTATTAACTCAAACACCGTGAAACAGTACTATGTCTGAAGTTACCATCAAAAAAACATCCTGGCTTTGATCATTAAATCACCAGTCGTTCTAGTTTTGAACCCTTTCCTTTTTTCACTCTTCTGCCCCTCAGGGAAACATACAAGTCAGCAGCCTAGTTTCACTTAATTTCAAAATTTTTCTCAACCTACAGTTTCTCCTGAAGACGAGACTAAACTTTTCACACACCTACAGTTTCTCCTGAAGACGAGACTAAACTTTTCACACACCTACAGTTTCTCCTAAAGACGAGACTAAACTTTTCACACACCTGCAGTTTATCTTGAAGACGAGATTAAACTTTTCTACGCCTACAGTTTATCCTGAAGACGGGATTAAACTTTTCTACGCTTGCAGTTTGTCCTGAAGACGGGATTAAACTTTTTCCACACTTGCAGTTTATCTCCATTATGGGATTAAACTTTCTTTTCCTCGCAGTATAGCCTGCACATGGGATTGACACTTCTCTTCAGCTGCGATTCGTCCTGAGGGGCGAACTACGTCGACCTGATCTCCCTGATACCCGGGGGGTACGTAGGCAACCATACGCTATATGGCCCAGTCGTAATAAATAAAAACAACAAAAATACTTCTACACCCATCTGCCTTCTGTATTCAGCGTTGAACCTCCCACACTAGGTTCGAACTATGCAAACTTGATCTCCTCTTCAACAGGAGTACGTAGGCAGCCATTCATGGTGTAGTCTAACCCCTACCAGAACAAATATACTTGTCACACGGTACTGGGATCAACCTTCAAATTGCCCTACTTCATCAGTTTCAAATCAAAGGGATGGAATTATCCAACCTCTTCTCACAAATAGAAGATTCGGTGACCATCTAAGCTGCGATCGTGCCTCAAAGAGCAATACTAACCCATAAGAGATGGAATTAACCAGGCTTCTCACAAATAGAAGTATTGGCGACCATCTGTGGAGCGGTTAATCTCAGAGAGGAAGAAACTACCATCCTCTCCACTTTTCCATACAGATACCAGTCCCAAGACACCAAAGATGGTAGGGATTTTCAGAAATCAATGATTCGTTCTGAGAGACCTTGCAACGTCTCAATGTCCATCTATCAAGGATAAGTTCAGAATGCATCAAGATCAAAGGCCCTGGAGAAACAGGCAAATATCAAGCAAGTATCAAGGCATAATTAAAAAGGAAGTGAATCAAAATATATTTCCTTGCCATACATAATACTGTTTGATATATACATATGTGCCGTACATGACAAAAATGGCTAAGCTAGTCTGTGCAGGAAAATACAAAGCTATCTACAGATCTGTATATATGCAGACTATCAGATCTAACATAGCATCCCTCTCTGAAGACGGAGGTAATGCTGCAAGCTCCTGCCCAAGGGTATCTACACGAGCTAGCAGATCAAAGGCTAACTGCATGGTGGCTGAATGCTCATCAATGTAAGCACTCATGTTGGCAAGACTGACCGTCATCTGGGATCTCACTGAAGTGCTGTCTGCAATGGCCACATCCCTAGCAAATAAGGCGGCATCCCGCTCCACTATCAATGCATCCCTGGCTGATATAGCCTCATCCCTCTCCGACAGAGCGGTATCTCTCTCATCAAGAGCTATCAACATCCTGGCCCTAGCCTGATTTCTATAATAGGTCATCAGATGTAAGCTCTGCTCCAGATGTTTATCTTGAATCTTTGAGTAATAGATGGCTTTTCGGGGTGGGAGAATCCATCATAAATGTTGGCAGCCCAACAGTCAAGTCATCGGTGGGAATGAAAGCCTCCTCTATAGGCTTCTCATCGTCATAATTAGTCTCCTGCACTGTGGATACTGCCGCAGCCAATGCAGTCTTTGTATCCATCCATGCGAAATACTCTGTAGAACTACCTGGATGACTGACAGAAAAATCGACCGACTCTTGCTGATCCCAACAGGCATACAACACTGGATCACGTCTCTGGCGACAAATGGTGCGCGACAAAGTTACCGACTCACGCCCCCTCATACAGATGGAAATCCTAAAACTGGTCAAACTGACTCATCACGACCAGTGGGTGGTAGGTAATCATGCCCCTCAAACTAGCCAAAGGGAGATAATCCATGCCCGGAGCATGAGTAATGAAGCTGTAGGGTGAACTAAGCCCTGAACACGGTAATATATCAAATGGATCTCCAATCTCTGCCAAGAAAGCGAACCAAGATACAACATCTGTATACCCTACAGGCTGAAAGGAGTACGACATGGCTATCTCACGGGTGAAACAAAATCCATGATGTCTGAATGTGCCAATCGGTCTCAAGTGTGACATGAACCACACATACAGCATGACCGAGCTACCTGTGAACACTCCTGCCGGATAAGTGCAGCAGTATGTAGCCGACCTCAAGGTCTCTGCGATAATCATCGGTATGATGGTATGACCCTCCCTGAGAGCTCTCACTGCCATGATAACACCGATATCTAGCTCATCCATGTACCACGACATGTATACATATGACAATATGTACAGAAGCAGTACATCAACTCGGGCTGAACGCTAATGATCCTCCGGTGTGGTGAAATCCCTAGAATTTCGTGCATAACTCTCCTCAGAGCCAAACCTGTCAATCAAGAAACGCTGGGATATCACATGGCCGGATGTAATCTCATCCTTCACTACTCTGTGCCTCAATCCTGTGAGAGTCATGAACTGTCTGATCATGTCTCCCATCACCATATGCACGCAAGGTCTGTTCAGAGGCAGCATCGTCAATCGTGCATACTCCTCCAACTTAGGAGTCAACTCACGGGTCCCGAAGCGGAATACCTGTCTATCTGATATCAAGTGCTCTAGCATGCCCTCTATAAATCCTGGAGGAACCTGAAACATTAGTAAGGTCATAGTATGCCGCATCAAATCATCTACGATCACCATGTCTGATGGTGATATACTATCATACCATGATCGCATACCAGCTACCACCATAAATGGTGGGGTATGATCAATACTAGCTAATCGAAGAAGAAGACATCATGCGGGCCGTGTCATAAGACCATCCGAGGTCAATCTTTGAGTATCTCTGAACATACATACATATGCATAACAATAACATGCATGATATAATAGATGGCAATATGATATAGGGAATGGAAAAATGTACATACATTCCTAAGTATATCATCATCTAATACATCTTTGTACAGCTAAAATACAAGGAAATGGGGCGAAGCTACCCAACATCTAATAGAGGCCTATCAAAAGATATAGTGAGAATGGGGCGAAGCTACCCAGCAGCTAACAGAGGCCTATCAAAAGAAATACATCAGAAAAAATCAATGGTGTCGATATCCACATCATCGATGTTGTCAACCTGATGTAACTCCTCCTGAGTCGCTGGATCTCTATCTACAGGGATGTCAGGCCTATATAAAGGGGGATCTACACCGGCAAAACCAAATGGATCATCCGAGGGGCCAGCGCCAGAGCTGGAAGGATCAAAAGTATCTACCTCTGTAGGATCTCTGCCCAAATGCCGAATGAAAAGATGTGACCGGTCTAGCTGCCGAGTAAATCTCTCAATCTGTGTCACGTGAGTCGGATCTCTAACATAAGCTAGCCAATCCATCATCATCACGGATCCTGGAACCATATCCCCCATGAACTGTGTGGCGCGGGTCTGAGCTCCAATCGTGCGAGGAATCCACCAATGTTGGAACATCTCCTGAGAACAGGGGCCCTCTGACAATGTAAAACCGTCAATCCCCAACAGTGGGATGTTAACGATGGGTGACTGCGAAACAGGCCAATAACGCCTGGTAGGAGGCAAGATTGGCATACGAATCTCTCCTGTAGTGCTCCTAATAGCACGCTCTCCTAAATAGAGCTCCCATCCTCCATCTGTAAAGAGAGGAATCCTGCGGGTGGATATGACATACTCTACTCCAGTCGGGTACCCATCCTCACAACAAACTCCCAAATGCTCTCCAGAGTAGGTAATCTACGTGATGACCTCAGCTGTCAATAGCTCCAGCTGCAGGCGACAATGAGTGAAACCCTCAGCAACAGGGACCTCCGCCAGTATAGAATGATGCCATCTCTGTCCTCGTGGATAGGTATCTAAACCTAACATGCTCACAGGACGCAAGCAAGGGAGCCTCTTATAGGCCTAAAACTGCCAACACAAAGGCAAACATCTGCTGTCAGTCAACACTCTTAACCTATACATGGGAAAAGATAAGAGAAACACACCAGCAGAAATGGGTAGAATCCTAACCACGCCTTAGTCAAGCCCTGTGATCGCATGCGCATTCCCCTGAGGAAATATGCAAAGGTGTAGGAACCCCAATCATACTCTCCTATACGGTCCACGTGTCGAGTGGCGCTAATCAAAGCGAAAGACACCGTAGAAGAGTTATCTGCTATGAAGCAACCCCTAATGATCATCAGGAACAATCGTCGAAGAATACAATCCCTGACTCTTAAATCATTGGGTATGGGCTCACTCAATAGCCCGCTAATAGCATCTACGCTCAAAGGACCTGTCCGAACAGTCCTGCCCTTGAGTGCCTCCGTCGAAACTCCCAACAAGGATCTGATGGCAGTAGGGGTGATATCCGCCGTGCAAGGCACCGGCTCCCCTCCAAACTCCATACCTGTGATAAACCGCCAATCCATCGGCGTCATCATCACCTCATGATCCAAAGAATGGAGTGGATGAGTGCAGGTGGAACCACCGCTCGAGAACGGTGCCACGAGGTAACCCGGGGACAATGACGGGATAGAATGGAGAAGAACCTCCCGAATCCCCAGCCATGGACGATCGCTCTATAGTCATTATGCAAGGCCTAATACATAGAGTGGATGCTAGACCAGTTCCCTCGAGGCTGTGTGACGCCGGGAACCTACATCAAATGCAGATCAAACATCAGACTCCTTGACTCCTCATGAATAGGAAATAAGGAAGATTAAAGATCTAACTTCATACCTCGTTTGCATGCAGGTATACTGAAGGATGCCTACTTAAGTCACCCAGAAGATCCGGGTTCGCCACATGAATACTCGGCAATTCCCTATGGGGGAACACATACAATGGAGCGAGGAACCTCGAATGGTACATCCTCCTCCTCGTCCTCGACATTCGGCACCTCAACCCGAATAGGACGTACCACCGCCTCCGCCAAAAGATGAGGTTGTCTCATAGAACGGCGATGAGGCTCTTCAAAAGCCCTCCTCCGTACACCAGAAGTGGTCTGCAGGAAGCGCTTTCATTGATCTGGATCCATAATATCTCGACAAAGAAGTCTCCAAATCACCTCAGAAAGGGTGTGGTAATTTCGTACCTGGAGTCTTTTTCAAAATGCATTCTATGATTACATGCATACATGCATTATTTTAACATACATCTACTGTAGAGTTAAAAATGCATAACTACTCAATGCCTACATTTTGAATTTTTTTTGCCATAGCCCCTTTGTAAATGGGACTATCCACATGCACATAGGCATGACTAGGTGGCCATTCAGTAGCACACCTGTACACAGTCATATACATCCTGTATGCATTTATCACATCACAGTAGAAAATCCGTAAGTGTAATCTAATTACCAGGATTATTTTACTATTCTACTTTTACTCATTTGTCCTCAGATAGGATAAGAAATGACAGTAAAAGGTGCCAATTTGACTGCTTCAAAAGTCAAATTTTTTCACATCATTATGTTCAGCATGGTTTAATACTAACATTTGATATGTTGAATATTTTTTATCAAGTCATATCAGCATGCATATTCACTACTATGTGTCTAAATGCATTTCATGCGATAAGTCATTTTCCAACGGACAGAAATTGGAAAAAATACATGCATGTGTTACCAAGACAGTGAAGAACGCTTGTACATACATGCATTATTTTAACATACATCTACTGTAGAGTTAAATTGCATAATGCCTACATTTTGGAAAATTTTTGCCATAGCCCCCTTTGTAAATGGGACTATCCACATGCACATAGGCATGACTAGGTGGCCATTCAAGAAGACACTGCACGGTCATATACATCCCAGATGTCATTCATCACATCACAGTAAAAATCCGTAAGTGTAGTCTAAATTACCAGGATTATTTACTATTCTACCTTTACTCATTTGTCCTCAGATAGGATAAGAAATGACAGTAAAAGGTGCCAATTTGACTGCTTCAAAAGTTAAATTTTTTTCACATCATTATTTTCAACATGGTTTAATACTAACATTTGCTATGTTGAATATTTTTTATCAAGTCATATCAGCATGCATATTCACTACTATGTGTCTAAATACATTTCATGCGATAAGTTATTTTCCAACGGACAAAAATTGGAAAAAAATACATGCATGTGTTACCAGGACAGTGAAGAACGCTTGTACGGTGACAGAATATACAGAAAGTTGCCCGAACTCAGTAGATCTGCAGAAGAGCTCTCAGATTTCCTTCACTGCGCAACTTGAAAATGACTTATGAAAGCAACCAGCAACCTATACATAGGCACAGCTGGCCGTAGGTCAACATGTGGCTCCTGCAGGTACACCTGCGACTCCCCTACATGGGTCCCACACCTCCGGCTCGATCCAGTTAGAGTTGCAAAGGAGGTCTCAGAAGCTGAAAAGGCCAAATCAGGAATAAAAACGCTACGCGATTGAGCGGAACAACCTCAAATCTTGGTTTCTTGTCGGTCAGAGTTAAACTCCCGTCGCTTCAATAGTATTCGCCTGAATGCAGGGTATACTATACCAATAAGCTCAGCTTTCACAAACCATGCTCGACAATACCCCACAAAGGTCCGATGCCGTCATTTGCAGGGATACAACCCTAAACCTCCCCGGCGGGGGTTACAACGCCGAAGTTATCAAACATCTACGAATCCCCGGCGGGGGTTACAACGCAAAACCACGAAATATCAAATGTCCCCGGCGGGGGTCACAACGAACACCTATCAAGAATCTACGTATCCCCGGCGGGGGTTACAACGCAATGCAACCATTGATACACACATCAATGAGGGTCAAGCAGCCTTGACGTCATATCAACCAATGGCAAGTAAACCCATTGAAGCAACCTTCCTCAACAAGGTCGACAACACAATTCTACCATTGACACACACATCAATGAAGGTCAAGCAGCCTTGACAATGCACCCTGTAGGGATTCATCCGGTGATACACACATCGTCAAGATCGAAAACCCGATAACAACTAACTATTGGCGAAGAATCTGGCGAAGATGAGGGAACATGTTATACACATCCTCAAAGCAGACAAAGCTATATTCCCACAGATCTCTTCCATACAAGAGGTACCTCTATGGAGTATAAGCCAGTGTCTAGGATTCAAGACTTTGGTGGTAGTCCCAACGTCAATATCCAACATCCTTGAAGACTTGGATCGCATGTCCAAGCCATCACTGATTGTCATCCCAACAGGATTTCTTGACAATCATCCATACATTTTATATACATTTGCATCATGTTGCTGCATATCGCATCATGATTATCTTGTTTGCATTTCAAGTGTCTAGGATTCTTTATCCTATCCATGCCTTGCATTGCATGAATATGATAAAGAGGGGCATCTATAGACACTCAAAATTTTCTGCATTCCTATTACTGACATTGCAGGAGGGTAGATTCGTCTTTTGGAGATAACCCTGAAAGACAGCCTACAAACATTCCGGATACTATCGGAAGTTCAGCTCTAAACCCGGAACACAAACCGGGAACATTAGCTCCAATCCGGATACTACCAGAAGCTCAGTTCCAAACCTGGAACACAACCTG
This sequence comes from Panax quinquefolius, assembly GCA_020205615.1. Lineage (NCBI taxonomy): Eukaryota > Viridiplantae > Streptophyta > Magnoliopsida > Apiales > Araliaceae > Panax > Panax quinquefolius. The sequence goes on along the minus strand of CM035157.1, from coordinate 38,318,005 downwards.
GGAATGTCATTTCCAATCTCGGAGATAACCCCGAGATATGCAGATCAAAAGACCGATAACAACACCGGAGAGAATAGTTCTGTCTCAGCGATAACACCGAAACATTCAGTTCTAGTCCCAGAGACAATACTGGGAGTAGCAACCCCATCCTTGGGGATAGCCCCAAGAGATGTCATTGCAGTTCTGGCGATAACACAGGAAATGCTTGTTACAAACACATGCGATCAGCTTCAACTATATACATCCTGTCAAAGCACACATACCTCAGATAGGAACATACACAGATGACAGTGAGGCACACAAACAAGCAGTCCAATCTCAGATGTAACCCACGAGCAACGCTCGCTTCCGCTTTAAACCGCGATAACCCCACCGAGGAGTCACAACGCCATCATCGACCACGCCAACAAGATGATATCGCAAAGATACCAACAAGTAGTCCAATCTTAGCTGTAACCCTGAGTAACGTCTACTTTCAACTCAACCCGGCGATAACCCCGGCAAGGAGTCACACATCATCTTGTTCATCCGACAAATGGCACGTCATCTCAATGCTTTATACATACATACATACAATAATGTCCAACAAGAATCGAGGAGTGACAGTCCCGAGTGACTATTACGTGTGGCAGTACTTTGGATAGACTTTGAAGCTTGAAGACCATGGGCATAGACCCCTCTTCCTGACTTTGTACAACCTCTAATCCATGTCATTACGTAACTCTCGACACAAGCGATCCGAAGAAGTACAGTTATACTTCGTTTGGATGCTCGGATTGAAGTTCTGCAAGTTCGATTGGACATTACGATTGCACGATCGCACGCATTACGAGACACAGGACCCAAGGGGCCGGGCCCCTACCACGACCACCGCGAGTTCAACTATAATTGCCAGCAGTTGACTGCTGACCATCCATCTATAAATATAGGGGGTGCCCATTTGGGAAGAGAGAGAGAAGGAAAAAGCGAGGAAGCCCACATCCATTTAGCTCTGCGATACACATCTTTTGAGTGTTTTCTCTTCTTTAAACACTAGTTAGCTCATATATAGCTACTTTTTATCCAAATGGAAGTTGAGTGTTTATCCATTTAAAGTCAAAGAAGTCTACTTTGGCGATCCAACGTAAGCCTTCTTACATTCTAAAAGCATCTTTCTCCTATTATATCACACACTGTTGTACACGTTGAGAGTCATGCGAGTGTGTTTTCCGGACTTTCTATCAAGTGGTTTTTATTTCTGTTTGTATATATATACTAATATATGTATATATTTTATATATATGGACTAACGTTATCGAGTTATGCCTCGATTGAGCCTAGACTTCGGTCTGGAGCGTTTATTTGCTTATATATATATATAAAGCGTGGTCGATTACATCTCGATGAGCCTGAACTTGATGCAGTGCGTTTAATTGCTTATATATATATATATACTTATATATATAATTGTTGTCAGACATATCTGATGAGCCTGGATTTTATATTCGGTGCATTTACTCGCTTTTATATATATATATATATACATATATATAATTGTTGTCGGACATATCCGATGAGCCTGGATTTATATCCGGTGCGTTTACTGCTTTTATATATATATATTTGTACATATATATATATTTACATTTCTATCAGGCCTGGAGTTCACTTCGTGGCAGTTGATCGTTTTTACAGCTTTATTTACATTTTGTCCCGCCTGGAGTTCACTTCGTGGAGGTTGATAATGTTCATATATATATATTTACAGCTTTTATATATATATAACTGCTTACCATACAAATTACAGTATCTTGTGAGCCTAGGAATCATGTGATCACAGGTTCAGTCTACTGAATCTAGATTCGGTTCCCTTGATGGACATTTTATGGCTGTAAGCAGCTTGTACATTATTTTACAGTGTCTGAGTTTCCTTGGATGGCTGTCATGCCCATGAGGAATTCGCCACTGCTGTATATTATTTTCTCGAGGATGCCTCGCATCTCGAAAAATAAAAGCAAACAAGTCGGACATTTAATAATAAAATGGAAGTATGAAAAGGTCTCAATTCCTATTGAGCATAGGGTTTGAAAAACCTTTTTTACAAAATTTCATTGCTATCTTATGGTTAAAATTGGATTTTTCTAAATAAAATTCAAACCCTTGTATATAGGTGCGAACGAGGCCTCCCACTACTTCCAGATAATTGCACATTGATCCACACACACACACACACATTTATATAAAAATTTCTTTGAAAAGTGGCGGTCACCGTGGTAACACGGATGTCGGGGGGTGCCTAACACCTTCCCTCCGCATAATCAAGCCCCCAAACCCTTAATGAATCTCGGTTTCATAGACCCGTCTTGCAGTGTCAAATCATTGGGTCAATGTGCAAACCTTTTCGGTTGCGTTGGTGCAACCAGTTAAAAATACCAACTGGCGACTCTTAAAGTCAATCGTCGACATTATACATGTCAGACCTTTTTCACTTGTTTTTTTAAACAAATCTCACATTAACATGAGAACACCAAAAGACAAGTAATGAATAGGGACACTTAAAAATCCCGACGTCGACACACGAATATCCTTAGCCTGTAGTGCATGGATAATTTATGGTCGTGATACTAATGAATATCCTTAGCCGTAGTGCAGGGATGATGTGGATTATTTATTAAGCTGAGTCCTAGCGATAAAAGTGATGAAAAACCTTTTAAATCATAAAAGATAGTAAATTTTATTCTCTACTTGACTCTTTTAATGGATTGCTTGTTCCGCTGCAGTTAAACTTGATGTCTATTATATTTTATTAGTTTAACATTGTTGAAGACTATTGATAATTTATTCTGCATTATCTTAGTCATAATATTTCTTACTGGGCTAGTTGAGCTCACCCTTTCTTTCACTGTTCTCTTCAGGAAATGAGAATATAGCTGGGACGAGTCGGGGAACGGAGTGATGGTCCAGAGGACAACATTAGTAGTCCTCACTATTCTGTGAAATAGTGTTTTAATAAATGTATTGAGGACTTATTTTGAATTTTAATACTGTCTAGAAGACAATGTTTGTATTAAAACTCACAGCTTATGTTGTATATTTAAGATTGTATTTGTATTCTGTACCATGTATTTGGCGACTCAGAATAGGTGATGTATACCTATTTTGGGGGCATCACAGTAGTGACAATTATTGAAACAACAATAATATAAAATATTAACGTTGCAATTATTGAATCAATAAAATAAAATATTGAACAGTAATTACTGTAACAATTATTGAGTAGTGTCTTCTTACGTAAGAATCAATAATTGGTGCAATATTGTGTGCTATTGTGCCACACCACGTATTACTGTGTTTTAACCACGGGATATTCCAACAGTGTTAACGGTAACAACTATGCCATTATTTATAAAAAACTCATACTTGTCATTTTCTTCATCCGATCGCTTTCCGTTATGGGGCCCACAAAAGGTTGCGCCGTCATACGCATATTCTCTGACAGCAAGAATATTCCACGACCAAACGAATATTCCCCGACAAAATGAATATTTTATAACCACTTGCTTATTTAAAATATTTATGCATTTTACCCATAACTAACCACATTAATCAAATCAACCCCTTACTATTTCAAAATAATATATAGAGGAAATTTTATTTTATTCATAAAAGTTGAGGTCTTACAACCTCCCCTCCTTATGAAATTTCTTCCTCAAAATTGACGTACGTACTTGGTGTTTCGAAAAGGTGAGGATACCTCGCTTTCATTTCTGTTTCCAACTCCCAAGTCATTTCCTCACTAACATGGTTCCTCCACAAAACTTTGACTTGTGGTATATGTGACACCCCCAAAATAGATATACATCACCCATCTTGAGTCGCCAAATACATGGTACAAAAATTTAAATACAACTTAATTATACAAATATCGTGTAAAATACGACAAAACATACTCTGAGAGTTTTAATACGAATATTGTCATCTAGATAATATCCACACTCAATGGAGTCGTTATGACATTTATTATCACATTATTTCATATAATAGTGAGGACTACTAATGAAACCATCTGGACTGTCACTCCGTTCCCCGACTAGTCCCAGTTATATTCTCATTTTCTGAAGAGAACAATGAAAAAAACAGCGGGCTCAACTAGCCCAGTAAGAAATATTATTACTAAGATGATGCAGAATAAATTATCGTTAGCCTTCAATAATATTAAACTGATAGAATATAATAGACAACAAATTTAACTACAGCGGAACAAGCAATCCATTAGAAGAGTCAAGTAAAGCATGATATCTACTATCTTCTATGATTTAAAAAGTTTTTCATCAACTTTATCGCTGAGACTCAGCTTAATAAATAAACCACATCATCAAATCATCCCTGCACCACGACCAAGGATATTTATGTAATCATCAATGGTCATGATTATACCGAATAATCCCTGGTCATAATCATACCAACAACTGTCCATCAATGCTCTACAGGCAAATGACGACTTTTACCACATCATTTGTAATATTACGGGTCATGATTATACTGAATGATCCCTGGTCATAATCATACCAATCAACAGTCCATCTATGCACGTAAGCCAAAGATGACTTTCATCACAATATAAACATGAGGATGATGACAATGATATAAGCATTAATCAAACGAAATCAAGGATAAATATTAAATGCTTTAAATTTATCTAGAGTTTAAAAATATCCAAATTGTTAATATGATACTGCTTTGTGGAGTAAAATTCAAGAATAATATTTATGTATCAAAAATAATTTGGACAGAAAAGAAATATATTTTTTGGGTGAGTAGTACCCCGTGAATAGTACCATGCGAATAGTATTTTGAAAATAGTACCTCGTGAATAGTACCCCGGCATGAAAAGTGCCCCAAATACCTGAGTGAATAATATTCGTGTGAATAGTAACTGGGTGAATAGTAACCCGTGAATAGTACTCTGGCATGAAAAGTGCCCCGAATACCCGAGTGAATAATATTTGAGTGAATAGTAATGGGGTGAATAGTACCCGTAAATAGTAACTCATGAATAATATTTCAGCATGAAAAGATTAATAATTATCAAGAAAGCTCAGAATAATATTTATATGAAAAGATACTGGATGAAGCGCAAATATCAAGGATATTCTACAAATTTCACGGAGTATAGAAGCAATACTTTAATAAAATGAGTGTAAAATTAGGAATACGAAATGAAATAATATTACTGACATACTACAGGGTATAAAAGAAAATATTATTTCTACGAATACTAAAAAAAATAATATCCCTTACCTCAGAAAAAGACTGGATACTGGAATAGTGAGGTAGCAGACTTCTCTTCTTCTTTCTCTCTATAGCTTCTCTCTTTATAATAACTCTTATGAGTCTTAGTGAATTAGTGAGAATGAAAGAAGAATGAGCTTCTATTTATAGGAAAATATAGTTTCAATAATTGCACATTTTGGGGCTCAAAATATTACATTATAATACCTTCATCTGTTCCTTCATTTTTAATTTAGTCCTACAAGTATTATCAAACTTGCACCACCTCCCCTAATAGTACATCATGTGAATCAATAGTACAATCATGTGACTCAATAGTTCTATACATGTGAAAAAAATAGTTATAATATAGTACCTTCATCTATACCTCCATTTTTAATTTAGTCATGTAAGTATTATCAATATTGCACCACCTCCCCTAATAGTACATGCATGTGAATCAATAGTACACATGTGAATAAATAGTTATAAGCATGTGAATTAATAGCAATTAATTGCTCATTTATCCGATTAATTACCCGATTGGTCAATATAACCTCCAGACACCAATTATTATCGAAATAAATGTCGATTTCCACTAACACTAATAATTCCCACACAATGGAACTATGAATTTCATCTTTAATCAACACGAACTTATTCATCATTAATATTATAACTCACAATATTTAACAACATGGTCGTTTCCAGGAAAGAGGGGGCTTTTCGATAAGGATTTCTCTCTATTGACGCACAATTAGATGACCTAACCTCTCCTTGACAGAACTTCTAGACATTGTTAATATTGCAAATAATAATATGAATAACTTTGTCATCTTAATTATTGGTTTAATAATATAACATATTATACAGATGATTCTGTGACAATAATTGAATCAATAATATGAGAGATATGATGCAACAATTACTGTAGCAATAATTGAGTATAACTGAGTGACTTCTCACGTAAGCATCAATAATCAATACTGGTGCTACTACTTAACTGACGCCAGACGTATCGTATTTTTTTCTAGGGTAGTTGAACATTTTAGCGGTAAAACTTTCGCCCTTATTTTTATAAAAAGATAATTTTGTCATTTTCTAACTATGACAATACTTCCGTTGTGGGGTCCACCAATGATTGTGCCGTCGTACGAATATTTCCTGTTAAAACAAATATTTTCCGACCAATCGAATATTATATAACAACTTGCTTACTTTGCAAAATTTATAAATATTACCCACAACTATAATATTATCACAAACTCACACCTTTATATTCAAAAATGATATTAATAGAAAAATTCATCTTTATTCATAAAAGTTGGGGTCTTACAACCTCCCCTTCTTATGAAATTTCACCCTCGAAATTAGGGTACATACCTGGTATGACGAAGAGGTGAGGATACCTTGATTTCATTTTAGATTTTAACTCCCAGGTCATTTCCTCTACATCGTGGTTTCTCCACAAAACTTTGACTTGAGGTATAACCTTGGAGCGTAGAATATGATCCTTCTTATCCAAGGTTTTAACAGGTACCTCTTCATACGTTAAATCTTCCGCTATCTCGTCTGGTTCTAATTCAATAATGTGGTTTGGGTCTTTCACATATTTACGTAACATAGATATGTGAAAAACATTATGAACACGAGATATACTTGGCGGTAAGGCAAGTCTATAGGCCACAGTTCCTACTCGATCGAGGATTAAAAATGGGCCAATGAATCGAGGATTGAGCTTTCCTCTCTTTCCAAATCTCATAACTCCTTTCTATGGAGCAACACGTAACAACACATGATCTCCAATATTGAATTCCACATCCTTTCGATAAAGATCAGCATAACTCTTTTGTCGATCTTGTGAGGTTTTTATACATTGTCGGATCATTTGAATCTTTTTCGTATTCATACGTACCAACTCTGGTCCCAACAACGTTGCTTCACCCACCTCATCCCAGCATACTGGAGAACGACACTTTCTTCCATACAATGCCTCAAATGGAGCCATGCCAATACTTGCTTGATAACTGTTGTTGTAGGAAAATTCCACCAATGATAAGAACTTGTCCCAACTTCCCTTGAAGTCAAGGACACAGAGTCTTAATAAATCTTCAAGAGTTTAAATCGTCCAATCCGACTACCCGTCCGTTTGAGGATGATATGCCGAACTAAATCATAAATTCATGTCTATAGCTTTTTGCAAACTAACCCAAAATCTTGAAGTAAATCTTGGGTCTCGATCAGAAACTATGAATACTGGCATACCATGCAGTCTTACAATCTCATTTATGTACATACGAGCAAGACATTTAAGTGTATAAGTTTCTCGTATAGGTAAGAAATGAGCAGACTTGGTTAATCTATCGATAATGACTCAAATCGCATCTATGCCTTGAGAAACCTTGGGAAGACCAGTAACAAAATCCATGGTAATGTGCTCCCACTTCTATTTTGGAATTTCAAGTGGTTGCAATGGACCTTTTGGCACTTGATGTTCCGCCTTGACTCGTTGACAAGTTAGACACCTTGAGATAAACCTCGTTATCTCTCTCTTCATATTGCTCCACCAAAATGTATGTCAAAGATCACAATACATTTTGGTACTCCCAGAATGGATTGCAAACGGTGTGTTATGCACCTCCATCATGATTTTATACTTCAAGTCAGAATCGTTAGAAACACAAAGTCTGGAGTTGACTCAAAGTATTCCTTCTTCATCGATTCTTGCTTCCGGAATAGCACCTTCTTGCACTTTCTTCCTCATACGCATCAGCTCCAGGTCTGTAGCTTGAATAGCTTTAACTTTATCGATTAAAGTCGGTTCTACTCGTATATTCGCCATCATCACATGGGTCCCTGGAGTCTTTAACTCTATCTCCATCCTTTGTAAGTCATACAAAATGGGCCTTTGCATTGACAATATCGCTTTTCTGCATTCAAGATATGATCTTTTACTTAATAAATGGCTACCACGTTCGCTTTTTCAGGATGGTATTGGATAGTATGATCGTAATCTTTCAACGGCTCAAGTCATCGTCGTTGCCGCATGTTGAGTTCCTTTTGAGTGAAGAAATATTTGAGGCTTCACCTTCTCTCCATACAGGTAATGCCTCCAAATCTTAAGCGCAAAAATGACAGCTGCCAACTCTAGATCATGAGTAGGATAATTCCTCTCATATTCTTTGAGTTTTCGTGAGCCATAGGCTATGACTTTTCCATGTTACATGAGAACACATCCTGACCCTTTGCCTGAAGCATCACTGTAGATGACAAATCCCTCCGAGCTAGATGGTATTATCAGAACAGGTGCTGAAATGAGTCTCCTCTTGAGTTCTTGAAAACTCTTCTCACATTCCTTGCTCCAATCGAATTTTGTATCTTTTCGATTCAGCTGAGTTAATGGAGTAGTGATTCGAGAAAATCCTTCCACTTAATCTCCAGATAATAACCAACTTAAACCGAGAAAACTACGATTTTTGGCCATCGACTTAGGTTGCTCGACTTTGAATTACTTAAATCTTTGTCAGGTTAATAGATATTCTGTGATTTGATATCACGTGCCCAAGGAATGCAACTTCCTTAAGCCAGAACTCGCATTTCTTCAACTTGGTATAAAGCTTGTTTTCACAAATCTTTTGAAGTATCAGCCTCATGTGTTGTTCATAATCTTCACGGCTTTTGGAGTAAATGAGGATGTCATCAATAAAGACGACCACAAAGTGATCCAAATATTCCTTGAATACTCGGTTCATTATATCCATGAAGGCAGCAGGAGCATTAGTCAATCCAAAAGACATGATTAGGAATTTATAATGCCCATACCGAGTTCTGAAAGCCATTTTTGGAATGTCATCGATTTTAATCTTTAACTGATGATATCTGAAACGAAGATCAATCTTTGCAAAGAATTTGGCTCCTTGCAACTGGTCAAACAGGTCATCAGTGCGAGACAATGGGTACCTATTTTTGATGGTGACATGATTCAACTCCCGATAATCAATACAAAGTTGCATACTTCCATCTTTCTTCTTCACGAATAGACCAGGAGCACCCCAAGGAAACATACTAGGACGAATGGCGATGTCTAACAATTCCTGTACTTGGGTTTTTAACTCCTGAAGTTCAATAAGAGCCATTCGATATGGGGCTTTGGAAATGGGTTTTGTACCAGATTCAAGGTCGAAAAAAATTCAATTTCACGCTCTGGGGGTAGGCCAGGAAGTTCTTCAGGGAATACATCAGGAAATTTATTAACAATAGAAATATCATTCAAATCTGACGTATTTTTATTTAAATCCGTAACATGGGCTAAGAAAGCTTGACATCCGTTTTTCAATAAACGAATAGCTTTATGGCTTGATATGACAGTGATTGACTTTAGTGGTTTGATTGCTTGAATTCGCATAATAGTTTGGTTAAGAATATGAAAGCTAACAACCTTACAAAAATAATCAATTTTTGCATGATGAGTAGTTAACCAATCAATCCCTAATATCCCATCAACTACAAGTATTTTTAAGGAAATAAGATCGACAGGTAGTGTGAGGGCACCGATTTGAACCAAACAAGACTTATAAACAGTGGATGTTGTGACGTCCCCAAAATAGTCCTTGGCCAAGGCAGAATGAAATTAGAAAGAAGTTTCTAATTTGCATTATTTGGAGTTGTGCATTTAAGGATCGAAATACATATAATTAAATAAAATAAGACTTGACAAGAATTCCATGTCTTATATTTAATTGGGACATCAGTATAGTGGAAGGATTGAATTGTACGGTAACTATTTACTCAAAGGTTCTTTTATGATTAATGTTGAAATCTATATTATCCGGAAAGTCGTTGATCGCTAGGAGTCTTATCCTATTGTAGAATAAATATTATTTATTTAAATAAATTAATTGTTTAATTTATTTATTTAAATAAGATTAGAATTGTTCTAATTGATTTATTCACAACCTGCTTAATATGGAGAACCTAAAGGGTCACACCATAAAAGGAAGAATAATTATTTAAGAAGTTAATGGCATAATTGTAAAAATATGTTAAGTATATTTAATTTAATCTATGGTGATAGAATAAATTAAATAGCTTAATATTTATTATTTAATATTTTAGAAATATTAAATATATAAATTAATAAGAGGAGTCTTATTAATATTATTACAATTATTATTATTTTAATTTCTAAAAGAGTTTAGGAATTAATTTAATATAAGTACTCTCATTTATTCCTAATTGGATTAGGAAGGAAAATTAGTTAAAAGAGTTTAATTAATTATCCCTAATAAGATTAGGGAGCTTAATTAATTAAAAGAATTTAATTAATTAAATAAATCCCAATTCCTTAATTGTTAAGGTGGGTTGCCCACATCTATAAATAAGAGGAGTCTTATTATGGGTGATGGTGGTTGTTGACTTTTACAACATACGACGCAATTCCAAAAGTTGGAGAGTACGTTCTTTTCTATAGAGATAGAAAAACTAGGGTTTAGCCAACCACCCATCTTCTTAAATCCTTCTTCTTCCTTGGTGGATCACCTCTAGAGGCCAAACACTTGGATGGCTAATGTTGATCAAAGGAAGGAACCAAACCCGGTGGATTCAAGTTGAACTAAAAGGATCGAGGTGAACTTGTACCTGAGGAAGCTCGGATCTTCAAGGGTATGATTCTTGTCCTTCATATTTTCGTTTAATTAATAATTATGCATAAAGGGTGATCCGGGTATATGGTTTGTAAAATTTTTAAACTCTGATTTTCCACGTTTCCGCACTTTTATGCAATTTGATTGCGTTCTTGAATATTACAAACCTAACACATACTTGGCGATAAAACGAGTCTATAAGCCACAGTTCCTACTTAATCGAGGATTTCAAATGGGCCAATAAAATTGAGGGTTGAGATAACGCCTTCTTAAACCTTCTTCTTCACATTTATCAGATTCGGGTGTGTAGCTTGAGCAGCTTTAACTTTATCGATTAAAGTTGATTCTACTCGTATATTCGTTATCTCCACGTGGGTCCCTAGAGTCTGTAACTCTATTTTCATCATTTGTAAGTTATACGAAATGGGTTTTTGTGTTAACAACATCGCACTCGTAAACGCATACGATCTTCTACTCAACGCGTCAACTACCATGTTCGCTCTTCCACGATGTTATTGAATGGTATGGTCGTAATCTTCAACAGCTCAAGCCAACGTCTTTGGCACATTATACGATCGTTTTAGGTAAAGAGATATTTGAGGGTTTTAGAAATGGGTTTTGTACCGGGGTCAATAAAAAATTCAATTTCATGCTCTAGGGTTAGGCTAAGAAGTCTTCAAGAATACGTCAGGAAATTTATTAACAATAGAAATATCATTCAAAACTGTGACCCTCATCTAAGACTTGGATAGTACGTCACATTAATACCTATCAACTTGTCATCGTCATTCACGACGTCGCCTACAGAAAGTCTGGCTTCAGTGTATTCCACACAAGGAAGTCACCAGCGAAAGGCTCGAGGCTCTTTACTTATGGCTTGATATGATAATGATTGACTTTAATGGTTTGGTTGCTTGAATTCGCATAATAGGTTGGTTATGAATATGAAAGCTAACAACCTTACGAAAAGCTTGATGAGTAGTTAACCAATCGATTCCTAAAATCACATCAAAGGCAAGTTTTTTCAAAGAGATAAGATCGACAGGTAACGTGAAAGTGTCGATTTGAATCAAACAAGATTTATAAACAGTGGAGGTAACGAAGGTTTCTACTAACGAAGTTTCAACCGATATGTCAAAGTCTAACTTCTTCGGAGTCAAATTTAAACGTTGAGCGCAAGCAAGAGAGATAAAAGAATTGGTAGAACTGGCATCTAATAAGGTATAGACTTCGCAAGAATTTATAATTAACTAACCCGTGCTAACTTCGTTTGGGTTGCTCGTTTTTTGAGAAGTCACGAAAAACGCTCTTCCTGAAACCACCGACTTTATTTTGTCCATATCCGCCTTTGGTGCCACCGTCCCAGCTGGACTTGACTTTAGTGCACGACAAAATTGGGCTAAGTGACCTTCTTTTACACAATTATAATATGCTTTGGACTACATCACGCAGTTTGGACTGATATGTCCCTCCCCTCTGCATTTAAAGCATACAATTGGTGGTCGTTCTCCTTCATTGAAAACGGGTGTTGGTGCTGCTGTCTTTCCATCGTTGTTGAACCTTCTCTTCTTGAAATTTCCACTCCTATTATCTTGGCCATGATTACCACCGAAGTGGTTACCATTCTTGGCATGATAATTTCCCCCACGATGGTTATCATTGTTCCGATGACCGTTGCTACCGGTATGATTATTATCGTGTTGTTGGTCGTTGCCTTTTGGTTATGCTGACTCATTCACGCTCCAATAACTGAGCCCTATCCAATAACCGTTGCTCTCTTGGTTGTGTTGACTCATTATCACGCTCCAATAACTGAGCCCTATTCACAACATCTAAATATAAATAAAGTTTGTGAGAAGTGAGGTATTGACATATATCGGGTTTCAAACCTCTTAGAAACATTCGCGTCATTCTCTCCTCATTATCAACCAAATGGGATACAAACCGGGATAACTCCACAAATTTAGCCTCGTATTGCGACACGGTCATATTATTTTGCTCCAACTTGATAAACTCCACCTCCTTCATGTGACGAATACTTTCGGGAAAGTACTTATCGTTGAACAACTCTTGGAACTTCTCCCAAGACATCTTGAGTGCCTCAGGCTGGGTACATTTTATAGACTCCCACCAGTAATCTGCTTCTTCACGCAACATAAATGTGGCAAAGGGAACCTTTTGCTCCTCGGAGCATCCCAAGACATCAAATATCTTGGTGATCTGCTTTAACCACGTCTCCACCTTAAGTGGTTCTGGCTTTCCCAAAAACTCCGGTGGTCCCAGCTCCTTGAACTGCTTAGCAGTGACCAACCACGAGTTGCCATTATTTCTACCTATATTTTGAATAGGAGTCTCTCTCACCTGATGTTGCATGAATTGTATAAAGCCTCTGAACATCCCATCGTTCACCATCTAATCGGTGTTGTTGTTTAACTGAGGATTATTGTCTTCCTGTTGCACATTATCTTGGGTATTGATCGTTGGTGACTCAACGGTCTCATGTGCTTCATTGTTGATCTCGATATTTTTAGATGCCATATTTAAACACTGCCATAACACAAGGGTTAATTCACATATCACATATTATCCCTATACTCAGACCGACCAATTAAATACCAAATAAACTTAGGTAGGTCATACTAGCGAAGGAATTCCCCGTCTCTCCCCTCCTAGTTCTTGTCTCACATCTCAGCCAGGGATCATATCCCTAAGCTTTGATACCAACTGTGACATCCCCAAAACAGGTATACATCACCCATCTTGGGTCGCCAAATATATGGTACATAAATCAAATACAAACTTCTTTAATACAACTATCGGGTAATATACGATAAAACATAGCTGAGAGTTTTAACACGAATATCGTCATCTAGACAATATCCACACTCAAATTTAATCTTATTACATTTATTATCACACTATTTCACAGAATAGTGAGGACTACTAATGCAACCATCCGGATAAAATCAATCCATTCCCCGACTAGTTCCAGCTATATTCTCATTTCCTGAAGAGAATAGTGAAAGAAAGGGTGAGCTAAACTAGCCCAGTAAGAAATATTATGACTAAGATAATTCAGAATAAATTATCCTTAGCCTTCAACAGTATAACAACTGATAGAATATAATAGACAACAAGTTTTAGATCAACAACTGCAGCGGAATAAGCAATCCATTAGAAGAGTTAAGTAGAGCATAAAATCTACTATCTTCTATGATTGAAAAAGTTTATAATCAATTTTATCGTTGAGACTCAGCTTAATAAATAATCCACATCATCGAATCATCCCTGCACCACGGCCAATGATATTCATGTAATCATAAATGGTCATGATTATACCGAATAATCCCTGGCAGTAATCATACCAATAATTGTCCATCAATGAACAACAGGCTAATGAGGACTTTTACCACCTCATTCGTTACATTACGGTCATGATTATACCGAATAATCCTTGGTCATAATCATACCAAGTCCATCTATGCACGTAAGCCAAAGACGACTTTCATCACAATATAAGCATGAGGATGATGACAATGACATAATAATTCAATAAAACAAGTTCAAGGATAAATTTTAAAGATTTATAATTTAATTTATCCAGAATTCAATAACGTTCAATTTTTCAACATGATACTGCTTTGTGGAGTAAAATTCAAGAATAATATTGTACCCAAAAATGATTTGGACCGAAAAGAAATATTTTTTTGGGTGAATAGTATCCCGTGAATAGTATTTTAGGAATAGTACCCTGTGAATAGTACCCCGACACGAAAAGTGTCCTAAATACCCGAGTGAATAATACTAGGGTGAATAGTAATCCCATGAATAGTAACTCGTGAATAGTATTCTGGCACAAAAAAGTGCCCCGAATACCCGAGTGAACAATACCAAAAAAATGCCCCGAATACCCGAGTGAATAGTAATCGGGTGAATAGTAACCCATGAATAGTAACTCGTCAAAGAAAAATACCAAAGAAAATGATATTCCATGACGTGTACAAAAGAAATGATATCTCATACGAGTATAATAGAATATATGAACTGCAAATGGATTTTCACCCGCCATACGGTAATCCACGTAGACATATCATTTCCAATATTTAATAAAAAAATGAATACGAATGGTCATTCACTATGCATGCGGTAATCCACATAGATAGGTTATTCCAACAGAATAATAAAGAATGGAATAATAGAAGAATTCACCATGCATGCGATAGACCGCACAGACAGGTTATTCCAACAGAATAATAAAGAATGGAACCAGGTCATGCATAATCCGCACAGATAGGATATTCCAACAGAATAATAAAGAATGGAACAGGTGTCGCCAGAATCCGTAGGCAGACAAGATATTCCAACAAAATAATAAAGAATGGAATAACAACAAAATTCACCAGGCATGCGATAGACTGCACAGACAGGTTATTCGAACGGAATAATAAAGAATGGGATAACAGAAGAATTTCACCATGTATGCGGTACTTCGCATAGACAGATTATTCCAACATAATAATAAAAAATGGAATAACAAACTTTACGAGTATTGAAAGAAAATAACTCTCTTCATGAATACGATTGAATAATACCCCTTACCTTAGAAGAAACTGGATACTAGAATAGTGAGGTAACAGACTTCTCTTCTTCTTTCTCTATAATTTATCTATAATAATTGCTCTTGTGAGACTTAGTGAATTGGTGAGAAATAAAGGAAGAATGAGCTTCTATTTATAGGAAAATATAGTTTCGATAATTGCACATTTTGGGGCTCAAAATATTACAGTATAATACCTTCCTCTTTTTCTTCATTTTTAATTTAGTCCTGAAAGTATTATCAAACTTGCACCACCTCCCCTAATAGTAAATCATATGAATTAATAGTAAATCACGTGACTCAATAGTTCTATACATGTGAAAAAAAATAATTACAGTATAGTACCTTCATCCATACCTCCATTTTTAATTTAGTTATGCAAGTATTATCAATTTTGCACCAACTCCCCTAATAGTACATACATGTGAATCAATAATATACACATGTGAACACATAGTTATAAGCATGTGAATTAATAGCAATTAATTGCTCATTTATCCGGTTAATTACCCGATTGGTCAATATAACCCCCAGTCATCAATTATTATCGAAATAAATGTCGATTTCCACTAACACTAATAATTCTCACACAATGGAACTATCAATTTCATCTTTAATCAACACGAACTTATTCATCATTAATATTATAACTCTCAATATTTAACAACCAGTCGTCGCTCCTGTGAAAGAGGGGCTTTCAGATAAGGATTTCTCCCTATCATGCCAGCGTAATTAGATTATCTAACCTCTCCTCGTGTAACTTCTAGACATTGTCAATATTGCAAATAATAATATGAATAACTTTGTCATCTCAATTATTTATTTAATAATATAACATATTATATGTATGATGATAGTATGACAATAATTGAATCAATAATATGAGAGATATAATCGCAAAGAATTATCGTAGTAATAATTGAGTATAACTGAGTGACTTCTTACGTAAGCATCAATAATCAATACCGTGTGCTACTATGCAACTACGTGTATTACTATACTTTTACTACCGGGTAGTTCAACAGTTTAACGGTAAAACTTTCGCTGTTACTTTTATAAAAAGATAATTTTGTTATTTTCTTACTACGACAATACTTTCGTTGTAGGGTCCACTAATGATTGTGCCGTCATACAGATATTCCCGATAAAAAGAATATTCACCGACCAAACAAATATTTTATAACAACTTGCTTACTTTGCAAAATTTATAAATATTACCCACAACTATAACATTATATCAAATCTACACCATAATATTCAAAAAAATATTTCGAGAAATTTAAATCTTTATTCATAAAATTTGGAGTCTCACAGATGTAATAAAGGTTTCTCCCAACGGAGTTTCAACAGATAAGTCAAAGTCTAATTTCTCCGGAGTCAAATTTAAACGTTGAGCTTAAGTACAAGAAATAAAAAAATGGGTAGAACCGGTATCAAATAAGGTATAGACTTCACTAGAGTTTATGATTAGCTTACCCGTGATCACCTTGATTGGATTCCTCGCTCTTTGGGAGGTTACGACAAACGGTCTCCCTTGAACTACCGGTTTTTTCTTGTCTGGGACGACCTTTGATGCCTCCATCCCAGTTGGACTTGACTTTGGTGCACGACAAAATCGGGCTAGGTGACCTTCTCTTCCGTAATTATAACATGCTTTGGACTAATGCGTTCAATTTAGACTGATGTGTCCCTCACCTCCACATTTGTAACATACGACTGGCGGTCGTTCACCTTCTTTAACAACAGGTGGTGGTGCTGACGTCTTTCCATCATTATTGAATCTCCTTTTCTTAAAACTTCCACTTCTATTATCTTGTCCATGATTACCACCGAAGTGGTTACCATTTCTTACATGTTGATTCCCTCCACGTTTATTGTCACCACTTCGGTGACTGCTACCACTAGTATTATCGACTTGTCGGCTACTCTCTCTTGGTTGTGTTGACTCATTATCACGCTCCAATAGCTGAGCCCTATTTACAATATCTTAATACAAAAACAGTTTATGAGAAATGAGGTATTGACCTATCTCGGGTTTCAAACCTCTTAGAAATATTCGCATCATTCTTTCCTCATTATCAACCGAGTGGGACGCAAACCGGGATAACTTAGCAAACTTAGCCTCGTACTGCGCCACGGTCATATTATTTTGCTCCAGCTTAATGAACTTTACCTCCTTCATGTGATGAATACTTTCAGGAAAGTACTTGTCGTTGAACAGTTCTTAGAACTTCTCCCAAGACATCTTCAGTGCGGCAGGCTGGGTACGTTTTACAGATTCCCACCAATGATCTGCCTTTCATCACCACATGAAGGTGGCAAAGGGAACCTTTTGCTCCTCGAAGCATCCCAAGACATCAAATATCTTGGTGATCTGCTTTAACCACGTCTCCGCCTTATGTGGTTCTAGCTTTCCCAAAAACTCCGGTGGTCCCAGCTCCTTGAACTGCTTAGCAGTGACCGTCCGAGAGTTGCCAGTGTTTCCACCTGTATTTTGAACAGGAGTCGCTCTCGCATGAATTACATAAAGCCTCTGAACATCACAACTCATCGTTCATCATTTGATTGGTGTTGTTGTTTACCTGAGGATTATTGTCTTCCTGTTGCACATTATCCTTGGTATTGATCGTTGGTGACTCAATGGTCATGTGCTTCATTGCTTCTCTCAACATTTCTGGATGCCACTTTCAAATACTGCCACAAAACAAGGGTTAATTGACATGTCACATATTATCCCTATACTTTGACCAACCAATTAAATACCAAATAAACTTAGGTAGGTCAAACTAGCGAAGGAATTCCCCGTCTCTCCTCTCCTAGTTCTTGTCTCACATCTCAGCCAGGGATCATATCCCTAAGCTTTGATACCAACTGAGACGCTCCCAAAATAGGTATACATCACCCATCTTAAGTCGTCAAATACATGGTACAAAAATTTAAATACAACTTAATTATACAACTGTCGTGTAAAATACGACAAAATAATTATCAAGAAAGCTCAGAATACCCGAGTGAATAATATTTGAGTGAATAGTAATGGGGTGAATAATACCCGTAAATAGTAATTCATGAATAGTATTCCAGCATGAAAAGATCAATAATTATCAAGAAAGCTCAGAATAATATTTACATGAAAAGATACTGGATGAAGCGCAAATATCAAGGATATTCTACTAATTTCATGGAGTATAGAAGCAATACTTTAACAAAATGATTGTAGAATTAGGAATACGAAATGAAATAATATTACTCACACTACAGAGTATGGAAGACAATATTATTTCTACGAATATTGAAAAAAATAATATCCCTTACCTCAGAAAAAGACTGGATACTGGAATAGTGAGGTAGCAGACTTCTCTTCTTCTTCTTTCTCTCCATAGCTTATCTCTTTATAATTGCTCTTAAAAGTCTTAGTGAATTAGTGAGAATGAAAGAAAAATGAGCTTTTATTTATAGGAAAATATAGTTTCGATAATTGCACATTTTGGGGCTCGAAATATTACAGTATAATACCTTCATCTTTTCCTTCATTTTAAATTTAGTCCTGCAAGTATTATCAAACTTGCACCACCTCCCCTAATAGTACATCATGTGAATCAATAGTACAATCATGTGACTCAATAGTTCTATACATATGAAAAAATAGTTACAGTATAGTACCTTCATCTATACCTCCATTTTTAATTTAGTCATGCAAGTATTATCAATCTTGCACCACCTCCCCTAATAGTACATGCATGTGAATCAATTGTATACACATGTGAATAAATAGTTATAAGCATGTGAATTAATAACAATTAATTGCTCATTTATCCGGTTAATTACCCGATTGGTCAATATAACCCCCAGTCATCAATTATTATCGAAATAAATGTCGATTTCCACTAACACTAATAATTCTCACACAATGGAACTATCAATTTCATCTTTAATCAACACGAACTTATTCATCATTAATATTATAACTCACAATATTTAACAACCAGGTCGTTCCCAGGAAAGAGGGGGCTTTTTGATAAGGATTCTCCCTATTGGCGTGCAATTAGATGACCTAACCTCTCCTTGACAGAACTTCTAAACATTGTCAATATTGGAAATAATAATATGAAAAACTTTGTCATCTCAATTATTGATTTAATAATATAATTCTGTCATTTTCTAACTACGACAATACTTCGGTTGTGGGGTCCACCAATGATTATGCCGTCGTACGAATATTTCCTGTTAAAATGAATATTCCCCGACCAATCGAATATTATATAACAACTTGCTTACTTTGCAAAATTTATAAATATTACCCACAACTATAACATTATCACAAACTCACACCTTAATATTCGAAAATGATATTTAGAGAAAAATTCATCTTTATTCATAAAAGTTAGGGTCTTACAGTATAACCTTTGTGCGTAGGACATGCTCCTTCCTATCCAAGATCTTGACAGGTACCTTTTCGTACGTTAAATCTTTGGCTATCTCGTTTGTTTCTAACACAATAATGTGGTTTGGGTCTTTCACATATTTACGAAGAACAGATATGTGAAAAATATTATGAACATGAGACATGCTTTGAGGTAATGCGAGTGTGATGCCCCCAAAATAGGTATACATCACCCATCTTGAGTCGCCAAATACATGGTACATAATTCAACTACAAACTTAATTATAAAACTGTCGAGTAAAATACGACAAAACATAGCTGAGGGTTTTAATATGAATATTGTCTTCTAGACACTATTCAAACTCAAATTCAACCTCATTACAATTATTATCACACTATTTCACAGAATAGTGAGGACTACTAATGCAGCCATCTAGACGATCAATCCATTCCCCGACTAGTCCCAGCTATATTCTCATTTCCTGAATAGAATAGTGAAAGAAAAGGTGAGCTCAACTAGTCCAGTAAGAAATATTATGACTAAGATAAGCAGAATAAATTATCCTTAGCCTTCAACAGTATAACAACTGATAGAATATAATAGACAACAAGTTTTAGATCAACAACTGCAGCAGAATAAGCAATCCATTAGAAGAGTCAAGTAGAACATAATGTCTACTATCTCCTCTAGATTAGAAGTCAATCGTTAATATTTTATTCCTGTAATACTCATCAATAGTTCATCTATTATACTCAAGACAAATAGAACTCTCATCACCTGTCTTCACCTAAACCACCACAGATTATAATCAAATCACAATTTATATTTATAATCAAGTAAATCAACATTCCAACTTTGCACTACAAGCCAAAGATATACAACTGTAAAACCAATAATCAACAGTCCATCTATGCACTACGGGCCAAAGATGACTTTTAACGCAATATAAGCATGAGGATGATGACAATGATATATGCATTAATCAAACGAAATCAAGGATAAATATTAAAGACTTTAAATTTATCCAGAGTTTAAAAATATCTAAATTGTCAACATGATACTGCTTTGTGGAGTAAAATTCAAGAATAATATTCAAGTATCAAAAATAACTTGGACATAAAAGAAATATATTTTTTGGGTGAATAGTACCCCGTGAATAGTAACTCGTGAATAGTACTCCGACATGAAAAGTGCCCCGAATACCCGAGTGAATAATATTTGAGTGAATAGTAATGGGGTGAATAGTACCCGTAAATAGTAACTCATGAATAGTATTCTGGCATGAAAAGATCAATAATTATCAAGAAAGCTCAGAATAATATCTCCATGAAAAGATACTGGATGAAGTGCAACTATCAAGGATATTCTACTAATTTCACGGAGTATAGAAGCAATACTTTAACAGAATGAGTGTATAATCAGGAATACGAGACGAAATAATATTACTCACATACTACAGAGTATGGAAGAAAATATTATTCCTTATGAATACTGAACAAAAACAATATCCCTTACAACTGTTGAACGAAAATAATATTCCAATGAATATTTAACGAAGATAATATTCCAACGAATATTTAACGAAGATAATATTCTTAAGAATATTGAACGAAGATAATATTCCTATGAATACGAAAAATAATATCTCTTCAGAATATGAAATAAATAATACCCCTTACCTTAGAAGAAGACTGTATACTGGAATAGTGAAGTAGCAGACTTTGCTTCTTCTTTCTCTCTATAACTTCTCTCTCTATAATTGCTCTCGTGAGATTTAGTGAATTGCTCTTGTGAGACTTAGTGAATTGGTAAGCTTCTATTTATAGGAGAAGGGACTAAATAGTAACTGAGACAACCGGATCCTTCCTAGGAAAGGAGGGGCTTTCTGATAAGGACTGGTTTATATAAAAAGTTTCTTGTTTTATTACAAATAATAAAACAAAACTGAGACAACCAATAAGGGAGTGCCCTCCCATGAAGGTAACTGTAATTTGGGAGATATGGACCAATAAGAGAGCACCCTTATTCACAAGTAAGTGATTAGTAGCTGCATTAATTGAAAAGTTGGACAATAATCTCATATCCCACCAATCACAAGATTACCTTCTTTGAAGGTAATTTGCCATACGAAAAAATTATGTAACCTTTAAATGAACAAACACCATCCACTCATCAATTATTTATTCATCATTAATATTATAACTCACAATATTAAATAACCAGGTCGTTCCCAGGAAAGAGGGGGCTTTCCAATAAGGATTTCTCCCTATTAGCGAGCAATTAGATTACCTAACCTCTCCTTAACAGAATTTCTAGACATTGTTAATTATGCAAATAATAATATGAATAACTTGTCATCTCAATTATTGATTTAATAATATAAAATATTATAACAATAATTGAATAAAACTGAGTGACTTCTTATGTAAGCATCAATAATCAATACCGTGTGCTACTATACAACCACGCATATTACTGTTCTTTCATCACCGATTATTTTATGACAACTTGGTTACTTTGAAAATTTTTCAAATATCACCCTTAACTTTAACCTTTTATCAATTTAACCATTTACTAAATAAAATAATTATAAGAAAATTGAATACTTTCATTTCATAAAATTCGGGGTCTCACAATCTCTCCTCCTTATGAAATTTTGCCCTCGAAATTTACGTACGTACCTGATATTCGAAGAGATGAGAATACCTTGCTTTCTTTTCGGATTATACCTTCCCGGTTATTTTCTTTATATCATGATTTTCCCATTTCCCATCTCCTGTATTTCAGATATCATTCCAGAATATAGTTTCAAAATAAGGGTTAATTGACATGCCACATATTATCCTTATACTTTGACCGACCAATTAAATAACAAATAAACTTAGGTAGGTCATACTAGCGAATGAATTGCCCGACTCTCCCTTCCTAGTTCTAGTCTCACATCTCAGCCAGGGATCATACCCCTAAGCTTTGATACCAACTGTGACGCCCCCAAAATAGGTATACATCACCCATCTTGAGTCGCCAAATACATGGTATATAATTCAACTATAAACTTAATTGTACAACGGTCGTGTAAAATACGACAAAATATAACTGAGAGTTTTAATACGAATATTGTCTTCTAGACACTATTCAAACTCAAATTCAACCTCATTATAATTATTATCACACTATTTCATAGAATAGTGAGGACTGCTAATGCAACCATCTAGACGGTCAATCCATTCCCCGACTAGTCCCAGCTATATTCTCATTTCCTGAAGAGAACATTGAAAGAAAGGGTGAGCTCAACTAGCCCAGTAAGAAATATTATGATTAAGATAATGCAGAATAAATTATCCTTAGACTTCAATAGTATAACAACCGATATAATATAATAGACAACAAGTTTTAGATCAACAACTCCAGCAGAATAAGCAATCCATTAGAAGAGTTAGGTAGAACATAATGTCTACTATCTCCTCTAGATTAGAAGTCCATCGTTAATATTTCATTCCTGTAATACTCATCAACAGTTCATCTATTATACTCAAGACAAATAGAACTCTCATCACCTGTCTTCACCTAAACCACCACAGATTATAAATAAATCACAATTCATATTTATAATCAAGTAAATCAATAGTCCAACTTTTCACTACAGGCCAAAGATATACAACTGTAAAACCAATAATCAACAGTCCATCTATGCACTACGGGCCAAAGATGACTTTTAACGCAATATAAGCACGAGGATGATGACAATGACATAAGCATTAATCAAACGAAATCAAGGATAAATATTAAAGACTTTAAATTTATCCAGAGTTTAAAAAAATCCAAATTGTCAACATGATACTGCTTTGTGGAGTAAAATTTAAGAATAATATTCATGTATCAAAAACAACTTGGACAGAAAAGAAATATATTTTTCTAGTACCACGATATGAAAAGTGCCCCAAATACCCGAGTGAATAATACTAATATGAATAGTAACTGGGTGAATAGTAACTTATGAATAGTACTCTGGCATAAAAAGTGCCTTGAATACCCGTGTAAATAATATTTGAGTGAATAGTACCCGTAAATAGTAAATCATGAATAGTATTCTGGCATGAAAATATCAATATTATCAAGAAATGTCAGAATAATATCTCCATGAAAAGATACTGGTTGAAGCACAAATATCAAGGATATTCTACTAATTTCACAGAGTATAGAAGCAAAACTTTAACAGAATGAGTTTATAATCAGGAATACAAGACGAAATAATATTACTCACATACTACAGAGTATGGAAGAAAATATTATTCCTTATGAATACTGAACAAAAACAATATCCCTTACAACTGTTGAACGAAAATAATATTCCAACAAATATTTAACGAAGATAATATTCCAACAAATATTGAACGAAGATAATATTCTTAAGAATATTGAACGAAGATAATATTCCTACGAATATTGAACAAAGATAATATTCATACGAATATTGAATAAAGATAATATTCATACGAATATGAAAAATAATATCTCTACAGAATATGAAATAAATAATACCCCTTACCTTAGAAGAAGATTGGATACTGGAATAGTGAAGTAGCAGACTTCGTTTCTTCTTTCTCTCTATAGCTTATTGAAAGTAGTATGCACACAAGCCAATCATGTTTGATGATAAAGCATATACTTTGTAACAATCTTATTCATTTATTAATAAAAAGTATTAATTTATTAAAGGCTTTTATTATATCTGCATGATTTGTTTTTATAATATGTGATAAACCCATAGTTTTAAGCAATGCTTTTAGAATAATGATGATGATCATTCTAATGAGATTTAAATTCTTTGTAAGCTTAAAACTAAAATAGTTCCCAATCATTGGATTACTAAATTGGGGATTAGTGAATCCGGATAGATTGGTACATACGTTGCTTGCTCATTGGATGAGGATGATTGATCTCATGATCATTTGTGTGGAGACACTAAAGCAAGTATGTAGGTGCTTATTAGAGAATAAGTTCATTCGAACATTGGCTCGCTAAGGAATACCTAATGGAGTTTTATTTGCTGTCAATAGGAATTCTCAGTAGTGATAGTAGAGTACAAGTAATCCTTGGACTTGAGATCATCATAGCATCTTGTGTATGATGAGTTATACTTTGACTTATTCCTTAAGACCCTTAGGGTATATCAAAGGGTATGCTTGGGTATAATAAGTTGTACATGGAGATAATGTATGATCAATAAAGAATCTACCACTTCTAATAAAAGAAGAGAAATATCCTATGTGATTCGATAAATGACAACCCAAGTAGTCCTTGGTTAAGTAGAATGAAATTAGAAAGGAGTTTCTAATTTGCATTATTTGAGTTGTGCATTTAAGAGTCGAAATACATATAATTAAATAAAATAAGACTTGTGAGTAATTCCATGTCTTATATTTAATTGGGACATTGTATGGTGGAAGGATTGAATTGTACGGTAACTATTTACTCAAAGGTTCTTTTATGATTAATGTTGAAATCTATATTATCCGGAAAGTCGTTGATCGCTAGGAGGCTTATCCCTATTGTAGAATAAATATTATTTATTTAAATAAATTAATTATTTAATTTATTTATTTAAATAAGATTAGAATTGTTCTAATTGATTTATTCACAACCTAGGTTTAATATGGAGAACCTAAAGGGTCACACCATAAAAGGAAGAATAATTATTTAAGAAGTTAATGGCATAATCGTAATAATATGTTAAGTATATTTAATTTAATCTATGGTGATAGAATAAATTAAATAGCTTAATATTTATTATTTAATATTTTAGAAATATTAAATATAAATTAATAAGAGGTGTCTTATTACTATTATTACAATTATTATTATTTTAATTTCTAAAAGAGTTTAGGAATTAATTTAATATAAGTACTCTCATTTATTCCTAATTGGATTAAGAAGAAAAATTAGTTAAAGGAGTTTAATTAATTATCCCTAATTAGATTAGGGAGCCTAATTAATTAAAAGAATTTAATTAATTAAATAAATCCCAATTCCTTAATTGTTAAGGTGGGTTGCCCACATCTATAAATAAGAGGAGTCTTATTATGGGTGATGTTGTTGACTTTTACAACGTAATAATTCCAATTTGTTGGAGAGTACCCTTTTCTATAGAGATAGAAAACTAGGGTTGAGCCAATACACCATCTTCTTGAATTCTTTATTTTTCTTGGTGGATCACCTCTAGAGGCCAAACGCTTGGGTGGCTAACTTTGATCTAAGGAAGGAACCAAACCCGGTGGATTCAAGTTGAATGCGAAAAGGATTGGAGGTGAACTTGTACCTGAGGAAGCTCGATCTTCAAGGGTATGATTCTTATTCATCTTTTTCGTTTAATTAATAATTATGCATAAAGGGTGATCCGGGTATATGGTTTGTAAAAATTTTTAAAACTCTGATTTTACACGTTTCCGCTTTAATTTTGCAATTTGATTGCGTTCATGAATATTACAAATCTAACAGTGGCATCAGAGCCAAACCTTTATGCAAATTATTAATTATTTTAATTTGATATGTATATTGATATGTGTTTAGAACAATTTAATTGGGCATAATTTTATTGTATAAAATTAAAATAAGAAAAAAAAAAGGGAGCCGTAATCTAACCGCACGGCATTAATAAAAAAAAAAAAATCTGCAGCACGAAATCAAGTGAGCATACATGTTGGTCGTTATTTCACGTGCTTGTTTACATTGCATGATTTTATTTTTTTTTATAAGTGGCAATTAAGTGGAATTCAAGCACTACTTATTTAGTAAATCGCTTAACTCACGGATTAGCAGGAGAATTTTTTTTTTCATGGAAGCATGTGACTCACGTAATTCTTTGGTACTATATATATATATATAATATATATATATATATAATATATATTCGGTACCAAAATATATATATTATTATATATACGGTTAATATATATATATATATATATATATATTATTCTCAATAATTTTATAATTAAAATAAAAGGTTTATTTTAAGTTTAAAAAAAAAAGTTTATTTTTTTTTTAAAATAATAGGTTTATTTTAATTTTAAAATTAAATTTCATGATAACTAATTAGAGTTGGAATTGGATTCCATGATAACTAATTAGAGTTGAAATTGGATTCTATGTTTCCTTAAATAAAGGAGTTTATTTAGATATGAAATAGGATTTCATATTATTCAAAATAAAAGAGTTTTATTTGTGAATAGGAAAGAGAATCCTAATTTCCTTAAATAAAGGAGTTTATTTAAATATGAAATAAGATTTCATATTATTCAAAATAAAGGAGTTTATTTGTGAATAGGAAAGATAATCCGTGTTTCTGTAATATTATTTTTTTACATGGAATTGAATTCCATAATTAATTAAAATAAAAGAGTTTATTTTAATAATTTTTTTTTTTACATGGAATTGAATTCCATAATTAATTAAAATAAAGGAGTTTATTTTGATTAAAGATTTTGATTAAAATAAAATAGTTTATTTTATTCAAAATAGGATAAATTAAAATAAAATAGTTTTATTTTGATTTAAATTTGGATTAAAATAAAGGAGTTTATTTTGATTCAAAAATAGATTTTATACTAACTAAATTTGCCCATTAAATGATATCAATATATATATTAAATGTTTATTATTCATAGGATGAATGTTATTTATTGATGCATATGATGATGTGTATGATAATAAATGGGATTGATTATGGACTATTGACCAATGCGATTGGATTTTATTTTAGTTGGATGCATGAATGTATGGGTTTTATTAAATGGGGTCTGCGCACCTCGCCTTCTCTAATTTTTCTTAATGTAAATTCTATCTCCCTCCTATGTACTTCCCTCGATTTAGCGATCAAGGTTTCTATTTAATTTAAATAGTTTTGTAATAGGAATAGTTAGAATTAATTTTAAAAATTGGAGATCAAGGAGCAAGGAGCGCTTGAAGACCCGTTTGTAATGGAGCAGGGTTTAAATGTAATAGTTATATTTAAATATTATTTCTTGCACCCCTAGGGTTTGACCTTTTGGTTCACTTGGTGGCTCTAGTGAACCAAACTAGAATAAAAGTCCATAATCAATCAAAGTAGAATATAGTATTCTATATGTGCATGCTTATACTATATATATTATATATTATGCAAACATGCTTCGCATGTTTATTAATATGACGCGTATTTTATATATATATGTGCATGCACGCTAAACAAGATGAGACAAATTAATAACAAACCCCTCAATTTTTATATTAAGTCCTAAGCATTCAAAGATATTTGGAATATCGAACGTCACCTTCTAGCATGATAAAATTAATAGAGTATTAAATATTTAATATGAGTTTGTTGTGTCACCACAAGGCAAGTATTAAGTATTTAAGATGTTAATTTATCACATTTGATGCTTATAAAGAAAATTGAACAATATTGTTTTGTTGTGTCACCACAAGGATGATATTTTTCTTTTTGAATATATGGAGTGCTAGAGTCGGACTTAACTTGGATAATTTTGATTCGGATGTGCCACCACTTGATCAAAATAATCTAAGAGGCAAAATAAAAGGAGTTGCATAGTTGATGTAATTGACAAAAGTTGTCTACCTATTTATTTATATATAGTTTGTTGTGTCACCACAAGGCTATATACATTTGAAATGGGATCCTTATTCTCACTAGCAAATCTTTAATTAGATTTTCTTAAACTATATAAGTGAGGTAATATAGTTTGAAGAAAATAGCGGGAGATACCAATTTAAAACAAGACCTAATTTATTTTGGTAATTAATAAAAGAATGTATGTTAAAATGTTGTTAATTACAAATTCATTTACTGAGAATTTTACAATGTCTAAATTACTATCATCTGCGAAGCATATTAGATGCTAAGTTAATCGTAATCAATTAAAGCGGATTGGTTAAGGAAATTGAGAAAAGTTCTCATGGGTGAAAAAGCTATCTTATGTCCTTAATACGCTTATCCCCGCAATGGTTGCGCATAATACCTCGAGGAAGAGATTGCTACTTTTAGAAAGTGGCAAGATGATGCATGATTGGCTCAATGCATCATGCTCGCATCCACGAGTAACGAGCTTTGCCACAAGATGAAACTATGGATGCTCCTACTATATTCCCGCACATCAAGTAGTATGATGGTGAGGAAAGTAGGACCGATAGATATCGATATCTAAGGAACTCTTCCGATCTAGAATGGCCAATGGCACTATAGTAGGTCCTTAACATTATCAATTTGATTGATCAATTAGACAACGAGTTTTGTCATGGATGGAGAGTTGAGCCAAGATTTGATCTTGCACTCACTTAGGACTCCTTTCACAATTGTTGTGAATTTTTCATATGAACAAGCTAGATATCGCCTTCGTTGATTTGCTTAACATGTTGAAAAATGATGAGAGTCACTTTCCAACCAAGAAAGACCATGTCTTCTTTGGTAGGGGCCAAAGGATCTTCCGAAAAGAAGAACGATTCAAAGAAGGTAAATAGAAAGGCATAAACAAAGGATAATAAGAACAAAAGCGATACGGATAGCAAAGGAGTTTGCTTCCACTACAATAAGCTTTGGATAATCGGAAAGAAAGCTGTAAGAAGCATCTTGCGGCAGAGGCTAACCAAAGAAGCTTAGTGAAGTTTTAGGTTCATAATACAATTTTGTTCATGATTTAAATAAATTTTCTTTAAGTCAAGGTTCTATTTGGGTATTGGATACCGTCTTTGGTTATCATAAATATAGATTTATGAAGTGTAAGACCCCGAAATTTTTTTAAATAAAAGGAATTTCCTTTATTTATTATTTTGAAATAGTAAGGGTTGATTTGATTAATGTGGATAGTTAAGGGTTAAATACGCAAATATTTCAAAATAAGCAAGTGGTTATAAAATATTCATTTTTGTCTTGGGAATATTCGTTTTGTGTCGTGGAATATTAGATCATTTGGGAATATTAGACGACGCAGTCTTGCAGCAATATGTGGGGCCCATATAGCGGAAAGCGATTGGATGAGGAAAACGACAAAGTTTGGGTGGTTATAAATAACTTGGCGTAGTTATTACTGAATTAAGACCGTTGGAATACCCGGTGGTTAAAATACGTGAATGTCTGGCGTGGTTGCATAAAGAGATGGCAGACGGTATTGCATGATATTGTTGAATTATTGATCACTTACGTGAAGGCATTACTCAATAATTTTCACAGTGAATTCTTCGTTCAATATTTTATTTTATTGATTCAATAATTCTTTGCATTGATATTTTATATTATTATTGTTTCAATAATTGTCATCGCATGAGATTTCCATTATCGGATCAATAATTCATATTATTTGAATAATATTATTAGATAACATTATTGGCAATGTCTAGAAAGTTACATCTAAGGAGAGGTTTGGTCACCTAATTGCGCCGCCAATAGAGGAGAGATCCTTATCGAAAGCCCCT
The DNA here is from genome assembly GCA_020205615.1 of Panax quinquefolius. Classification (NCBI taxonomy): domain Eukaryota; kingdom Viridiplantae; phylum Streptophyta; class Magnoliopsida; order Apiales; family Araliaceae; genus Panax; species Panax quinquefolius. The sequence continues at coordinate 38,287,664 of CM035157.1, read as the reverse complement.
CTTTCCGGGAACAACTGGGTCATCATAAATGTGATTCGTAATATTATTTATGAATAATTAATTATTGATTCATATGATAAGGAAATATTTATTTTATATGAATATAAATGATGGATTTATTTATGTGGTTATTAATGAAGGAATTAATGTTGAGGTGTTTGATCAATATTTTATCGGATTGGAGGTATTAAAAATCAAATCGTGGGTTTGAGAGATATATTGCGGGGTTATAATTTTTAATCCGACCGTTGGATCGTTGTAATTTTGGGTATGTTATACATACATAAGTTGAGTATATGTCTACAAATTTTGAACCGTTAAGAATGCACGAATGATTTGTTGTGAATTTTAAGAGGTGTCGGATTCTAAATTAGGTTTATAATTGATTTTGGTGGAAAATTCTAGAATTGAGTGGGCCCCACTTGTGGTTGGTGAAGAAATGTGCTGAATTTTATTTCAAATGTGGTGGGTGGCAATAGTAGTGAGTAAAGCCATCGTGCTAAAGTCAAGTCTCGCATCGCATGGGCTAACATTTTCCTATAAATAGAGGGCTAAGTTAGAATTGAAAATCACACCGTAAACAAAGTTTTCTCTCTTTTCTCTCTATATTATTGAGCGTATTTTGTGAGTATTTAGATACTTTGAGAGTTCTTTGCTGGGTACAAGTTTCATTCAAAGATCACTTGAGCCTTTCCTTAAGTAATCGATTCTTTGAGGTAAGGGATGTTATTTTTTTCTCAAATGATATTAATTCTTCAATATCATTATCTTTGAAATATTGGTTGGTACTTTTATCAAATTTGGAACTTTTTCATGTCGGGTTACTTACTATTCATGAGTTACTATTCATGAGTTACTATTATTCACGAGTACTATTCATGAAGCGTGAAAATGTTTTTTTTGTGGAATTTCTATCTTTTGGTGTCTGAGTTACTATTCACGTATACTCAAGCACTATTCACGTATCGACATTATTCATTTAAAAAATGAAAATTTTTTTTTTTGTCCAAAATATCTATTTTGGATACTAGCTTTGATTGTATCCATGTTTTGATCATTCTTGAATTTTACTTCACTATGATTATTTATGAAGTATTTTTGAACTTCCGGATTGTTTAAAGTACGAATCCATAATATTTGTCCATTTTGTTTCCTTTGGATTCGTTTCTTTAAAAATATTTTCATCATCCTCGGTCTTAAATGATGATATTATTGAATATCTTTGGCACCTGTAGTGCAAAGATGAATGATTTTCAAGAATATCTTTGGGCTGTAGTGTAAAGATGAATGATTTCGATGAATATCTTTGGCTTGTAGTGCAAAGATGAATAGGTGTTGAGATGAACATATTGAACACGATGATCGATGAATATCTTCGGCTGTAGTGCAAAGATGAATATTTGATTTGAGAAGAATATTGATTGATGTTACAGAGGATAAAATATTGATGATGGACCGTTGAATTCATAGATTATAGTAGATTTCATTCTCTACGTAACTCTTCTATGAATTATTATTTTTCATCGCGAATATTGATCTCGAAACTTGTTGTCTTCATTGTATTCTATCGATTTTTTCCTCATTGGAGACTAACGATAATTTGTTGTATATTATCTTAGTCATAACATTCTTCTTCTCGGGCTAGTTGAGCTCACCCCTTTTCCTTGTTGTTCCATTTTTCTTCTCGGAGGCGAGAATGTAGCGAAAGTACTAGTCGGGGTATGGAATGAAGGTTCTAGAGAGAGTTGTTTAGTAGTCCTCACCATTATTGTAAAATAATGTATCAATAAATGTGATGAGGATTTATTTGAGTATAAATATTGTCTAGAAGATAATATTTGTATTTAAACTCACATTTTATTGTTGTGATAATAAAGTTGTAGTTGTTTTTACGTACCATGTATTTGGCGACTCGAATGGGTTGGATGGAATGGACCTATTTTGGGGTCGTCCATTAATGTATCGAGCTTAGGGATATGATCTCCAAGGAGATCGGGGAATAGAACTAGGAGGGGGAGGCAGTAAAACCTTCGCTAGTGTGTCCTACCTAAGCTTATTTGTTGGTTGGTCATAATATAGGGTATTATGTGATTTGTTAATTTATTTAATTAACCCTTGTTTTATGATAGTTTTTAAGAATGGTCACGAGAACGTTAACAATGGAGTGAATGAGATCGTGGAGACACCTCTAATCGCCAACCGTGATAATGTGATGTCCAAGAAGAAGGAATTAGAGATATCCATGTGGTGAGTGAAGAATTGATAGTTGCATTTTTAGAGATAGTCAGAGGTAACAATTGAGAGTGAGGAAGAAGAGGAAGAAGAGGTACCAAGAGAGTTTATTAGAGGTATTTTATGATCAAAATGTAGAATTGCAAAATCGTATTCATGAGTTGAAGAGAAGAGCAGTCAAGAATTGCAAAAATCGTGGAGCAAAAGGATGCAACGATTCAAGCTTGTGTTACCCGATATGTGATGCTTGAATGAAGCACTCTTTGGCGAGTATAAGATGATAAAGTGGAATCGAAGTGAAAGAAGAAATAAATCGAACGAGTGAGAATGAGTGATGCATGGGTAAAAGCCGCATCATACGACGTTGATATTATGGAAAGAGATGTCCAATCTAAAAAGAGAAGATTTAACGATGACGGAAGACGCGGCAAAAGATCGATCACCATCAATCAACAAATTCTAGGGAAGAGAACGATCGCCGTTAGATGCTACAGATGTGGAGAGGATGGACATATAAGGTCAAACTGTTCAAAGCCTTCCAAGGTATGCTATAATTGTGGAAAAGAAGGACATATCGCTTCGAGATTATACGATATCGAAACCAGATCCAATGAGAATGGTGACTCAAAAGGATGTCCCGAGAAAAGTCAAAGTCAACGGTTCTGGAAGAGCGTTTGTCGTGACAAATCAAAAAATGCGAGGAACCCGAACGCGAAGTTAGCACGGGTTAGTTAATTATAAATTCTGCGAAGTATATACCTTACTAGATATTGGTTCTACCCATTCTTTTATCTCTCTTACTTTGCGCTCAACGTTTGAACTTGACTACGGAGAAATTAAACTTTGACCTATCTGTGGAGACTCCATTAGGAGAAACTTTCATTACATCCGTTGTTTAAAAATCTTGCTTGATTCAAGTTGGCACTATCACATTACCGTTAACCTTATTTCTATAGAGATATTTGCTTTTGATGTGATTTTAAGGTTAACTACTCATCATGCCAAATTGATTGCTTTTGTAAGGTTGTTAGTTTTCATATTCTAAGCAACCTCGTTATTCAATTCAAGCAATCAAACCATTGTAGTCAAATATTTTCATATCAAGCCATGAAGTCATTCGTTTATTACGGATGTCAAGTTTTCTTAGTCCATGTTATGGATTTGAATAAAGACACGTCAGATTTGAATAATATTCCTGTTGTTATTGATTTTCCTGACGTATTTCCTGAAGAATTTCTTGGTTTACTCCCAAAACCCGATATTAAATATTGTATCGACTTTGAACCCTAAGACAAAACTCATTTCTAAAATCTCATATCGAATGGCTCCTATTGAACTTCAGGAGTTAAAAATTCAACTATAGAATTTGGTACCTGAGCCTTTATCTGGTGACTTCCTTTGTGGAATTTACCTAAGCCAGACTCTCTATAGGGGACGTCATATTCTTGCGATAGTAAACTGATAGGTGTCATTGTGACGTGCTATCCAAGATTGGGATATGAGTCACAGTTGAGAGCAACCTAAGTCAGTAATCGAAATACGTAGCTTTCTAGGCTTAGTTGGTTATTATCGGAGAGATTGAAGGATATTCTCTAATCGCTATTCCATTATCGCATGACTAACTCGTAGAGATACAAAATTGAATGGAGCAAGGAATGTGGGAAGAGCTTCAAGAACTCAAGAGGAGACTCATTTCAAAGACATGTTCGACCATGCCATCCTCGAAAAGCGAACGTGGTAGCCGACGTGTTGAGTAGAAGATCGATACAAGTAATCGAAGTACGATATCATCAAAGACTAATTTCGTATAATTTACAAATAATAGAGATGGAGATGAAAACTCTAGGTACCCATTATGATAATATACTTAGTATAAGAAACTTTAATCAATAAAGTTTAAGTTGCTCAACCACCCAACCAGGCCGGGTGATGCGTATGAAGAAGAAGAAAGTACAAGAAGGAGCTATTAGGGCGAGAATTGATGAAGAAGGAATACTTGAGTCCACTCTAGACTTTGTGTTCCTAACGACTCTGATTTGAAGAACAAGATTATGATGGAGGCACACAATACACCATTTGCAATCCGTCCTGGAAGTAATAAAATGTATCATGATCTTCGACATACATTTTGGTGGAACAATATGAAGAGAGAGATTGCAAAGTTTATCTCAATGTGTTTAACTTGTCAACGTGTAAAGGCAGAGCATCTAGTACCTAAGGGTCCGTTGCAACCACTTGAGATTCCGAAATGGAAGTGGGAACATATTACCATGGATTTCGTTACGGGTCTTCCTACGGTTTCTCAAGGCATCAATGCTATTTGGGTTATTGTTGATAGATTAACCAAGTCCGCTCATTTCTTTGCCGATCACGGAGACTTATTCACTTGAACGCTCTTGCTAGTATGTACGTGAATGAGATTGTGAGGTTGCATGGCATGCCTGTATCCATAGTTTTAGATCGTGACCCAAGATTCACTTCAAGATTTTGGGTTAGCTTGCAAAAAGCTATGGGCACGGATTTGCGATTTAGTTCGGCATACCATCCCCAAACGGATGGGCAATCAGAAAGGACTACTCAAACTCTTGAAGATATATTAAAACTCTGTGTCCTAGATTTCAAAGGAAGTTGGGATAAGTACTTGCCATTGGTAGAATTCTCATACAACAATAGTTATTAAACAAATATAGGCATGGTTCCATTCGAAGCATTATATGGACGAAAATGTCGTTCTCCAATATGTTGGGATGAGGTGGGTGAAGCAACATTGTTGGGACCCGAGTTAGTACGTATGACTACCGAAAAGATCCAAATGATTCGACAACGTATACAAACGGCACAAGATCGACAAAAGAGTTATGCGGATCTTCATCGAAAGGACGTGGAATTTAGTGTAGGGGATCATGTATTAATGCGAGTTGCTCCATGGAAGGGAGTTACAAGATTTAGGAAGAGAGGAAAGCTCAATCCACAATTTATTGGTCCATTTCAAATTCTTGACGAAAGTAGGAAATGTAGCCTATAGACTTGTGTTACCTCAAAGTATGTCTCGTGTTCATAATGTGTTTCACATATCATGCATTTCAGTAAATATGTGAAAGACCAACCACGTTATAGAGTTAGAACCAGGACGAGATAGCCAAGACTTAACGTATGAGGAGGTACTGTCAAGATTTTGGATAGGAAGGAGCATGTCCTACGCATTGAAGGTCATACCACAAGTTAAAGTTTTGTGGAGGAATCATGCTTTATAGAGGAAATGACCGGGAATTGGAAAGCGGAAATGAAAGCGAGGTATCCTCACCTTTTCAAACACCAGTGCACGACACGTCAATTTCGAGGATGAAATTTCATAAGGAGGGAGGTTGTAAGACCGAAATTTTTTAAATAAAAGGAATTTCCTTTATTTATTATTTTGAAATAGTAAGGGTTGATTTGATTAATGTGGATAGTTAAGGGTTAAATACGCAAATATTTCAAAATAAGCAAGTGGTTATAAAATATTCATTTTTGTTGGGGAATATTCGTTTGGTCGTGGAATATTCGATCGCTTGTGGGAATATTAAATGACGACAAGCAATGACCATGTGTGGGCCCCATATAACTGAAAAGCGATTGGATGAGGAAAACGACAAAGTTTGGGTGGTTATAAATAATGGCGTAGTTGTTACCGTTAAAGATCGTTGGAATACCCGGTGGTTAAAAATACTGATGAATACGCGTGGTTGACAAGAGAGCACACAGTATTGCACAAAGATTGTTGAATTATTGATCCTTACGTAAGAAGGCATTACTCAATAATTTTCACGAGAATTCTTGCTCAATATTTTATTTTATTGATTCAATAATTCTTTGCGTTGATATTTTATATTATTATTGTTTCAATAATTGTCACCGCACGAGATTTCCCATTATCGGATCAATAATTCATATTATTTGAATAATATTATTAGATAACATTATTGGCAATGTCTAGAAAGTTCTCGTCTAAGGAGAGGTTTGGTCACCTAATTTACGCCAAGAAGAGAGAGATCCTTATTGGAAAGCCCCTCTTTCTCCGGGAACGACTGGTCATCATAAATGTGATTCTAATAATATTATTTGTGAATAATTAATTATTGATTCATATGATAAGGAAATATTTATTTTATATGAATATAAATGATGGATTTATTTATGTGGTTATTAATGAAGGAATTAATGTTGAGGTGTTTGATCAAGTATTTTATCGGATTGGAGGTATTAAAAATCAAATCGGGGTTTTGAGATATATCATGGGGTTATAATTTTTAATCAAACTGTTGGATCGTTGTAATTTTTGGGTATGTTATACATACATAAGTTGAGTATATGTCCACAAATTTTGAACCGTTAAAATGCACGAATGATTTGTTGTGAATTTTAAGAGGTGTGGGATTAAATTAGGTTTATAATTGATTTTGGTGGAAAATTCTAGAATTGAGTGGGCCCCACTTGTGGTTGGTGAAGAAATGTGCTGAATTTTATTTCAAATGTGGTGGGTGGCAATAGTAGCAGAGTAAAGCCATCGTGTAGTTGGTGTCAAGTGCGCTTGGTGGGCTAACATTTTCCTATAAATAGAGGGCTAAGTTAGAATTGAAAATCACACCGTAAACAAAAGTTTTCTCTTTCTCTCTATATTATTGAGCGTATTTTGTGAGTATTTAGATACTTTGAGAGTTCTTTATTCAAGACAAGTTTCATTCAAAGATCACTTGAGCCTTTCCTTAGAAATCTTCGATTCTTTGAGGTAAGGGATATTATTTTCTTCTCAAATGATATTAATTCTTCAATATCATTATCTTTGAAATATTGGTTGGTACTTTTTATCAAATTTGGAACTTTTTCATATGGGGTTACTTATTCATGAGTTACTATTCATGAGTTACTATTCATGAGTTACTATTCACGAGTTACTATTCACGAGTACTATTCATGAAGCGTGAAAATGTTTTTTGTGGAATTTCTATCTTTTGGTGTCTGAGTTACTATTCACGATATCACGACTTTATTCACGATATCTGAGACTATTCACGATATCAAGACTATTCAAGAAAAATGAAAATTTTTCTTTTTGTCCAAAATATCTATTTTGGATACTAGCTTTGATTGTATCCATGTTTTGATCATTCTTGAATTTTACTTCACTATGATTATTTATGAAGTATTTTTGAACTTCGGATTGTTTAAAGTACGAATCCATAATATTTGTCATTTTGTTTCCTTTGGATTCGTTTCTTTAAAAATATTTTCATCATCCTCGGTCTTAAATGATGATATTATTGAATATCTTTGGCACAGTAGTGCAAAGATGAATGATTTCTAAAGAATATCTTTGGGCTGTAGTAAAAGATGAATGATTTCGATGAATATCTTTGGCTTTGTAGTGCAAAGATGAGCAGTGTGTTGAGATGAACATGACCGATCGATGAATATCTTTGGCTGTAGTGCAAAGATGAATATTTGATTTGAGAAGAATATTGATTGATGTTACGGGGATAAAATATTGATGAATCGTTGAATTCATAGATTATAGTAGATTTCATTTCTACGTAACTCTTCTAAGAATTATTATTTCAGCTGCGAATATTGATCCAAAAAACTTGTTGTCTATTGTATTCTATCAGATTTTTCCCTCTTGGAGACTAACGATAATTTGTTGTATATTATCTTAGTCATAACATTCTTCTTCGGGTACATTGAGCTCACCCTTTTCCTTGTTGTTCCATTTTTCTTCTCTGGAGGCGAGAATGTAGCGAAGTACTAGTGGGTATGGAATGAAGGTTCTAGAGAGAGTTGTTTAGTAGTCCTCACCATTATTGTAAAATAATGTATCAATAAATGTGATGAGGATTTATTTGAGTATAAATATTGTCTAGAAGATAATATTTGTATTTAAACTCTGATTTTATTATTGTGATAATAAAGTTGTAGTTGTTTCGTACCATGTATTTGGCGACTCGAGAATGGGTTGGATGGAATGGACCTATTTTGGGGTCGCCACATGAAGGACCAAACAGAAGTAGAAAGCTAAACAAATATAAGTAATCCTATATGCGGAAATGTAACAAAGGTTGCTACATTAGCCATAGAAACTTATAATTTAACAATGCCTACGACGGCAAATCTATTAAGTCAATAAGTTGTTATTGTATTCCGGTTCTTGTTAAAAATATTATTTCCATTTTATTGTTGGACAATGAAATCTTTGGTATTATAATAAAGAACAATTGTTGTTCTATTTATAATAATAATGTTTTGTATAGAACCAGGAATATTACTTAATAAATTTTGTATACTTGACTTACATGAAAATAATTTTGCATATTGAACAAATTAGTATAAGAAAAAATGAGTTGAATGTATGTATTTGTTGAAATACAAGTGTGAATTATTTGAAAGGTTCAAAGAATTTAGAAATGAAACAAATTGACAAAGTATTAAGATTCTTTGATTAGATCAAGGAATAAATACTTGTGCAATAAGTTTCTAGATCATCTCAAATGGTTTTCTCATAATGGACACATCCTGATACGCAATAATTGATTGATGTATCTCGAAAAAGAAAAATCGTACCTATTTGAACATGGTGCGATCCATAATGATTTTACCGACATTCCAAAGATCCTTACGGGATAATGTCCTAGAAATGGCAAAGACATATCTACGAAAATGGTAACCTCAAAATCCGGCCCCAAGACTCCATAAAAGTTATGGACAGGGAGGATTCCTAATCTTAAGTATGTTAAGATAAGGGGTTGTCCAACTTATGTGAAAAGGTTTCAAAGGATAAGCTTGGGATAAGATTTGACATATACTGATTTGTGGGACATCCTAAAGTAAGTTTAGGGTATATGTTCTATAATTCTACTTAGCAAAAAGGTGTTTGTTACGAAACACGCTGCCTTCTAAGATAAAGGTGTTTATCATTGAAGGGGCTAGTGGGAGGATAATAGATCTTGAAGAGTTCAAGAACCACAAAACACTATAAGTCAAATAAGAGGAACCTATAGATAGACCTATTGTACCACAACCAAATAATCGTAAATGCGGAATAGTACAAGAAGATACCTAGGAGGTATGGATTCATCATGGATGATGATGATGAGGTACACATCATAGAAGATGATGATCCGAGTTACATTCGATGAGGTAAGACTTCAAGTGTGTACAAAAGGGACGGTGGGAGCACCGTGACATTCCTAATATTATATCTTGATATACTACGGATAAGGAATGACATACTAATGCTACAATCAATAAAGATAAAGTTGTCAAGAAAAAACAATCGTCCATGAATGATTTGGGAAGAGTATCATTATTGGGGATGCAAATCTATATAGATAGATTTAAAAGGATGCTCAACTTAACCCAAGGCGTATATTCATTTGATGCTAAAGTCGTTTAGCATGGCAAACTCAAGAGATGTCTTATGTTGATGAGCCATGGAGTGTATCTCTCTTAATAGTCCCCACAGACTCACGAAAAGAGAGATTCGCATGAGTGACTATCATGTATGCAATGAAATATACGAGAGACGATGTTGATCGGTCATATTCGGAGAAGTTCACTATGAGTCGATGAAAAACATCTTAAAGTGCTTAATCAAAACTAAAGATGTGATTAAAATTTATCTTTGGGTCTTAATTAAAACTAGAGGGCTTAATGCGGACTCAAGTTTTTGAGACGACTTTTAAGATGATGAAAATCCACTTTAAGGTAAAGTGTTACCTTGAAGCGGTGGTGTAGTGAATTGGAAAGGTTCCAAACAATGAAAGAGTTCTTTGGTTTAGTGATAAAGACAAAGTATATAGCTATAAATGAAGCTGCAAGTTGATTGTTTGGATGATAAGTTCATTACAGAACTAGGAATAGTTCCTAAGTCTCATCTAAAAGTAGTATGCACACAAGCCAATCATGTTTGATGATAAAGCATATACTTTGTAACAATCTTATTCATTTATTAATAAAAAGTATTAATTTATTAAAGGCTTTTAATTATCTACATGATGCTGTTTTATAATATGAGATAAACCCATAGTTTTAAGCAATGCTTTTAGAATAATGATGATGATCATTCTAATGAGATCTAAATTCTTAGAAAGCTTAAAACTAAAATAGTTCCCAATCATTGGATTACTAAATTGGGGATTAGTGAATCCGGGATAGATTGGTACATCGTTGCTTGTTCATTGGATGAGGATGATTGATCTCATGATCATTTGTGTGGAGACACTAAAGCAAGTATGTAGGTGCTTATTAGAGAATAAGTTCACCGAGCGTGGCTCGCTAAGGAATACCTAATGGAGTTTTATTTGCTGTCAATAGGAATTCTGTAGTGATAGTAGTACAAGTAATCCTTGGACTTGAGATCATCATAGTATCTTGTGTATGATGAGTTATACTTTGACTTATTCCTTAAGACCCTTAGGGTATATCAAAGGGTATGCTTGGGTATAATAAGTTGTGCATGGAGATAATGTATGATCGATAAAGAATCTACCACTTCTAATAAAAGAAGAGAAATGTCTATGTGATTCGATAAATGACAACCCAAAGTAGTCCTTGGCGCGGAATGAAATTAGAAAGGAGTTTCTAATTTGCATTATTTGAGTTGTGCATTTAAGGATCGAAAATACATATAATTAAATAAAATAAGACTTGTGATAATTCCATGTCTTATATTTAATTGGGACATTGTATGGTGGAAGGATTGAATTGTACGGTAACTATTTACTCAAAGGTTCTTTAATGATTAATGTTGAAATCTATATTATCTGGAAAGTCGTTGATCGCTAGGGAGGCTTATCCCTATTAGTAGAATAAATATTATTTAAATAAATTAATTATTTAATTTATTTATTTAAATAAGATTAGAATTGTTTCTAATTGATTTATTCACAACCGGTTTAATATGGAGAACCTAAAGGGTCACACCATAAAAGGAAGAATAATTATTTAAGAAGTTAATGGCATAATCGTAATAATATGTTATGTATATTTAATTTAATCTATGGTGATAGAATAAATTAAATAGCTTAATATTTATTATTTAATATTTTAGAAATATTAAATATAAATTAATAAGAGGAGTCTTATTAATATTATTACAATTATTATTATTTTAATTTTTAAAGAGTTTAGGAATTAATTTAATATAAGTACTCTCATTTATTCCTAATTGGATTAGGAAGGAAAATTAGTTAAAGGAGTTTAATTAATTATCCCTAATAAGATTAGGGAGCTTAATTAATTAAAAGAATTAATTAATTAAAACCCAATTCCTTAATTGTTAAGGTGGGTTGCCCACATCTATAAATAAGAGGAGTCTTATTATGGGTGGTATGGGTTGTTGACTTTAACAACTACGTAATAATTCCAAGTTGTTGGGAGTACACCTTTTCTATAGAGATAGAAAAACTAGGGTTTAGCCAACCACCATTCTTCTTGAATTTTCTTCTTCCTTGGTGGATCACCTCTAGAGGCCAAACATTTGGGTGGCTAATGTTGATCAAAGGAAGGAACCAAACCCGGTGGATTCAAGATTGAACGCGAAAGGATTTGGAGGTGAACTTGTACCTGAGGAAGCTCGATCTTCAAGGGTATGATTTATTCTTTATCTTTTCGTTTAATTAATAATTATGCATAAAGGGTGATCCGGGTTTATGGTTTGTGTAAATTTTTTTAACTCTGATTTTACTCGCTTCCGCACTTTTTATGCAATTTGATTGCGTTATGAATATTACAAACCTAACAGTGGTATCAGAGCCAAACCTTTATGCGAATTATTAATTGTTTTAATTTGATATGTATATTGATATGTGTTTAGAACAATTTAATTGGGCATATTTTTTTATTGTATAAAATTAAAAAAAAAAAAAAACGTAAACATTTTTTTTTTTTACGTTATTAACATGACATAAGTCATATATAACACACCTGATGCTTTTTTTTCAAGGAGTTTTTTAAAGGCCACGTGGAACATGGAATAAAAAATGTGGATGATTTCCGTGTATTAAAAAAAAAAAAAAAGGAAGTTAAAGGAAGTTAACAATCTAACCGCACGGAAATTAATTGGCAGCGCATTTTTTTTTTCTCATGATTACAGGAAAGCAACAGGATTTTATTCAAGGATTTCATGGATAAATAAAAGGAAAGTGCACGGTTTTGATAAGCGTGGATGTATCTTTCAATTTAGCATGGAAAGTGCGGATATATATATATATATATATATATATATATATATATATTATATTCTTAATAATTCTAATTTTAAAATAAAAGTTTATTTTAATTTTAAAATAAAAAGTTTATTTTAATATTAAAATAAAAAGGTTTATTTTAATTTTAAAATTAGAATTTCATGCTAACTAATTAGAGTTGGAATTTGATTCCATTATAACTAATTGGAGTTGAAATTGGATTCTATTGTTTCCTTAAATAAAGGAGTTTATTTAGATATGAAATAGGATTTCATATTATTCAAAATAAAAGAGTTTATTTGTGAATAGGAAAGAGAATCCATGATTCCTTAAATAAAGGAGTTTATTTAGATATGAAATAGGATTTCATATTATTCAAAATAAAAGAGTTTATTTGTGAATAGGAAAAATAATCCGTGTTTCCTTTAATATTTTTTTTTACATGGAATTGGATTCCATAATTAATTAAAATAAAAGAGTTTATTTTAATTAGAGATTTTTTATTACATGGAATTGGATTCCATAATTAATTAAAATAAAGGAGTTTATTTTAATTAAAGATTTTGATTAAAATAAAATAGTTTATTTTATTCAAAATGGATAAATTAAAATAAAATAGTTTTATTTTGATTTAAATTTGGATTAAAATAAAGGAGTTTATTTTGATTCAAAATTAGATTTTATACTAACTAAATTTGCCCATTAAATGATATCAATATATATATTAAATGTTTATTATTCATGAGATGAATGTTATTTATTGATGCATATGGTGATGTGTATGATAATAAATGGGATTGATTATGGACTATTGACCAATATGATTGGATTTTATTTTAGTCGGATGCATGAATGTATGGGTTTTATTAAATGGGGTCTGCGTACCTCGTCTTCTCTAATTTTTTCTTAATGTAAATTCTATCTCTCTCCTATGTACTTCCCCTTGACTGCTGATCAAGGTTTCTATTTTTTTAAAATAGTTTTGTAATAGGAATATTTAGAATTAATTTTGAAAAATTAGAGATCAAGGGACAAGAAGCGCTTGAAGACCCGTTTGTAATAGAGCCCGGATTTAAATGTAATAGTTATATTTAAATATTATTTCTTGCACCCCTAGGGTTTGACCTTTTGGTTCACTTGGTGGCTCTAGTGAACCAAACTAGAATAAAAGTCCATAATCAATCCAGGTAGAATATAGTATTCTATATGTGCATGCTTATACTATATATATATTATATATTATGCAAACATGCTTAGCATGTTTATTAATATATGACGCGTATTTTATATATATATAAATAGCATGCGCTAAACAAGATGAGACAAATTAATAATAAACCCCTCAATTTTTTTTATATTAAGTCCTAAGCGTTCAAAGATATTTGGAATATCGAACGTCATTTCTAGCATGATAAAATTAATAGAGTATTAAATATTTAATATGAGTTTGTTGTGTCACCACAAGGCAAGTATTAAGTATTTAAGATGTTAATTTATCACATTTGATGCTTATAAAGAAAATTGAACAATATTGTTTTGTTGTGTCACCACAAGGATGATATTTTTCTTTTTGAATATATGGAGTGCTAAGTCGGACTTAACTTGGATAATTTTGATTGGATGTGCCACCACTTGATCAAAATAATCTAAGAGGCAAAATAAAAGGAGTTGCATAGTTGATGTAATTGACAAAAGTTGTCTACCTATTTATTTATATATAGTTTGTTGTGTCACCACAAGGCTATATACATTTGAAATGGGATCCTTATTCTCACTAGCAAATCTTTAATTAGATTTTTCCGAACTATATAAGTGAGGTAATATAGTTTGAAGAAAATAGTGGGAGATACCAATTTAAAACAAGACCTAATTTATTTTGGTAATTAATAATAGAATGTATGTTAAAATGTTGTTAATTACAAATTCATTTCTGAAATTTTACAATGTCTAAAATTACTATCTTTGCGAAGCATATTAGATGCTAAATTAATGGGGAATAGAATTAAATGGATTGGTTAAGGAATATGAGAATAGTTCTCATGGTGAAAAGCTATCTTATGTCCATAATCACGCCTATCCTCGCAATGGTTGCGCATAATGCCTACGAGGAAGAGATTGTTACTTTTAGAAAGTGGCAAGATGATGCACGATTGGCTCGATGCATCATGCTCGCATCCATGAGTAACGAGCTTCAAATACGTCGACATGAAACTATGGATGCTCTACTATATTCTGCACATTAAGTAGTTGATGGTGAGGAAAGTAGGGTGATAGATATTAGATATCTAAGGAGCTCTTAGATCTAGAATGGCCAATGGCACTATAATATGCAGACAAAAGTTCTTAACATAATCAATTTGATTGATCAATCGGACAAACTGGTTTTGTCATGGATGGAGAGTTGAGCCAAGATTTGATCTTGCACTCACTCCGGACTCCTTTCACAATTGTTGTGAATTTTTCATATGAACAAGCTAGATATCACCTCATTTGATTTGCTTAACATGTTGAAAAATGTTGAGAGTCACTTTCAACCAAGAAAGATCAAGTCTTACTTGGTAGGGGCCA
The DNA here is from genome assembly GCA_020205615.1 of Panax quinquefolius. Classification (NCBI taxonomy): domain Eukaryota; kingdom Viridiplantae; phylum Streptophyta; class Magnoliopsida; order Apiales; family Araliaceae; genus Panax; species Panax quinquefolius. The sequence goes on along the minus strand of CM035157.1, from coordinate 38,272,644 downwards.
AAGGATCTTCCAAAAGAAGAATGATTCAAAGAAGGTAAATAGAAAGGCAAAAACAAAGGATAATAAGAAAAAAAGCGATCACGGATAGCAAAGGAGTTTGCTTCCACCGCAATAAGCTTTGGACCTTTGGAAAAAGCTGCGAGAAGTATCTTGCAGAGGCTAACCAAAGAAGCTTAGTGAAGTTTAGGTTACAAATACAAATTTGTTCATGATTTAAAATAAATTTTCTTTAAGTCGAGGTTCTACTTGGGTATTGGATCTCGACTTTGGTTATCATAAATATAGATTTATGAAGGACCAAGGTAGTAGAAAGCTAAACAAATATAAGTAATCCCATGTATGGGAAATGTAGCAAAGGTTGCTATATTAGCCATAGAAACTTATAGTTTAGCAATGCCTACGGCAAATCTATTAAGTCGATAAGTTGTTATTGTATTCCAGTTCTTGTTAAAGATATTATTTCCATTTTATTGTTGGACAATGAAATCTTTGGTATTATAATTAAGAACAATTGTTGTTCTATTTATAATAATAATGTTTTGTATAAATGGAATATTACTTAATAAATTTTGTATACTTGACTTACTTGAAAATAATTTTGCATATTGAACAAATTAGTATAAGAAAAGGAGATGATCATTCATAGAGTTGAATGTGTGTGTATTTCTTTGAAATACAAGTGTGAATTATTTGAAAGGTTCAAAGAATTCAAAAGTGAAACAAATTGGCAAAGTATTAAGATTCTTTGATTAGATCAAGGAATAAATACTTGTGCAATAAGTTTCTAGATCATCTCAAATGGTTTTCTCATAATGGACACATCCTGATACGCAATAATTGATTGATGTATCTGAATGAAAAATTGTACCTTGTTGGACATGGTACGGTCCATAATGATTTTACCGATATTCCAGTATCCTTCTAGGATCATGTCCTAGAAATGGGTGCATATCTACGAAAAGGTAACCTCAAAATCCAGCCCAAAGACTCCATAAAAGTTATGGACAGGGAGGATTCCTAATCTTAAGTATGTTAAGATGAGGGGTTGTCCAACTTATGTGAAAAGGTTTCAAAGGATAAGCTTGGGACAAAATTTGACATGTCTGATTTGTGGGACATCTAAAAAGTAAGTTTAGGGCATATGTTCTATAATCCTACATAGCAAAAGGTGTTTATTGCGAAACACCACGCTTCTAAGATAAAGGTGTTTATCATTAAAAGGGCTAGTGGGAGGATAATAGATCTTGAAGATTTCAAGAACCACAAAACACTATAAATCAAATAAGAGGAACCTATAGATATACCTATTGTACCACCACAAGAGAATCGTAAACTGAAATAATCAAGAATACCTAGGAGGTATGGATTCATCATGGATGATGATGATGAGGTACGATCATGTAGAAGATGATGATCCGAGTTACATACGATGACGTAAGAGTTCTAGTGTGTACAAAAGGGTCGATTGGGAGCGTCGTGACATTCCTAATATTATATGTTGATATACTACGGATAAGGAATGACATACTAATGCTACAATCAAGTAATGATAAAGTTGTCTAAACATTCCTCCATGAATGATTTGGGAAGAGTATCTTAATTGGGGATATAAATCTATATAGATAGATTTAAGAGGATGCTCGACTTAACCCAAGGAACGTATATTCATTTGATGCTAAAGTCGTTTAGCATGGCAAACTCAAGAGATGTCTCATGTTGATGAGCTATGGAGTGTATCTCTTAATAGTCCCCATAGACTCCAAAAAAAGAGAGGTCGCATGAGTAACAATCATGTATGCAATGAAATGTACGAGAGACGATGTTGATCGATCATATTACGGAGAAGATCCTTTGTAAGGCGGTGAAAAACATCTTAAAGTTCTTAAGCAGGCACTAAGGATGTGAGCATACATGGTGGGTCCGAATTAAAACTAGAGGGGCTGAGACTCAAGTTTTTCAAGCAGACGAAGACGACGAAAATCCATTTTAAGGTAAAGGGTTACTAGAAACAATTGGTGCGATGAATTGGAAAGGTTCCAAGCAATGAAAAGAGTTCTTTGGTTTAGTGATAAAGACAAAGTATATAGCTATAAATGAAAGCTCGCAAGTTGATTGTTTGGATTAAAAGTTCATTCTGTAACTAGGAATAGTTCTAAGTCTCATCTTGGATCTAAACATGTGTTGTGGCACTTTCATTTGATTATTAGAATCATTGAAAGATGGGAAATCACTATAGAGATAGTGGACTCTCATGAACAACATTACATATCCATTAACTAAAGCTTATCCACAGCGAGGATAATCGTCACTTAGAGAAGAAGAGTATGAGATACCATGACGATTGGCTTTAGTGCAAGTGGGAGATTGAAAGTAGTATGCACACAAGCCAATCATGTTTGATGATAAAGCATATACTTTGTAACAATCTTATTCATTTATTAATAAAAGTATTAATTTATTAAAGGCTTTTAATTATCTACATGATGCTGTTTTATAATATGTGATAAACCCATAGTTTTAAGCAATGCTTTTAGAATAATGATGATGATCATTCTAATGAGATCTAAATTCTTAGAAAGCTTAAAAAACTAAAATAGTTCCCAATCATTGGATTACTAAATTGGGGATTAGTGAATCCGGATAGATTGGTACATACGTTGCTTGCTTATTGGATGAGGATGATTGATCTCATGATCATTTGTGTGGAGACACTAAAAGCAAGTATGTAGGTGCTTATTAGAGAATAAGTTCATGAGCGTGGCTCGCTAAGGAATACCTAATGGAGTTTTATTTGCACATCAATAGGAATTCTGTAGTGATAGTAGTACAAGTAATCCTTGGACTTGAGATCATCATAGTATCTTGTGTATGATGAGTTATACTTTGACTTATTCCTTAAGACCCTTAGGGTATATCAAAAGGTATGCTTGGGTATAATAAGTTATACATGGAGATAATGTATGATCAATAAAGAATCTACCACTTCTAATAAAAGAAGAGAAATGTCTATGTGATTCGATAAATGACAACCCAAGTAGTCCTTGGTTAAGGCGAGAATGAAATTAGAAAGGAGTTTCTAATTTGCATTATTTGGAGTTGTGCATTTAAGGATCGAAATACATATAATTAAATAAAAAAATAAGACTTGTGAGTAATTCCATGTCTTATATTTAATTGGGACATTGTATGGTGGAAGGATTGAATTATGCGGTAACTATTTACTCAAAGGTTCTTTAATGATTAATGTTGAAATCTATATTATCCGGAAAGTCGTTGATCGCTAGGAGGCTTATCCTATTGTAGAATAAATATTATTTAAATAAATTAATTATTTAATTTATTTATTTAAATAAGATTAGAATTGTTCTAATTTATTTATTCACAATAGGTTTAATATGGAGAACCTAAAGGGTCACACCATAAAAGGAAGAATAATTATTTAAGAAGTTAATGGCATAATCGTAATAATATATGTTATGTATATTTAATTTAATCTATGGTGATAGAATAAATTAAATAGCTTAATATTTATTATTTAATATTTTAGAAATATTAAATATAAACTAATAAGAGGAGTCTTATTAATATTATTACAATTATTATTATTTTAATTTCTAAAAGGGTTTAGGAATTAATTTAATATAAGTACTCTCATTTATTCCTAATTGGATTAGGAAGGAAAATTAGTTAAAGGAGTTTAATTAATTATCCCTAATAAGATTAGGGAGCTTAATTAATTAAAAGAATTAATTAATTAAAACCCAATTCCTTAATTGTTAAGGTGGGTTGTCCACATCTATAAATAAGAGGAGTCTTATTATGGGTGGTATGGGTTGTTGACTTTAACAACTACGTAATAATTCCAAGTTGTTGGGAGTACACCTTTTCTATAGAGATAGAAAAACTAGGGTTTAGCCAACCACCCTTCTTCTTGAATTTTCTTCTTCCTTGGTGGATCACCTCTAGAGGCCAAACATTTGGGTGGCTAATGTTGATCAAAGGAAGGAACCAAACCCGGTGGATTCAAGATTGAACGCGAAAGGATTTGGAGGTGAACTTGTACCTGAGGAAGCTCGATCTTCAAGGGTATGATTTATTCTTTATCTTTTCGTTTAATTAATAATTATGCATAAAGGGTGATCCGGGTTTATGGTTTGTGTAAATTTTTTTAACTCTGATTTTACTCGCTTCCGCACTTTTTATGCAATTTGATTGCGTTATGAATATTACAAACCTAACATCATCTTGGATCTAAACATGTGTTGTGGCACTTTCATTTGATTATTAAAATCATTGAAAGATGGGAAATCACTATAGAAATAGTGGACTCTCATGAACAACATTACATATCCATTAATTAAAGCTTATCCAACAGCAGGATAATCGTCACTTAGAGAAGAAGAGTATGAGATACCATGACGATTGGCTTTAGTGCAAGTGGGAGATTGAAAGTAGTATGCACACAAGCCAATCATGTTTGATGATAAAGCATATACTTTGTAACAATCTTATTCATTTATTAATAAAAGTATTAATTTATTAAAGGCTTTTAATTATCTCGCATGATCTTTGTTTTATAATATGTGATAAACCCATAGTTTTAAGCAATGCTTTTAGAATAATGATGATGATCATTCTAATGAGATTTAAATTCTTAGAAAGCTTAAAACTAAAATAGTTCCCAATCATTGGATTACTAAATTGGGGATTAGTGAATCCGGATAGATTGGTACATACGTTGCTTGCTCATTGGATGAGGATGATTGATCTCATGATCATTTATGTGGAGACACTAAAGCAAGTATGTAGGTGCTTATTAGAGAATAAGTTCACTTTGAGCGTGGCTCGCTAAGGAATACCTAATGGAGTTTTATTTATGCGTCAATAGGAATTCTGTAGTGATAGTAGTACAAGTAATCCTTGGACTTGAGATCATCATAGCATCTTGTGTATGATGAGTTATACTTTGACTTATTCCTTAAGACCCTTAGGGTATATCAAAGGGTATGCTTGGGTATAATAAGTTGTACATGGAGATAATGTATGATCAATAAAGAATCTACCACTTCTAATAAAAAAGAGAAATGTCTATGTGATTCGATAAATGACAACCCGAAGAGTCCTTGGCAAGGCGAATGAAATTAGAAAGGAGTTTCTAATTTGCATTATTTGGAGTTCATGCATTTAAGAGTCGAAATACATATAATTAAATAAAATAAGACTTGTGATAATTCCATGTCTTATATTTAATTGGGACATTGTATGGTGGAAGGATTGAATTATACAGTAACTATTTACTCAAAGGTTCTTTTATGATTAATGTTGAAATCTATATTATACGGAAAGTCGTTGATCGATGTTAGGGGAGGCTTATCCCTATTGTAGAATAAATATTATTTATTTAAATAAATTAATTATTTAATTTATTTATTTAAATAAGATTAGAATTGTTCTAATTGATTTATTCACAAATAGGTTTAATATGGAGAACCTAAAGGGTCACACCATAAAAGGAAGAATAATTATTTAAGAAGTTAATGGCATAATCGTAATAATATGTTAAGTATATTTAATTTAATCTATGGTGATAGAATAAATTAAATAGCTTAATATTTATTATTTAATATTTTAGAAATATTAAATATAAATTAATAAGAGGTGTCTTATTAATATTATTACAATTATTATTATTTTAATTTTTAAAAGAGTTTAGGAATTAATTTAATATAAGTACTCTCATTTATTCCTAATTGGATTAGGAAGGAAAATTAGTTAAAGGAGTTTAATTAATTATCCCTAATTAGATTAGGGAGCTTAATTAATTAAAAGAATTTAATTAATTAAATAAATCCCAATTCCTTAATTGTTAAGGTGGGTTGCCACATCTATAAATAAGAGGAGTCTTATTATGGGTGGTGTTGTTGACTTTTTACAACGTAATAATTCCAATTTGTTGGAGAGTACCCTTTTCTATAGAGATAGAAAACTAGGGTTGAGCCAATACACCATCTTCTTGAATTCTTTATTTTTCTTGGTGGATCACCTCTAGAGGCCAAACGCTTGGGTGGCTAACTTTGATCTAAGGAAGGAACCAAACCCGGTGGATTCAAGTTGAACGCGAAAAGGATTGGAGGTGAACTTGTACCTGAGGAAGCTCGATCTTCAAGGGTATGATTCTTATTCATCTTTTTCGTTTAATTAATAATTATGCATTAAGGGTGATCCGGGTATATGGTTTGTAAAAATTTTTAAAACTCTGATTTTACACGTTTCCGCTTTAATTTTGCAATTTGATTGCGTTCATGAATATTACAAATCTAACACTTCTCTCTCTATAATTGCTCTTGTGAGACTTAGTGAATTGGTGAGAATGAAAGAAGAAATAAGCTTCTATTTATAGGAGAATGGACTAAATAGTAACTGAGACAACTAGATCCTTCCTAGGAAAGAGGGGGCTTTTCAATAAGGATTTCTCCCTATTGGCGCGCAATTAGATTACCTAACCTCTCCTTGATAGAACTTCTAGACATTGTTAATTATGAAAATAATAATATGAATAACTTATCATCTCAATTATTGGTTTTATAATATAAAATATTGTAACAATAATTGAATAAAACTGAGTGACTTCTTACGTAAGCATAAATAATCAATACCGTGTGCTAATATGCAACCACGCACATTACTATTCTTTTACCACATATTATTTTATGACAACTTACTTACTTTGAATTTTTTTTCAAATATCACCCTTAACTTTAACCTTTTATCAATTTAACCATTTACTAAATAAAATAATTAGAAGAAAATTAAATACTTTCATTTCATAAAATTCGGGGTCTCACAGCGAGTCTATAGGCCACATTTCCTATTCGGTCAAGAATAAAAAATGGACCAATAAATCATGGATTGAGCTTTCCTCTCTTTCCAAATCTTGTAACTCCCTTCTATGGAGCAACACGTAATAATACATGATCCCCAATATAAAATTCTACGTCCTTTCGATGAAGATCCACATAACTCTTTTGTCGATCCTGTGCCGTTTGTATACGTTGTCGAATAATTTGGATATTTTCTGTAGTTATACATACCAACTCCGGTCCCAACAATGTTGCTTCACCCACCTCATCCCAATATAATGGAGAGCGACACTTTTATCCATACAATGCTTCAAATGGAGCCACACCTATACTTGCCTGATAACTGTTGTTGTAGGAGAATTCCACCAATGGTAAGTACTTATCCCAACTCCCTTTGAAGTCTAGGACATAGAGTCTTAATAGATCCTCAAGAGTTTGAATAATCCTCTCTGATTGTCCGTCCGTTTGAGGATGGTATGCCAAATCAGAATCAGAATCCGCGCCCATAGCTTTCTCGCAAACTAACCCAAAATCGTGAAGTGAATCTTGGGTGGGATCCAAACTATGGATACTAGCATGCCATGCAACCTAAAAATCTCATTCACGACATCACCAAGAGGCGTTCAAGGAATAAGTTTTCAGATAGACAAGAAATGAGCGAGACTTGGTTAATCTATCAATAATAACCCAAATCACATCTATGCCTTGAGAAACCTTGGGAAGGCCCATAACGAAATCCATGGTAACGTGTTCTCACTTCCATTTCAGAATCTCAAGTGGTTGCAATGGACCCTTTGGCACTTGATGCTCTGCCTTTACACGTTGACAAGTTAAACACCTCGAGATAAACTCCACGATCTCTCTCTTCATATTGTTCCACCAAAATGTATGTCGAAGATCATGATACGTTTTGGTACTTTCAGGATGGATTGCAAATGGTGTATTGTGTGCCTGCATCACGATCTTATACTTCAATTCAGAGTCGTTAGGAACACAAAGTCTGGAGTTGACTCGAAGTATTCCTTCTTTATCGATTCTTGCTTCTAGGATAACACTTTCTTATACTTTTTTCTTCATACGCATCAACTCCGGGTCTGTGGCTTAAGCAACTTTAACTTTATCGATTAAAGTTGGTTCTATGCGTATACTTGACACCATCATATGTGTGACGCCCCAAAATAGGTATACAACACCCATTCTGAGTCGCCAAATACATGGTATAGAAAGCAAACTACAACTTTATTATTACAATTGTCGTGCAAAATACGACAACACATACTGTGAGTTTAAATATAAATATTGTCTTCTAGACAATATCCAAACTCAAATAAGTCCTCATTACAATTATTCATACACTATTTTACAAAAATAGTGAGGACTGCTACAACAACATTCTAGAACCATCACTCCATACCCCGACTAGATCCTGCTATGTTCTCACCTCCTGAGAAGAAAAATGGAACAAAAGGAAAAGGGTGAGCTCAACTAGCCCAATAAAGAATATTATGACTAAGATAATATACAACAAATTATCGTTAGTCCTCAACAGGGAAAAATCTGATAGAATATAATAGACAACAAGTTTTAGATCAATATTCTGCAGTGGAAACAGCAATCCATTAAAAGAGTCAAGTAGAGAATGAGTTCTACTATCTTCTAAGATTTAAAAGTCCATCATCAATATTTTATCCCTGTAACAACAATTAATATACATCTTTAATGAAATATTCATCTTTGCACTACAGGCCAAAGATATTCATTTATATCACCAGTTGGTCATGTTCATCTCAACACCTGTTCATCTTTGCACTACGGGCCAAAGATATTCATCAATTAATCATTCATCTTTGCACCACATGCCAAAGATATTCAGTAATATCATCATTTAGGACTGAGGATGATGAAAAATATTTTAAAGAAAATGAATCTAGTGAGACAGAAGGACAAATATTAGGGATTCGTATAACAATTTATCCAAGATCAATAATACTTCATAATAACCAATTTTGAAGCAGAATTCAAAAATAAAGACCAAAACATGGATACAATCAAAGATAGTAACCATAATAGACATCTTGGACAAAAAGAAGAAAATTTTATTTTTCGGTGAATAATGCCGTATTCGTGAATAGTGCCGTATACGTGAATAGTACAGTATACATGAATAGTAACCCCGACACAAAAAGTTCCAAATTTGATTAAAAGTTCAGATAAATACTCCGGCATAATGATATTGAAAGAAATAATATCATATATGAAGAAAATAACATCCCTTACCTCAAAGAAACATTACTTTGGAATGAAATATCGGATATGATGTTGAATAAAACTTGTAATGAATAGTAACTATCAAAGTATCTAAATACTCATAAAATACGCTCGATAATATAGAGAGAGAAAGAGAGAAAACTTGTTTCTGGTGTGATTTTCAATTCTAACTTAGCCATCTATTTATAGAAAAATGTTAGCACGCCGAAGCAGACTTGACTAGTTACCTGATGGCTTTACTTGTTACTATTGCCACCCACCACATTTGAAATTCAATTGAGCACATTTCTCACCAACTAATTCTAGAATTTTCCAAAATGTTTTATCATTTAAACAATAATCAGAAACTTTAATAATTCATAGAAAATAGCCCGTTTATCAGAAAAATACGAATTTTATGTCTATTCCACACAAAATCGAATTCTCTACAACTTTGCAGAAGAAAGTTTTTTCAAATTCTAAACAAAAAATATCCGAAATCCACAAACGGGTGATTTTTAATACCTCAACTCGATAAAATCTCGATAAAACATCTCAAAGATTAATTCTTTCATTAATAACCATATAAAATAAATAAATCCATCATTTATATCCACATCAAATAAATATTTTCTTATCATATAAATTAATAATTAATTATTCCCAAATAATATTACAGAATCACAATTATGACAACCAGGCCGTTCCCAGGAAAGAGGGGGCTTTTCGATAAGGATTTCTCCTTACTGGCGTGCAATTAGATGACCAAACCTCTCCTTGACAGAACTTTCTAGACATTGTCAATAATGCTATCTAATAATATTATTCAAATAATATGAATTATTGATCTGATAATGGGAAATACTATGCAGTGGCAATTATTGAAACAACAATAATATAAACTATCAACGCAGTAATTATTGAATCAATAAAATAGAATATTGAACAGTAACTACTGTAATAATTATTGAGTAGTGCCTTCTTACGTAAGAATCAATAATTCAACTATATCGTGCAATACCGTGTGCTACTGTGCAACTACGCGTATTACTGTATTTTAACCACCAGGTATTCCAATAGTGTTAATGGTAACCATTACGCCGTTAATTATAAAAACTCATACTTTGTCATTTTCTTTATTCGACAATTATCCTGTTATGGGGCCCACGAATGACTGCGCTGTTATACGGACATTCCCGACAAAAAGAATATTCCACGACCAAACGAATATTCCTCGACAAAAGGAATATTTTATAACCACTTGCTTATTTTGTAAAATTTACACATTTCACCCATAACCAAAACATTATATCAAATTAACCCTTATTGAATAGAATAATGAATAGAGGAAAATTTATTTTATTTATAATAAGTCGGGGTCTTACAATATGGGTCACCGGACTCTTGAACTCTATCTTCATCTTTTGTAAATCACACAAATGGGCCTTTGTGTTGACAGCATCGCACTCGTTCCTGTATATGATCTTCTACTTAATACGTCAGCTACCACGTTCGCTTTACCAGGATGGTATTGAATGGTATGGTTGTAATCTTTCAATAGTTCAAGCCAACGTCGTTGTCGCATGTTAAGTTCCTTTTTGGGTGAAGAAATATTTGAGGCTTTTATGATCTGAATAGATCTCCACTTTCTCCCCATATAGATAGTGCCTCCAGATCTTTAGCGCGAAAACGACTGCTGCCAACTCCAGATCATGAGTAGGATAATTCCTCTCATATTCTTTGAGTTGTCACGAGGCATAGGCTATGACTTTCCCATGTTGCATGAGAACACATCCTAACCCTTTGCCTGAAGCATCACTGTAGATAACAAATCCATCCGAACTAGATGGTATTGCCAGAACAGGTGCCAAAATGAGTCTCCTCTTGAGCTCTTGGAAACTCTTCTCATATTCCTCGCTCCATACAAATTTTGTATCTTTATGAGTTAGCTGAGTTAACAGAGTAGCGATTCAAGAAAATCCTTCCACGAATCTCCGATAATAACCAAATTAAGCCCGTAAAGCTACGCACTTGATCCACCGACTTGGTTGCTCTAACTTTGTATTGCTTCAATCTTCGCTGGGTTAGTAGATACTCTATGTTTTGCCACCACGTGCCCAAGGAATGCTACTTTCTCAAGCCAGAACTTGCAATTCTTCAGCTTGGCATATAACTTATTTTCACGAAGCCTTTGAAGTACCAACTTCAAATGGTGCTCATGATCTTCACAGCTTTTGGAATAGATGAGGATGTAATCAATAAAGACAACAACGAACTGATTCAAATATTCCTTGAACACACGGTTCATCATATCCATGAAAGCCGCATGAGCATTAGTCAATCCAAAAGACATGACTAAGAATTCATAATGCCCGTACCGAGTTCTGAAGGCAGTCTTCGGAATATCCTTAGTTTTAATCTTCAACTGATGATATCCAGAATGAAGATCGATCTTTAAAAAGAATTATGCTCCTTGCAACTGGTTAAACAGGTCATCAATGCGAGGTATCAGATACCGATTCTTGATGGTGACATGGTTCAATTCTCGGTAGTCAATACAAAGTCGCATACTCCCGTCTTTCTTCTTTACGAATAAAATAGGTGTACCCTAAGGAGATGTACTAGGACGAATGAAACTGATGTCTAACAACTCCTGTAATTGGACCTTTAACTACTTTAGTTCAATAGGAGCCATTCGATATGGGGTTTTAAAAATGGATTTTGTACCAAGTTCAAGGTCAATAAAGAATTTAACTTCACGTTTTGGTGGCAGACCGGGAAGTTCTTCAGGAAATACATTAGGAAATTCACTAATAATAGAAATATTATTCAAATCTGACGTGTCTTTATTCAATTCCATAACATGGGCTAAGAAAGCTTGACATCCATTTTTCAATAAAGAAATGGCTTTATTGCTTGATATGACAGTGATTGATTTTAGTGGTTTAGTTACTTGAATTCGCATAATAGGTTGGTTAGGAGTATGGAAACTTACAACCTTAAGAAAATAATCAATTTTGGCATAATGAGTAGTTAACCAATCAATCTCTAAAATCACATCAAATGCAAGTATCATTAAAGAGATAAGATCAACAGGTAATGTGATGGTACCAACTTGGATCAAGTAAGATTTATAAACAGTGGTTGTAACGAAAGTTTCTCCTAATAGAGTCTCAACAGATAAGTTAAAGTCCAATTTCTCCGGAGTCAAGTTCAAATGTTGAGCTCAAGTAGGAGAGATAAAAGAATGGGTTGAACCGGTATCTAGTAAGGTATAAACTTTGCAAGAGTTTATGATTAGCTTACCCATGATCACCTCGTTCGGGTTCCTCGCATTTTGGCCAGTCACGACAAACGCTCTTCCAGGAACCGCTGACTTTAACTTGTCTGGGATAGCTTTTGAAGTTACCATCCCCGCTGGACTTGGTTTCGCTAATGAACAATCTCGAGTTATATGACCTTCCTTTCCACAGTTATAACATACCTTGGATTGTTGTGGGCAGTTTGGGCTAATATGTCCCTCTTTCCCGCATTTATAACATACAACCGATGGTCGTTCTCCTCCCCTAGAAATAGTTGATGTTGGTGCTGACGTCTTTACGTTATCATTGTTGTACCTTCTCTTTTTGAAATCTCCCCCTGACTCGCTTCTTCTACTATCATGGCCACGATTACAACCAGAGTGGTTATCGCTTTTGTCCGTATTCTTTCCTCCCCGATGATTATCATTGCTCCGATGACTACTGCCACCGGTCTGACCCTGGTTGTGGGCCCTCGGTTGAATATACTCATTCTCTCGCTCTAATAATTGATCCCTGTTGACAACATCTGAATATAGAGAAAATTAATGAGAAATGAGGTATTGACAAATGTCGGGTTTCAAACCTCTCAGAAACATCCGCATCATACGTTCCTCATTCTCTACCAAATGAGGTGCATACCTGGATAACTCTGCGAACTTAGCCTCATACTGGGACACAGTCATGTTGTTCTGTTCCAGTCTGATAAACTCTACCTCCTTCATATGACGGATACTTTTAGGAAAATACTTGTCATTGAACAGTTTCTAAAATGCTTCCTAAGACATATTTAGTGCGGCAGGTTGGGTTTGCTTTACAGATTCTCACCAGTATTCTGCCTCACTACAGAACATAAAAGTGGCAAATGGAACCTTCTGTTCCTCCGTGCATCCCAAGACATCAAATATTCTCTCTAAATTTATACAATTATAAGAGTATCTTTCTACACTTTACTTGTGACGGCCCTAAAATAGGTATACATCACCCATTCTGAGTCGCCAAATATATGGTACAGAAAATAACTACAACTTTATTATTACAATTGTCGTGCAAAATACGATAACACATACTATGAGTTTAAATACAAATATTATCTTCTAGACAGTATTCAAACTCAAATAAGTCTTCATTACAATTATTGATACATTATTTTACAAAAATAGTGAGGACTACTAACATAACTTTCTAGAACCATTATTCCATACCCCGACTAGTACTCGCTACATTCTCGCCTCCTGAGAAGAAAAATAGAACAAAAAGGAAAAGGGTGAGCTCAACTAGCCCAGTAAAGAATATTATGACTAAGATAATATAGAACAAATTATCGTTAGTCCTCAACAGGGAAAAATCTGATAGAATATAATAGACAACAAGTTTTAGATCAATATTCGCAGCGAAAATAACAATTCATTAGAAGAGCTAAGTAGAAAATGAAATCTACTATCTTCTATGATTTTAAAGTCCATCATCAATATTTTATCCATGTGACATCAATCAGTATATATCTTAAATCAAATATTCATATTTGCAATACGACCAAAATATTCAATCGTATTCCCAGTTGGTAATGTTCATCTCAACACCTATTTATCTTTGCACTACAGGCCAAAGATATTCAGTTATATCACCATTTAGGACCGAGAATGATGAAAATATTTTAAAGAAAACGAATCCAGTGAGATAAAAGAACAATGATTAAGGATTCGTATTTTAGTTCATCCATGCCTAAAAATACTCCATAATTTACTATTGTGGTGCAAAATTCAAGAATGAAGATCAAAATATGGATACAATCAAAGCTAATAACCATAATAAATAACTTGGACAAGAAAAGAAAATTTTAATTTTTCTGCGAATAATGCCGTATACGTGAATAGTAACCTCAACACAAAAAGACAAGAATTTTACAAGAAAAATCTTACCAATATTCCGACATAATGATATTGAAAGAAATAATTTCATTTATAAAAAAAATAACATCCCTTACCTCAAAAGAATAGTACTTCTAGCTGGAATATCAGATATAACGCTGAAAGGAACTTGCACCGTATCGCAACACTCAAAGTATCAAAATACTCACAAAAATATGCTCAATAATATAGAGAGAGAAAACTTCTGTTTCTGGTGTGATTTTCAATTCAAACCTAAGCACCCTATTTATAGGAAAATGCTTAGAACACCAAAGTAGAAAATTTAATAAAATATTAATATATTAAAAAAAAATTCATGCCCACCTTAGAAAATCTGAATTCAGCAAGTTTACCACTCATGTGGGGCCCACCCAATTGTAAAAAAACATTTTTCTTAAAATAAATATTTTAAAATCCAATAATCAATTATTCTGAAACTTTAAAAATTCATAATAAATAGCCATTTTATCAGAAAAATTCGAATCCTATGTCCATTCCATAGGAAATTCAATTCTCCACAACTTTTTAAGTTTAAGTTTTTCCAAATTCCAAGCAGAAATTGACCGAAATTCACATGCAGACGATTTTACAGGCTATAATCAAATTTCAGTCAGAATGGGGCCCACCAACATGTTTAACTTATTTTTAGCATTTATTGTAACAAAAATACTCTTCCTCCTCATTTATTCATATGTCACACATTCATTGTAAAAATATCACCATTATTATATTATTGTAATATTATAATATATTTAAATAAATTATTTTATCAGAAAAGATAAAATATCAATTTTCAACAATTGTCACTTTTCTAAAAATTCCTCCATTTATATCCACATAAATAAATATTTTCCTTATTATATAAATCAATACTTAATTATTCGTAAATGATATTACAGAATCACAATACTGACAACCAGGTTGTTCTCATGAAAGAGGGGACCTTCCGGTAAGGATTTCTCTTTATTGGCGCGCAATTAAATAACCTCTCATAGACAGAACTTTCTAGACATTGCCAATAATGTTATCTAATAATATGAATTATTGATCTGATAATGGGAAATACTGTGTAGTGACAATTATTGAAACAATAATAATATAAAATATCAACGTAGCAATTATTGAATCAATAAAATAAAATATTAAACAGTAATTATTGTAACAATTATTGAGTAGTGTCTTCTTACGTAAGAATCTATAATTGGTGCAATATAGTGCTTCTTATGCAACAATCAGCGTATTACATGTTGTTTTAACCATGGGTATTCCAACGATGTTACTTCAGTAATAACTACTGTTGTTATTTATAAAAAACTCATACTTATCGTTTTTCTTCATCCGATCGCGCTCGTTATGGGGTCCACAAAAGGCTACTGGTCGCGTATGCGAATATTCTCAAGCGTGAAGAATATTTCACGACCAAAAGAATATTCCCCGACAAAAATGAATATTTTATAACCACTTGCTTATTTAAAATATTTGTGCATTTTACCCATAACTAACCACATTAATCAAATAAACCCCTTACTATTTCAAAATAATAAATAAAGAAAATTCTATTTTATTCATAAAAGTTGGGGTCTTACATTACTAAAGTTTTATAACACGTTATCAGCACGAAGCTCTAACCAACTGAGACGGTAAAATTAAATTCTTGCAATTTATTATTATATTACCGGTTTGGCTATGCCGCCAATAATATAATTTTATTCTTATAATTGGCTTTAAATTCTTGCAATTTATTATTATACTTCCGGTTTGGCTATGTCACAAATAGTAAAATATTATTCTTACAATTGACTTGGCTTTGCCGCCTATTATATTCTTTAACTGTCAAGTTATATTTATGTTTTATTGTCCATCTTTAAATTATGTTATTTACAATGGTACCATCTATCCTTATTGATCCTACAAGACTTGGTGGGAACCTTTTTACCATTAAATTCTGTTATTTATAGTGGTACCATCTATCCTTGTTGATCTTACAAGACTTGGTGGGAACCTTTTTACCACTTATTAAATTGTGGGAATAACCTATCTATGTGGAATACCGCATACCTGGTGAATAATCCTTTGTATTCATTTCTTATTAAATTGTGGGAATAACCTGTCTATGCGGAATACCGCATGCCTAGTGAATAATCCTTCGTATTCATTTCTTATTAACTTGTGGGAATAACCTGACTATGCGAATTACCGCATACTCGGTGAATATCCATTCGTATTAATTCCTTATTAACATTTTGTGGAAATAATCTGTCTATGCGAACTACCGCATGCCAGGTGAAGATCCATTTGCATTTTTGTATATATATATTTTTTGTTGAACTATAATACTTGTATATACATTAACGATTGCATATTCTTTTTACTAAAATAATATGCTAATAATTTAAATATAAGAAAATTTATGTTATATATATTTGCATTTTATCACCACTTGAGGTCGTGACTTAGTTTATTTTTCTATATCATACATGTAATTATTTATTGTTTTAATAAATAATAAAATTGTGTTTTAACCCAGAATAAATGGCAAACTTGGCAAAAATAGATTTTTCTATTTTGAAAATCTCTGGAGACAACTATTTGGCTTGGGCACTTGATGCAAAATTGCACCTTAGTGCAAATGAGTTAGAAAAGACCATTGAATCAGGAAATACAGCTACTTCGGCATAAAATGCAAAAGCCATAATTTTTCTTTGTCACCATATTGATGAAGGAATAAAGACTGAGCATTTAACAATCAAAGATCCTTTGTCTTTATGGACACAACTGAAGGAAATATTTGACCACCAAAAATTGGCTGTTCTCCCTAATGCCAAATTTGAGTGGATTAATTTAAGGCTACAAGATTACAAATCAATTACAGAATATAGTTCCAATGTTTATAGAATAACCTCTACTTTGGCTTTGTACGGAGATCCAGTTTCTGAAACCCAAATGTTAGAAAAAACGCTCTCAACTTTTCATTCCACCAACATGATTCTGTCCCAACAATATAGTCAGAGTAAGTTCACAAAATTCAGTGACTTATTGTCTATCCTCCTTGTTGCAGAAAAGAATAATGAATTGTTGTTAAAAAACCACCAAGTACGGCCAACGAGTGCTACCCCATTGCCAGATATTAACAGTACGTTATTCCAGCAGAATAAACGTGACAATAGATGGTCATATAATAAGATGTGTGATGCCCCCAAAATAGGTATACATCACCCATCTTGGGTCGCCAAATACATGGTACTGAATATAAATACAAACTTAATTATACAACATGAGCTGAGAGTTTTTACACGAATATTGTCTTCTAGAAAATATCCAAACTCAAATGGAGTCCTCATTATATTTATTGTCACACTATTTTATAGAATAGTGAGGACTACTATAACACCATCTCGGACCATCACTCCGTTCTCCGACTAGTCCCGGTTACGTTCTCATTTCCAGAAGAGAACAATGAAAGCAAAAGGGTGAGCTCAACTAGCCCAGTAAGAAATATTATGACTAAGATAATGCAGAATAAATTATCGTTAGGCTTCAACAATGTTAAAGTGATAGAATATAATAGACAACAAGTTTAACTGCAGCGGAACAAGCAATCCATTAGAAGAGTCAAGTAGAGCATGATATCTACTATCTTCTATGATTTAAAAAGTTTTTCATCAACTTTATTGCTGAGACTCAGCTTAATAAATGTGACGCCCCCAAAATAGGTATACATCACCCATCTTGAGTCGCCAAATACATGGTACAAAATACAAATACAATCTTAAATATATAATAATAGCTGTGAGTTTTAATACAAATATTATCTTCTAGACAATATCTACTCTCAGAATAAGTCCTCATTACGATCATTATCACACTATTTCGTAGAATAGTGAGGACTACTAATACTATCATCTGGACCATCACTCCGTTCCCCGACTAGTCCCTGCTACGTTCTCATTTTCTGAAGAGAACAGTGAAAGAAAAGGGTGAGCTCAACTAGCCCAGTAAGAAATATTATGACTAAGATAATGCAGGATTAATTATCATTAGCTTTCAACAATGTTAAAACCAATAATCAACAGTCCATCTATGCACTACGGGCTAAAGATGACTTTTAACGCAGTATAAGCATGAGGATGATGACAATGACATAAGCATTAATCAAACGAAATCAAGGATAAATATTAAAGACTTTAAATTTATCCAGAGTTTAAAAAAATCCAAATTGTCAACATGATACTGCTTTGTGGAGTAAAATTCAAGAATAATATTCTTGTATCAAAAATAACTTGGATAGAAAAGAAATATATTTTTCTAGTACCCCGATATGAAAAGTGCCCCAAATACCCGAGTGAATAATACTAATATGAATAGTAATTGGGTGAATAGTAACTCATAAATAGTAACTTGTGAATAGTACTTTGGCATGAAAAGTGCCTTGAATACCCGAGTAAATAATATTTGAGTGATTAGTAATGGGGTGAATAGTACACGTAAATAGTAAATCATGAATAGTATTCCGGCATGAGAATATCAATAATTATCAAGAAAGCTCAGAATAATATCTCCATGAAAAGATACTGGATGAAGTGCAAATATCAAGGATATTCTACTAATTTCACAGAGTATAGAAGCAAAACTTTAACAAAATGAGTGTATAATCAGGAATACGTGACGAAATAATATTACTCACATACTACAAAGTATGGAAGAAAATATTATTCCTTATGAATACTGAACAAAAACAATATCCCTTACAACTGTTGAACGAAAATAATATTCCAACGAATATTTAACGAAGATAATATTCCAACAAATATTTAATGAAGATAATATTCCTAAGAATATTGAACGAAGATAATATTCCTACGAATATTGAACGAAGATAATATTCATACGAATATTGAACAAAGATAATATTCATACGAATACGAAAAATAATATCTCTTCAGAATATGAAATAAATAATACCCCTTACCTTAGAATAAGATTGGATACTGGAATAGTGAAGTAGCAGACTTCGCTTCTTCTTTCTCTCTATAGCTTCTCTCTCTATAATTGCTCTTGTGAGACTTAGTGAATTGGTGAGAATGAAAGAAGAAATAAGCTTCTATTTATAGGAGAATGGACTAAATAGTAATTGAGACAACTAGATCCTTCCTAGGAAAGATGGGGCTTTCCAATAAGGATTTCTCCCTATTGGCGCACAATTAGATTACCTAACCTCTCCTTGATAGAACTTCAAGACATTGTTAATTATGCAAATAATAATATGAATAACTTATCATCTCAATTATTGATTTCATAATATAAAATATTGTAACAATAATTGAATAAAACTGAGTGACTTCTTACGTAAGCATCAATAATCAATACCGTGTGCTACTATGCAACCACGCACATTACTGTTCTTTTACCACATATTATTTTATGACAACTTACCTACTTTGAAATTTTTTTCAAATATCACCCTTAACTTTAACCTTTTATCAATTTAACCATTTACTAAATAAAATAATTATAAGAAAATTAAATACTTTCATTTCATAAAATTCGGGGTCTCACAGCGAGTTTATAGGCCACATTTCCTATTCGATCAAGAATAAAAAACGGATTAATAAATCATGGATTGAGCTTTCCTCTCTTCCCAAATCTTGTAACTCCCTTCTATGGAGCAACACGTAATAATACATGATCCCCAATATTAAATTCTACGTCTTTTTGATGAAGATCCACATAACTCTTTTGTTGATCATGTGCCGTTTGTATACGTTGTCGGATCATTTGGATATTTTCTGTAGTTATACATACCAACTCTGGTCCCAACAATGTTGCTTCACCCACCTCATCCCAATATAATGGAGAGCGACACTTTTGTCCGTACAATGCTTCAAATGGAGCTACACCTATACTTGCCTGATAACTGTTGTTGTAGGAGAATTCCACCCATGGTAAGTACTTATCCCAACTCCCTTTGAAGTCTAGGATATAGAGTCTTAATAGATCCTCAAGTGTTTGAATAATCCTCTCTGATTGTCCGTCCATTTGAGGATGGTATGTCGAACTGAATCGTAAATCCGAGCCCATAGCTTTCTGCAAGCTAACCCAAAATCGTGAAGTGAATCTTAGGTCACGATCTGAAACTATGGATACTAGCATGCCATGCAACCTCAAAATCTCATTCACGTACATACGACCAAGACGTTCAAGGGAATAAGTTTCTCGTATAGACAAGAAATGAGCAGACTTGGTTAATCTATCAATAATAACCCAAATCACATCTATGCCTTGAGAAACCTTGGGAAGGCCCATAATGAAATCCATGGTAACGTGTTCCCACTTCCATTTCAGAATCTCAAGTGGTTGCAATGGACCCTTTGGCACTTGATGCTCTGCCTTTACACGTTGACAAGTTAAACACCTCGAGATAAACTCCACGATCTCTCTCTTCATATTGTTCCACCAAAATGTATGTCGAAGATCATGATACATTTTGGTACTTTCAGGATGGATTGCAAATGGTGTATTGTGTGCCTCCATCATGATCTTATACTTCAAATCAGAGTCGTTAGGAACACAAAGTCTGGAGTTGACTCGAAGTATTCCTTCTTTATCGATTCTTGCTTCTGGGATAACACCTTCTTATACTTTTTTCTTCATACGCATCAGCTCCGGGTCTGTGGCTTAAGCAACTTTAACTTTATCGATTAAAGTTGGTTCTACGTGTATACTTGACATCATCATATGTGTGACACCCCCAAAATAGGTATACAACACCCATTCTGAGTCGCCAAATACATGGTATAGAAAGCAAACTACGACTTTATTATTACAATTGTCGTGCAAAATACGACAACACAAGTCCTCATTACAATTATTCATACATTATTTTACAAAAATAGTGAGGACTGCTACAACAACTTTCTAGAACCATCACTCCATACCCCCGACTAGATCCTGCTATGTTCTCACCTCCTGAGAAGAAAAATGGAACAAAAGGAAAAGGGTGAGCTCAACTAGCCCAGTAAAGAATATTATGACTAAGATAATATACAACAAATTATCGTTAGTCCTCAACAGGGAAAAATATGATAGAATATAATAGACAACAAGTTTTAGATCAATATTCTGCAGCGGAAACAACAATCCATTAGAAGAGTCAAGTAGAGAATGAGTTCTACTATCTTCTAAGATTTAAAAGTCCATCATCAATATTTTATCCCTGTAACAACAATTAATATACATCTTTAATGAAATATTCATCTTTGCACTACAGGCCAAAGATATTCATTTATATCACCAGTTGGTCATGTTCATCTCAACACCTGTTCATCTTTGCACTACGGGCCAAAGATATTCATCAATTAATCATTCATCTTTGCACCACATGCCAAAGATATTCAGTAATATCATCATTTAGGACTGAGGATGATGAAAAATATTTTAAAGAAAAGCGAATCCAAAGGAGACGAAGGACAAATATTAGGGATTCGTATAACAGTTTATCCAAGATCAATAATACTTCATAATAACCAATTTTGAAGCAGAATTCAAAAATAAAGACCAAAACATGGATACAATCAAAGGTAGTAACCATAATAGACATCTTGGACAAAAAGAAGAAAATTTCATTTTTCGGTGAATAATGCCGTATTAAGTGAATAGTAGTCAGATCACGTGAATAAGTATAGTATACGTGAATAGTAACCCCGACACAAAAAGTTCCAAATTTGATTAAAAGTTCGGATCGATACTTGGATAATGATATTGAAAGAAATAATATCATATATGAAGAAAATAACATCCCTTACCTCAAAGAAACAGTACTTCGGAATGAAATATCGGATATGATGTTGAATAAAACTTGTAATGAACAGTAACTCTCAAAGTATCTAAATACTCACAAAATACGCTCGATAATATAGAGAAAGAAAGAGAGAAAACTTGTTTCTGGTGTGATTTTCAATTCTTACTTAGCCCTCTATTTATAAGAAAATGTTAGCACGCCAAAGCAGACTTGACTAGCTACCTGATGGCTTTACCTGCTACTATTGCCACCCACCACATTTGAAATTCAATTGAGCACATTTCTCACCAACCAATTCTAAAATTTTCCAAAATGTTTTATCATTTAAACAATAATCAAAAACTTTAATAATTCATAGAAAATAGCCCGTTTATCAGAAAAATATGAATTTTATGTTTATTCCACATAAAATCGAATTCTCTACAACTTTTCAGAAGAAAGCTTTTCCAAATTCTAAACAGAAAATATCCGAAATCCACAAACGGGTGATTTTTAAAACCTCAAATCTGATAAAATACTGATAAAACATCTCAGCATTAATTCTTTCATTAATAACCATATAAAATAAATAAATCCATCATTTATATCCACATCAAATAAATATTTCCTTATCATATAAATCAATAATTAATTATTCCCAAATAATATTACAGAATCACAATTATGACAACCGGTAGTTTCTGGGAAAGAGGGGCTTTCAGATAAGGATTTCTTATTATTGGCGTCTTGATTAGATGACCAAACCTCTCATTGATGAGAACTTTCTAGACATTGTCGATAGTCTTTATCTAATAATATTATCCAAATAATATGAATTATTGATCCGATAATGGAAAATACTACGCGATGGCAATTATTGAAACAACAATAATATAAACTATCAACCTTGATAATTATTGAATCAATAAAATAAAATATTGAGCAGTAACTACTGTAACAATTATTGAGTAGTGCCTTCTTACGTAAGAATCAATAATTCAACTATACCGTGCAATACCGTGTGCTACTGTGCAACTACGCGTATTACTGTATTTTAACCACCAGGTATTCCAATAGTGTTAATGGTAATCATTACGCCTTTAATTATAAAAACTCATACTTTGTCATTTTCTATATTCGACAATTATCCTGTTATGGGGCCCACGAATGACTGTGCTGTTGTACGGACATTCCCGATAAAAAGAATATTCCACGACCAAACGAATATTCCTCGACAAAAGGAATATTTTATAACCACTTGCTTATTTTGTAAAATTTGCACATTTCACCCATAACCAAAGCATTATATCAAATTAACCCTTATTAATTTAGAATAATGAATAGAGGAAAATTTTATTTTATTTATAATAAGTTGTGGTCTTACAATATGGGTCACCGGAGTCTTGAACTCTATCTTCATCTTTTGTAAATCACACAAATGGGCCTTTGTGTTGACAACATCGTACTCGTTCCTGTATATGATCTTCTACTTAATACGTCTGCTACCACGTTCGCTTTTCCAGGATGGTATTGAATGGTATGGTTGTAATCTTTCAATAGTTCAAGCCAATGTCGTTGTTGCATGTTAAGTTCCTTTTTGGGTGAAGAAATATTTGAGGCTTTTATGATCTGAATAGATCTCCACTTTCTCCCCATATAGATAGTGCCTCCAGATCTTTAGCGCAAAAACGACTGCTGCCAACTCCAGATCATGAGTTGGATAATTCCTCTCATATTCTTTGAGTTGTCGCGAGGCTTAGGCTATGACTTTTCCATGTTGCATGAGAACACATCCTAACCCTTTGCCTGAAGCATCGCTGTAGATAACAAATACATCCGAACTAGATGGTATTGCCAGAACAGGTGCCGAAATGAGTCTCCTCTTGAGCTCTTGGAAACTCTTCTCATATTCCTCGCTCCATACGGATTTTGTATCTTTATGAGTTAGCTGAGTTAACGGAGTAGCGATTCGAGAAAATCCTTCCACGAATCTCCGATAATAACCAACTAAGCCCAGAAAGCTACGTGCTTGATTCTGAGCTTGGTTGCTCCAACTTTGTATTGCTTCAATCTTATTTGGGTCGTGAGATACTCCATGTTTTGACACCACGTGCCCAAGGAATGCTACTTTCTCAAGCCAGAACTCGCATTTCTTCAGCTTGGCATATAACTTGTTTTCACGAAGCCTTTGAAGTACCAACTTCAAATGGTCCTCATGATCTTCACAGTTTTTGGATTAGATGAGGATGTAATCAATAAAGACAGCAACGAACTGATTCAAATATTCCTTGAACACACGGTTCATCATATCCATGAAAGCCGCATGAGCATTAGTCAATCCAAAAGACATGACTAAGAATTCATAATGCCCGTATCGAGTTCTGAAGACAGTCTTCGGAATATCCTTAGTTTTAATCTTCAACTGATGATATCCAGAACGAAGATCGATCTTTGAAAAGAATTATGCTCCTTGTAACTGGTCAAACAGGTCATCAATGTGAGGTATCGGATACCTATTCTTGATGGTGACATGGTTCAATTCTCGGTAGTCAATACAAAGTCGCATACTCCCGTCTTTCTTTTTTACGAATAAAACAGGATCACCCCAAGGAGATGTACTAGGACGAATGAAACCGATGTCTAACAACTCCTGTAATTGGACCTTTAACTACTGAAGTTCAATAGGAGCCATTCGATATGGGGTTTTAGAAATGGATTTTGTACTAGGTTCAAGGTCAATAAAGAATTCAACTTCACGTTTTAGGGGTAGACCGGGAAGTTCTTCTGGAAATACATTAGGAAATTCACTAACAACAGAAATATTATTCAAATCTGACGTGTCTTTATTCAAATCCATAACATGGGCTTAGAAAGCTTGACATACATTTTTCAATAAATGAATAGCTTGATGGCTTGATATGACACTGATTGATTTTAGTGGTTTAGTTGCTTGAATTTGCATAATAGGTTGGTTAGGAGTATGAAAACTAACAACCTTACAAAAATAATCAATTTTGGCATAATGAGTAGTTAACTAATCAATCTTTAAAATCACATCAAATGCAAGTATCATTAAAGCGATAAGATCAACAGGTAATGTGATGGTGCCAACTTGGATCAAGCAAGATTTATAAACAGTGGATGTAATAAAAGTTTCTCCTAATGGAGTCTCAACAGATAAGTTAAAGTCCAATTTCTCCGGAGTCGAGTTCAAACGTTGAGCACAAGTAGGAGAGATAAAAGAATGGGTTGAACCGGTATCTAGTAAGGTATAAACTTTGCAAGAGTTTATGATTAGCTTACCCATGATCACCTCGTTCGGGTTCCTCGCATTTTGGCCAGTCACGATAAACGCTCTTCCAGGAACCGCTGACTTTAACTTGTCTGGGACAGCTTTTAAAGTTACCATCCCCGCTGGACTTGATTTCGCTAATGAACAATCTCGAGTTATATGACCTTCCTTTCCATTGTTATAACATACCTTAGATTATTGTGGGCAGTTTGGACTAATATGTCCCTCTTTCCCGCATTTATAACATACGACCGATGGTCGTTCTCCTCCCCTAGAAACAGTTGATGTTGGTGCCGACGTCTTTACGTTGTCATTGTTGTACCTTCTCTTTTTTGAAATCTCCCCCTGACTCACTTCTTCTACTATCATGGCCACGATTACAACCAGAGTGGTTACCGCTTTTGTCCGTATTCTTACCTCCCCGATGATTATCATTGCTCCGATGACTACCGCCAGTCGCCCCACAGTTGTGGGCCTTCGGTTGAATATACTCATTCTCTCGCACTAATAATTGAGCCCTGTTGACAACATCTGAATATAGAGAAAATTAATGAGAAATGAGGTATTTACGAATGTCGGGTTTCAAACCTCTCAGAAACATCCGCATCATACGTTCCTCATTCTCTACCAAATGAGGTGCAAACCTGGATAACTCTGCAAACTTAGCCTCATACTGGGACACAGTCATGTTGGTTTGTTCCAGTCTGATAAACTCTACCTCCTTCATATGACGGATACTTTTAGGAAAATACTTGTCATTGAACAGTTTCTAAAATGCTTCCCAAGACATATTTAGTGCGGCAGGTTGGGTTCGCTTTACAGATTCTCACCAGTAATCTGCCTCACTACAGAACATAAAAGTGGCAAATGGAACCTTCTGTTCCTCCGTGCATCCCAAGACATCAAATATTCTCTCTAAATTTATACAATTATAAGAGTATCTTTCTACACTTTACTTGTGATGCCCCTAAAATAGGTATACATCACCCATTCTGAGTCGCCAAATACATGGTACAGAAAATAACTACAACTTTATTATTACAATTGTAGTGCAAAATACGACAACACATACTTTGAGTTTAAATACAAATATTGTCTTCTAGACAGTATTCAAACTCAAATAAGTCTTCATTACAATTATTTATACATTATGTTACAAAAATAGTGAGGACTACTAACATAACTTTCTAGAACCATTATTCCATACCCCGACTAGTACTCGCTACATTCTCGCCTCCTGAGAAGAAAAATAGAACAAAAAGGAAAAGGGTGAGCTCAACTAGCCCAGTAAAGAATATTATGACTAAGATAATATAGAACAAATTATCGTTAGTCCTCAACAGGGAAAAATTTGATAGAAAATAATAGACAACAAGTTTTAGATCAATATTCGCAGCGAAAATAACAATTCATTAGAAGAGTTAAGTAGATAATGAAATCTACTATCTATCATGATTTTAAAGTCCATCATCAATATTTTATCCCTGTGACATCAATCAATATATATCTTGAATCAAATACTCATATTTGCAATACGACCAAAATATTCAATCGTATTCCCAGTTGGTCATGTTCATCTAAACACCTGTTCATCTTTGCACTACAGGCCAAAGATATTCATCATGTAATCGTTCATCTTTGTACTACAGGCCAAAGATATTCAGTTATATCACCATTTAGGACCGAGAATGATGAAAATATTTTAAAAAAAATGAATCCAGTGAGATAAAAGAACAATGATTAAGGATTCGTATTTTAGTTCATCCATGCCCAAAAATACTCTATAATAAACTATTGTGGAGAAAAATTCAAGAATGAAGATCAAAATATGGATACAATCAAACCTAATAACCATAATAAATAACTTGGACAAGAAAATAAAATTTTAATTTTTTTGTGAATAGTGCTGTATACGTGAATAGTGTCGTATATGTGAATAGTAACCTCAACACAAAAAGACAAGAATTTTACAAGAAAAATCTTACCAATATTCCGGCATAATGATATTCAAAGAAATAATTTCATTTATAAAAAAAATAACATCCCTTACCTCAAAAGAATAGTACTTCTGGCTGGAATATCAGATATAACGCTGAAATAAACTTGCACCGTATAGCAACACTCAAAGTATCAAAATACTTACAAAAATACGCTCAATAATATAGAGAGAGAAAACTTCAGTTTCTGGTGTGATTTTCAATTCTAACCTAAGCACCCTATTTATAGGTAAATGTTTAGAACACCAAAGTAGAAAATTTAATAAAATATTAATATATTAAAAATATATTTCATGCCCACCTTAGAAAATCTGAATTCAGCATGTTTACCACTCACGTGGGGCCCACCGAATTGCAAAAAAATATTTTTCTTAAAATAAATATTTTAAAATATAAAAATCAATTATTCTGAAACTTCAAAAATTCATAATAAATAGCCCTTTTATCAGAAAAATTCGAATCCTATGTTCATTCCATAGGAAATTCAATTCTCTACAACTTTGTAAGTTTAAGTTTTTTCAAATTTCAAGTAGAAATTGACCGAAATTCACATACAGACGATTTTAGAAGCTATAATCAAATTTCAGTCAGAATGGGGCCCACCAACATGTTTAACATATTTTTAGCATTTATTGTAACAAAAATACTCTTACTCGTCATTTATTCATATATCACATATTCATTGTAAAAATATCACCATTATTATATTATTGTAATTTTATAATATATTTAAATGAATTATTTTATCAAAAAAGATAAAATATCAATTTTCAATAATTGTCACTTTTTTTTAAAATTCCTCCATTTATATCCACATAAATAAATATTTTCCTTATTATATAAATCAATAATTAATTATTCGCAAATGATATTACAGAATCACAATACTGACAACCAGACTGTTCCCATAAAAGAGGGGGCCTTCCGTTAAGGATTTTTCCTTATTGGTGCGCAATTAAATAACCTCTCATAGACAGAACTTTCTAGACATTGCCAATAATGTTATCTAATAATATTATTAAAATAATATTAATTATTGATCTGATAATGGGAAATACTGTGTAATGACAATTATTGAAACAATAATAATATAAAATATCAACGTAGCAATTATTGAATCAATAAAATAAAATATTAAATAGTAATTATTGTAACAATTATTGAGTAGTGCCTTCTTACGTAAGAATCAATAATTGGTGCAATATCGTGTGCTACTGTGCAACACCGCGTATTACATTGTTTTAACCACCGGGTATTCCAACAGTGTTAACGGTAACAACTACGCCGTTATTTATAAAAAAACTCATACTTGTCGTTTTCTTCATCCGATCGCTTTCCGTTATGGGGCCCACAAAAGGCTACGTCGTCGAACGAATATTCTTCGATAGCAAGAATATTTCACGACCAAACAAATATTCCCCGACAAAAATGAATATTTTATAACCACTTGCTTATTTAAAATATTTGCGTATTTTACCCATAACTAACCACATTAATCAAATCAACCCCTTACTATTTCAAAATAATAAATAGAGAAAATTCCATTTTATTCATAAAAGTTGGGGTCTTACATTACTAAAGTTTTATAACACGTTATCAGCATGAAGCTCTAACCAACTGAGACGGTAAAATTAAATTCTTGCAATTTATTATTATATTACCGGTTTGGCTATGCCACCAATAATATAATTTTATTCTTATAATTGGCTTTAAATTCTTGCAATTTATTATTATACTACCGGTTTGGCTATGTCACAAATAGTAAAATATTATTCTTACAATTAACTTGGCTTTGCCGCCTATTATATTCTTTAACTATCAAGTTATATTTATGTTTTATTGTCCATCTTTAAATTATGTTATTTACAATGGTACCATCTATCCTTATTGATCCTACAAGACTTGGTGGGAACCTTTTTACCATTAAATTCTGTTATTTATAGTGGTACCATCTATCCTTGTTGATCTTACAAGACTTGGTGGAAACCTTTTTTACCACTTATTAAATTGTGAGAATAAACTGTCTATGCGGAATACCGCATACCTGGTGAATAATCCTTTGTATTTATTTCTTATTAAATTGTGGAAATAACCTGTCTATGCCGAATACCGCATGTCTGATGAATAATCCTTTGTATTCATGTCTTATTAACTTGTGGGAATAACCTGACTATGCGAATTACCGCATACTCGGTCAATATCCTTTCGTATTAATTCCTTATTAACATTTTATGGAAATAATCTGTCTATGCGAACTACCGCATGCCGGGTGAAGATCCATTTGTATTTTTGTATATATATATTTTTTGTTGAACTATAATACTTGTATATACATTAACGATTGCAAATTCTTTTTACTAAAATAATATGCTAATAATTTAAATATAAGAATATTTATATTATATATATTTGCATTTTATCACCACTTGAGGTCGTGACTTGGTTTATTTTTCTATATCATACATGTAATTATTTATTGTTTTAATAAATAATAAAATTGTGTTTTAACTCAGAATAGATGGCAAACTTGGCAAAAATAGATTTTTCTATTTTGAAAATCTCTGGAGACAATTATTTGGCTTGGGCACTTGATGCAAAATTGCACCTTAGTGCAAATGAGTTAGAAAAGACTATTGAATCAGGAAATACAGCTACTTCGGCATAAAATGCAAAAGCCATAATTTTTCTTTGTCACCATATTGATGAAGGATTAAAGACTGAGCATTTAACAATCAAAGATCCTTTGTCTTTATGGACACAACTGAAGGAAAGATTTGACCACCAAAAATTGGCTGTTCTCCCTAATGCCAATTTTGAGTGGATTAATTTAAGGCTACAAGATTACAAATCAATTACATAATATAGTTCCAATGTTTATAGAATAACCTCTACTTTGGCTTTGTACGGAGATCCAGTTTCTGAAACCCAAATGTTAAAAAAAATGCTCTCAACTTTTCATCCCACCAACATGATTCTGTCGCAACAATATAGACAGAGTAAGTTCACAAAATTCAGTGACTTATTGTCTATCCTCCTTGTTGCAGAAAAGAATAATGAATTGTTGTTGAAAAACCATCAAGTACGGCCAACGAGTGCTACCCCATTGCCAGATATTAACAGTACGTTATTCCAGCAGAATAAACGTGACAATAGATGGTCATATAATAAGATGTGTGACGCCCCCAAAATAGGTATGCATCACCCATCTTGGGTCGCCAAATACATGGTACTGAATATAAATACAAACTTAATTATACAACATGAGCTGAGAGTTTTTACACGAATATTGTCTTCTAGAAAATATCCAAACTCAAATGGAGTCCTCATTATATTTATTGTCACACTATTTTATAGAATAGTGAGGACTACTATAACACCATCTCGGACCATCACTCCGTTCTCTGACTAGTCCCGGCTACGTTCTCATTTCCTGAAGAGAACAATGAAAGCAAAAGGGTGAGCTCAACTAGCCCAGTAAGAAATATTATGACTAAGATAATGCAGAATAAATTATCGTTAGCCTTCAAAAATGTTAAACTGATAAAATATAATAGACAAAAAGTTTAACTGCAGTGGAACAAGTAATCCATTAGAAGAGTCAAGTAGAGCATGATATCTACTATCTTCTATGATTTGAAAAGTTTTTCATCAATTTTATCACGGCGACTCAGCTTATTAAATAGACCACATCATCGAATCATCCCTGCACCACGACCAAGGATATTCATGTAATCATCAATGGTCATGATTATACCGAATAATCCCTGGTCATAATCATACCAACAACTGTCCATCAATGCTCTACAGGCAAATGAGGACTTTTACCACATCATTTGTAACATTACGGGTCATGATTATACCGAATGATCCCTGGTCATAATCATACCAATCAACAGTCCATCTATGCACGTAAGCCAAAGATAACTTTCATCACAATATAAGCATGAGGATGATGACAATGATATAAGCATTAATCAAACGAAATCAAGGATAAATATTAAAGACTTTAAATTTATCCAGAGTTTAAATATATCCAAATTGTCAACATGATACTGCTTTGTGGAGTAAAATTCAAGAATAATATTCACGTATCAAAAATAATTTGGACAGAATAGAAATATATTTTTTGTGATGCCCCCAAAATAGGTATACATCACCCATCTTGAGTTGCCAGATACATGGTACAAAATTCAAATATAACTTAATTATACAACAGTCGTGTAAAATATGACAAAATATAATCTAAGAGTTTTAATAAGAATATTGTCATCTAGACAATATCCACACTCAATGGAGTCCTTATTACATCTATTATGACACTATTTCACATAATAATGAGTACTACTAATGCAAACATCTGGACCATCACTCTGTTCCCCGACTAGTCCCAACTACGTTCTCATTTCTTGAAGAGAACCACGAAAGAAAAGGGTGAGCTCAACTAGCCCAGTAAGAAATATTATGACTAAGATAATGCAGAATAAATTATCCTTGGCCTTCAACATTATAACAACTGATAGAATATAATAGACAGCAAGTTTTAGATCAAAAACTGCAGCGAAATAAGCAATCCATTAGAAGAGTCAAGTAGAGCATAAAATCTACTATCTTCTATGATTTATAAAGTTTTTCAACAATTTTATCACTGACTCAGCTTAATAAATAAAATCGAATCATCCCTGCACCACGGTCAAAGATATTCATGTAATCATCAATAGTTATGATTATACCAAATAATCCCTAGTCATAATCATACCAACAACTGTCCATCAATGAACTACAGGTCAATGAGGACTTTTACCACATCATTCGTTACATTACGGTCTTGATTATACCAAATAATCCCTGATCATAATCATACCAAGTTCATCTATGCACGTAAGCCAAAGATGACTTTTATCACAATATAAGCATGATGATGTTGACCATGACATAACAATTCAATAAAACAAGTTCAAGGATAAATTATAAAGATTTATAAATTTAATTTATCCAGAATTCAATAACGTGAAAACAAGTTCAAGGATAAATTTAATTTATCCAGAATTTAAATTTAATTTATCCAGAATTCAATAAATTTAATTTATCCAGAATTTAATTTGTCAACATGATACTGCTTTGTGGAGTAAAATTCAAGAATGCTCAGAAGAATATTTTCATGAAAAGATACTGGATGAAGCGCAAATATCAAGGATATTCTACTAATTTTATGGAGTATAGAAGCCAAAACTTTAACCAAATTAGTATAATAGATTATATGAAACTGTAAATGGATTTTCACCGCCATGCGATAATCCACGTAGAACATTTCATTTCCATAATTTAATAAGGAATGAATACGAAGGGTCATTCACCATGCACATGTAGTCCGTGTGATAAAGTTATTCAGCGTAATAATAAAGAATGGAATAACAGAAGAATTCATCAAGCATGCGGTAGTCCTCGTAGACAGGTTATTCCAACAGAATAATATAAAATGGAATAACAGAAGAATTCACCATGCATGCGGTAGTCCGCGTAGATAGGTTATTCCAACAGAATAAAAAAGAATGATATAACAAAAGAATTCACCATGCATGCGGTAGTCCGCGTAGACAGGTTATTCCAACAGAATAATAAAGAATGGAATAACAACCCTTTAGAGTATCGAAAGAAATAACTCTCTTCATGAATACGAAAGAAATAATACCCCTTACTTTAGAAGAAAACTGGATACTGGAATAGTGAGCTAGCAGACTTCTCTTCTTCTTTCTCTCTATAATAATTGCTCTTGTGAGACTTAGTGAATTGGTGAGAATGAAAGAAGAATGAGCTTCTATTTATAGGAAAATATTGTTTTAATAATTGCACGTTTTGGGGCTCAAAATATTACAGTATAATACCTTCTTCTTTTTCTTCATTTTTAATTTAGTCATGCAAGTATTATAAAACTTGCACCACCTCCCCTAATAGTAAATCATGTGAATTAATAGTTCATTCATGTGATTCAATAGTATAATCATGTGAAAAACTAATTATAGTATAGTACCTTCATCTATACCTCCATTTTTAATTTAGTCATGCAAGTATTATCAATCTTGCACCAATTTCCCTAATAGTAAATCATGTGAATCAATAGTACACACATGTGAACACATAGTTATAAGCATGTGAATTAATAGCAATTAATTGCTCAATTATCTGGTGAATTACTCGATTGGTCAATATAACCTCCAGACATCAATTATTATCGAAATAAATGTCGATTTTCATTAACACTAATAATTCCCACACCATGGAACTATCAATTTCATCTTTAATCAACACAAACTTATTCATCATTAAATTATCTAACCTCTCATTGATAGAACTTCTAGACATTGTCAATATTATAAATAATAATATGAATAACTTTGTCGTCTCAATTATTGATTTAATAATATAACATATTATGCAGATGATACTGTGACAATAATTGAATCAATAATATGAGAGATATGATGCAGCAATTACTGTAGCAATAATTGAGTATAACTGAGTGACTTCTTACGTAAACATCAATAATCAATACCGTGTGCTATTATGCAACCACAGCAGACATCGTACTTTAATAAGGGTAGTTCAACGGTTTTAAACAGAACACTTTCGTACCGTTATTTTTATAAAAAGATAATTCTGTCGTTTTCTTACTACGACAATACTTTAGTTGTGGGGTCCACCAATGATTGTGTCGTCGTACGGATATTCCCTGACAAAAAGAATATTTCCCGACCAAACGAATATTTTATAACAACTTGCTTACTTTGCAAAATTTGTAAATATTACCCATAACTATAACATTATATCATATCCACACCATAATATATATTTCGAGAAAATTTAATCTTTAGTCATAAAAGTTGGGGTCTTATAAGCTCCCATTCTTATGAAATTTCATCCTCGAAATTAGGGTGCGTACCTGGTATGTCGAAGAGGTGAGGATACCTTGACTTCATTTCAGATTCTAACTCCCAGGTCATTTCCTCTATATCGTGGTTTTTCCACAAAACTTTGACTTGAGGTATAACCTTGGAGAGTAGAATATGATCCTTCTTATCCAAGATTTTAACAGGAACATCTTCATACGTTAAATCTTCCTCTATTTCGTCTTGTTCTAACTCAATAATGTGGTTCGGGTCTTCCACATATTTACGTAACATGGATATGTGAAAAACGTTATGAACACGAGACATACTTGGCGGTAAAGCGAGTCTATAGGCCACAGTTCCTACTCGATCGAGGATTAAAAATGGGCCAATGAATCAAGGATTGAGCTTTCCTCTCTTTTCAAATCTCGTAACTCTTTTCCATGGAGCAACACGTAACAACATATGATCTCTTATATCGAATTCCACGTCCTTTCGATGAAGATCAACATAACTCTTTTGTCGATCTTGTGAGGTTTTTATACGTTGTCGAATCGTTTGAATCTTTTTTTTAGTCATACGTACCAACTCTGGTCCCAACAACGTTGCTTCACCCACCTCATCCCAACATACTGGAGAACGACACTTTCTTCCATACAACGCCTCAAATGGAGCCATGCCAATACTTGCTTGATAACTGTTATTGTAGAAAAACTCCACCAATGGTAAGAACTTGTCCCAACTTCCTTTGAAGTCAAGGACAAAGAGTATTAATAAATCTTCAAGAGTTTGAATAGTCTTCTCCGACTGCCCGTCCGTTTGAGGA
This sequence comes from Panax quinquefolius, assembly GCA_020205615.1. Taxonomy (NCBI): domain Eukaryota; kingdom Viridiplantae; phylum Streptophyta; class Magnoliopsida; order Apiales; family Araliaceae; genus Panax; species Panax quinquefolius. The sequence continues at coordinate 38,237,552 of CM035157.1, read as the reverse complement.
TGATAAGCTGAACTAAATCGTAAATCTGTGCCCATAGCTTTTTGCAAACTAACCCAAAATCTTGAAGTGAATCTTGAGTCTTGATCAAAAACTGTGGATATTGGCATACCATGCAATATTACAACCTCGTTTATGTACATACGAGCAAGACGTTCAAGTGTATAAGTTTCTCGTATAGGTAAAAAATTAGCAGACTTGGTCAATCTATCAACAATGACCCAAATTGCATCTATGCCTTGAGAAACATTGAGAAGACCAGTAACGAAATCCATGGTAATGTGCTCCCACTTCCATTCTGGAATTTCAAGTGGTTGCAATGGACCTTTTGGCACTTGATGCTCTGCCTTGACTCGTTGACAAGTTAGACACCTTGAGATAAACCCCGCTATCTCTCTCTTCATATTTCTCCACCAAAATATATGTCAAAGATCATGATACCATTTGGTACTCCCAAGATAGATTGCGAATGGTGTATTGTGTGCTTCCATCATGATTTTATACTTCAAATTGGAATTGTTAGGAACAAAAAGTCTGGAGTTGACTCGAAGTATTCCTTCTTCATCGATTCTTGCTTCTGAAATAACACCTTCTTGCATTTTTTTCCTAATACGCATCAGCTCCAGGTCTGTAGCTTGAGCAGCTTTAACTTTATCGATTAAAGTCGGTTATTTTCCATCAATACATGTGTCCCTAAAGTCTTTAAATCTATCTCCATCCTTTGCAAGTCATACCAAATGGGCCTTTGTCTTGACAATATCGCACTCGTGCCCGCATATGATCTTCTACTAAATGCGTCAGCTACCACGTTCACTTTTCCAGGATGGTATTGGATGGTATGATCATAATCTTTCAATAGCTCAAGCCAACGTCGTTGCCACATGTTGAGTTTCTTTTGAGTGAAGAAATATTTGAGGCTTTATGATCCGTATAGATCTCCACCTTTTCTCCATACAGGTAATGCCTCCAAATCTTAAGTGCAAAATGGAAAATTTACTTGACTCTAGATCATGAGTAGGATAATTCCTCTCATATTCTTTGAGTTAATCGTGAGGCATAAGGCTATGAATTTCCCATGTTGCATGAGAACACATCCTAACCCTTTGCTTCGAAGCATCATCTTTGTAGATGACAAATCCCTCCGAGCGGATGGTATTGTCAAAACAGGTGCTAAAATGAGTCTTCTCTTGAGTTCTTGAAAACTCTTCTCACATTCCTCGCTCCAACTAAACTTTATATATTTTTGAGTTAGCTGAGTTAATGGAGTAGCAATTCGAGAAAATCCTTCTACGAATCTCCGATAATAACCAGCTAAGCCGAGAAAGCTACGTACTTTGGTCACTAACTTAGGTTGTTCCCAGCTTTGAATTGCTTCAATCTTTACCGGGTCAACAGATATTCCGTGATTTGATATCACGTGCCCAAGGAATGCTACTTCCTCAATCCAGAACTCGCATTTCTTCAACTTGGCATAAATCTTGTTCTCACGAAGCTTTTAGAGTATCAGCCTCGAGTGTTGCTCATGATCTTCACGGCTTTTGGAATATATGAGAATGTCATCAATAAAGACAACCACAAAATGATCCAAATATTCCTTGAATACTCGGTTCATTATATCCATGAAGGCAACAGGAGCATTAGTCAATCCAAAAGACATGACTATGAATTCGTAATGCCCATACCGAGTTCTGAAAGCCGTCTTTGGAATGTCATCAATTTTAATCTTTAACTGATGATATCCGGAATGAAGATCAATCTTTGAAAAGAATTTGGTGCCTTGCAACAGGTCAAACAGGTCATCAATACGAGGTAAAGGATACTTATTTTTGATGGTGACATGATTCAACTCCCGATAGTTAATACAAAGTCGCATACTTCCATCTTTCTTCTTTACGAATAGAACATGAGCACCCCAAGGAGACGTACTAGGATGAATGAAACCGATGTCTAAAAACTCCTACAGTTGGGTTTTTAACTCCTGAAGTTCAATAGGAGCCATTCGATATGGGCTTTGGAAATGGGTTTTGTACCAGGTTCAAGGTCAATACCAAACTTAATTTCACGCTCCGGGGGTAGGCCAGGAAGTTCTTCTGGTAATACGTCAGGAAATTTATTAACAATAGAAATATCATTCAAATCTGACGTATTTTTATTTAAATCCGTGACATGGGCTAAGAAAGCTTGACATCCATTTTTCAATAAACGAATAGCTTTATGGCTTGATATGACAGTGATTGATTTTAGTGGGTTGGTTGCTTGAATTCGCATAATAGGTTGGTTAGGAATATGAAAGCTCACAACCTTACGAAAATAATCGATTTTAGCATGATGAGTAGTTAACCAATCAATCCCTAAAATCACATCAAATGCAAGTATTTTCAAAGAAATAAGATCGACAGGTAACGTGCGGTTACCGATTTGAATCAAACAAAACTTATAAATAGTGGATGTAATGAAGGTTTCTCCCAATGGAGTTTCAACAGATAAGTTAAAGTCTAATTTCTCCGGAGTTAAATTTGAACGTTGAGCGCAAGTAGGAGAAATAAAAGAATGGGTAGAACCGGTATCAAATAAGGTATATACTTCGCTAGAGTTTATGATTAGCTTACCCGTGATCACCTCGTTTGGATTCTTTGCTTTTTGGGAGGTTACGACAAACACTCTCCCTTGAACTACCAGTTTTGTCTTGTCTGGGACACCCTTTGATGCCTCCATCCCAATTGGACTTGACTTTGGTGCACGACAAAATCGGGTTAGGTGACCTTCTCTTCCAAAATTGTAACATGCTTTGGACTGCATCACGCAGTTTGGACTGATATGTCCCTCCCCTCTGCATTTGTAACATACGACCAGCGGTCGTTCTCCTTCCTTAACAATGGGTGTTGGTGCTAACGTCTTTCCATCATTGTTGAATCTCCTCTTCTTGAAATGTCCACTCTTATTGTCTTGGCCATGATTACCACCAAAGTGGTTACCATTTCTGGCATGTTGATTCCCTCCACGTTTGTTTTCACCGCTTCGATGACTGCTACCACTGGTAGTATCGCTTTGTCGGCTGCTATCTCTTGGTTGAGTTGACTCATTATCACACTCCAATAACTGAGCCCTATTTATAACATCTGAATACAAACACAATTTGTGAGAAATTAGGTATTGAGGTATCTTGGGTTTTAAACCTCTTAGAAACATCCGCGTCATTCTCTCCTCATTATCAACCAAGTGGGACGCAAATCGAGACAACTCAGCAAACTTAGCTTTGTACTGTGACACGGTCATATTATTTTGCTCCAGCTTGATAAACTCTACCTCCTTCATGTGACGAATACTTTCGGGAAAGTACTTGTCGTTGAACAGCTTTTGGAACTTCTCCCAAGACATTTTCGGTCACGGTAGGTTGAGTACGCTTCTGATTCCACCGGTAATCTACTTACGCTTTCAAGAACATGAAGGTGGCAAAGGGAACCTTTTGCTCCTTAGAGCATTCCAAGACATCAAATATCTTGGTGATCTGCTTTATTCACGTCTCCGCCTTAAGTGGTTTTGGCTCTCCAAAAAACTCTGGTGGTCCCAGCTCCTTGAACTGTTTAGCGGTGACCGACCGAGAGTTGCCAGTGTTTCCACCTGCATTTTGAACAGGAGCCGCTCTCGCCTGATGTTGCATGAATTTCATAAAGCCTTTGAACATCCCATCGTTCACCATTTCATCGGGGTTATTGTTTACCTGAGGATTATTGTCTTCCTATTGCACATTTTCCTGGATATTGATCGTTGGTGACTCAACGGTCTCATGTGCTTCATTGCTTATCTCAACATTCTCGGATGCCATTTTCAAATACTTCCATAAAACAAGGGTTAATTAACATGTCACATATTATCCCTATACTTTGATCGACCAATTAAATACCAATTAAACTTAGGTAGGTCATACTAGCGAAGGAATTCCTCGTCTCTCCCCTCCTAGTTCTTGTCTCACATCTCATCCAGGGATCATATCCCTAAGCTTTGATACCAACTGTGACGCCCCCAAAATAGGTATACATCACCCATCTTAAGTTGTCAGATACATGGTACAAAATTCAAATATAACTTAATTACACAACAGTCGTGTAAAATACGACAAAACATATTCTAAGAGTTTTAATAAGAATATTATCATCTAAACAATATCCACACTCAATGGAGTCCTCATTACATTTATTATCACACTATTTCACAGAATAGTGAGGACTACTAATGCAAACATCTGGACCGTCACTCTGTTCCCTGACTAGTCCCAGCTACGTTCTCATTTCTAGAAGAGAACTATGAAAGAAAAGGGTGAGCTCAACTAGCCTAGTAAGAAATATTATGACTAAGATAATGCAGAATAAATTATCCTTGGCCTTCAACAGTATAACAACTGATAGAATATAATAGAAAACAAGTTTTAGATCAAAAACTGTAGTGGAATAAGCAATCCATTAGAAGAGTCAAGTAGAGCATAAAATCTACTATCTTCTATGATTTAAAAAGTTTTTCAACAATTTTATCGCTGAGACTCAACTTAATAAGTAAAATCGAATCATCCCTGCACCATGGTCAAGGATATTAATGTAATCATCAATGGTCATGATTATACCGAATAATCCTTGGTCATAATCATACCAACAATTGTCCATCAATGAACTACAGGTCAATGAGGACTTTTACCACATCATTCGTTACATTACGGTCATGATTATACCGAATTATTCATGGTCATAATCATACCAAGTCTATCTATGCAGGTAAGCTAAAGATGACTTTCATCACAATATAAGCATGAGGATGTTGACTGTGACATAACAATTCAATAAAACAAGTTCAAGGATAAATTTTAAAGATTTATAACTTTAATTTATCTAGAATTTAATAACGTTCAATTTGTCAACATGATACTGCTTTGTGGAGTAAAATTCAAGAATGCTCAGAAGAATATTTCCATGAAAAGATACTGGATGAAGCGCAAATATCAAGGATATTCTACTAATTTCATGGAGTATAGAAGCCAAAACTTTAACCAAATGAGTATAATAGATTCTATGAAGCTGCAAATGGATTTTCACCCGCCATGCGATAATCCACGTAGACAGATTATTTCCACAATTTAATAAGGAATGAATACGAAGGGTTATTCACCATGCATGCGGTAGTCCGTGTAGACATGTTATTCCAACAGAATAATAAAGAATGGAATAATGAAGAATTCACCATGCATGCGGTAGTCGCGTGAGATGAGTTATTCCAGCAGAATAATAATGAATGGAATAATGGAAGAATTCACCATGCATGCGGTAGAGTCCGCTTAGATAAGTTATTCAATGTAATAAAAAAGAATGATATAACAAAAGAATTCACCATGCATGCGGTAGTCCGCGTAGACATGTTATTCCAACAGAATAATAAAGAATGGAATAACAACCCTTTAGAGTATCGAAAGAAATAAGAATGAATACGAAAGAAATAATACCCCTTACCTTATAAGAAAACTGGATACTGGAATAGTGAGGTAGCAGACTTCTCTTCTTCTTTCTCTCTATAATTTCTCTCTATAATAATTGCTCTTATGAGACCTAGTGAATTGGTGAGAATGAAAGAAGAATGAGCTTCTATTTATAGGAAAATATAGTTTCGATAATTGCACGTTTTGGGGCTCAAAATATTATAGTATAATACCCTCCTCTTTTTCTTTATTTTTAATTTAGTCATGCAAGTATTATCAAACTTGCACCACCTCCCCTAATAATAAATCTTGTGAATTAATAGTTCATTCATGTGACTCAATAGTATAATCATGTGAAAAACTAATTATAGTATAGTACCTTCATCCTTACCTCCATTTTTAATTTAGTCATGCATGTATTATCAATCTTGCACCAACTCCACTAATAGTAAATCATGTGAATCAATAGTACACACATGTGAACACATAGTTATAAGCATGTGAATTAATAGCAATTAATTGCTCAATTATCCGGTGAATTACCCGATTGGTCAATATAATCTCCAGACATCAATTATTATCGAAATAAATGTCGATTTTCATTAACACTAATAATTCCCACACAATGGAACTATCAATTTCATCTTTAATCAACACAAACGTATTCATCATTAATATTATAACTCACAATATTTAACAATGTGTTCTAGGAAAAGAGGGCTTTCAATAAGGTTTTCTCCCTATTGACGCGTAATTCGATTATCTAACCTCTCCTTGGCAGAACTTCTAGACATTGTCAATATTACAAATAATAATATGAATAACTTTGTCGTCTCAATTATTGATTTAATAATATAACATATTATACGAGATGATCTTTGTGACAATAATTGAATCAATAATATGAGAGATATGATGCTGACAATTCTTTGTAGCAATAATTGAGTATGACCGAAAGTGACTTCTTACGTAAGCATTAATAATTAATCTAGTGCTACTATGCAACCACGCCAGACATCGTACTTTTACTACCGGGTAGTTCAATGGTTTTAACGGTAACACTTTTGCCGTTATTTTTATAAAAAGATAATTCTGTCGTTTTCTTACTACGATAATGCTTTCGTTGTGGGGTCCACCAATGATTGTGTCGTTGTATGGATATTCCCTGACAAAAAGAATATTTCCCGATCAAACGAATATTTTATAACAACTTGCTTACTTTGCAAAATTTGTAAATATTACCCACAACTATAACATTATATCATATCCACACCATAATATATATTTCGAGAAAATTTAATCTTTATTCATAAAAGTTGGGGTCTTATATTTTTCGGGTGAATTGTATCCCGTGAATAGTATCCTGTGAATAGTACTTCGAGAATAGTACCTCGTGAATAGTACCCCAACATGAAAAGTGCCCCAAATACTCGAATGAATAATATTTGTGTGAATAGTAACCGGGTGAATAGTAACTCGTGAATAGTACTCCGACATGAAAAGTGTCCCGAATACCCGAGTGAATAATATTTGAGTGAATAGTAACGGGGTGAATAGTAACCCATGAATTGTAACTCGTGAATAGTACTCCGACATGAAAAGATCAATAATTATCGAGAAAGCTTAGAATAATATTTACATGAAAAGATACTGGATAAAGCGCAAATATCAAGGATATTCTACTAATTTCACAGAGTATAGAAGCAATACTTTAACAAGATGAGGGTATAATCAGGAATACGAGACGAAATAATATAACTCATATACTATAGAGTATGGAAGAAAATATTATTCCTTATAAATACTGAACAAAAATAATATCCCTTACAACTGTTGAACGAAAATAATATTCCAACGAATATTTAACGAAGATAATATTCCTACGAATATTGAACGAAGATAATATTCTTTATGAATATTGAACAAAAATAATATTAATACGAATACAAAAAAAAATAATATCTCTTCTAAATACGAAATAAATAATACCCCTTACCTCAGAAGAAGACTAGATATTGGAATAGTGAAGTAACAAACTTCTCTTCTTCTTTCTCTCTATAGCTTCTCTCTCTATAGCTTCTCTCTCTATAATTGCTCTTGTGAGTCTTAGTGAATTGGTGAGAATGAAAGAAGAATGAGCTTCTATTTATAGGAAAATATAGTTTCGATATGTGAGTCTGAGTACAAAATTAGGGCTCACGTGCGATCTAAAGAATTAAATGAACCGGAGAAGTCTCCACGTGTCTCGAGGTAGAAGGCTCGTGGGGATGACTCATTTTAGGAATTGATTGAGGGATTGGATTGGTGGCTAGAAGGATAGGATAATTTAGGCATTACTTAAGTAATTAAGGGTATTTTTGGAATTTCCACTGAAATCACATGCCAAGCACAAGACCCAGACATGTGCAAGGCACGTGACCATTTTCCAGGAAACTCTATAAATACCCCATTTCATTTTAATAGAAAGGGACTTTTAAATTCTCTTTGAACTGAAGACTTTGAAGAAGGCTCTTGAATCCTAAGAGTTCGGCCACGTGTTACTCGAGCAATTGCTTACCTGTTCTTTTCCCCTCTTCAACCATTCAATCAAGACCATACTCTTTGTGGATTTCTCTCCTCCTCAGTCAACACGAAACCCTAACCCTAGTAAGGTACGGTTTCCTTACCCACATTTATTTGGCGACTCTACTGGGGAGGTGTAGAATTCATGAAGGGTATGCCCACAACTCAAAGTGGGAGAACTATAGGAAGAGTTTCACCGACACCTAGCATTACTTCACCGGATCCGATTCCGAGGCAAACAAATCAACATTTTTAAGGCACGAATCTGGATCTCGATCAACCCCTCATGGAAGATGCTTCTGAAGGAAGTTCAACATCACCACATATGGCTGATCAACAACAAACCAATGTCAGACAGATGGGCACAGGAAGACAAGGTGAGGAAGCAAGTGGAGAATAAATAACCACGAATGTTGTGCAGTTGGAGATGCTCAAGGCCTTAAAGGAGGCAAGAGAAGGACAAGGGATGATGATGGCCATGATGTCAGAAATGCAAAAGCAACAGGAGGAGATTGGAAATTTTCGTTAGCAGTTAATGCAGATTCCAACCTTTAAAGCTATGTTTCTAGGAAGTTTGTAGGTAGAACGAGTAGGAGTGGATGTCAACAAGGACAATCAGAATGTGCCTCCAGCAACGGAGAGTCAGCCGATTCCAATCATCCATTTAGAGCCCCAAACCAGTGGTGATATACCACAACCCAGAGTGGAAACAAGCCAGCCTCAACCAATCGTCATTCCCACCACACTCCCAGCTTTTTCACAAGTGCAGATACCGACTATACCGAGCCACGCCCAACAAACAAGCCAATAAGTACAAGCAATACAAGCTTTGCATGATGCCAGTGTACACCAGCAGATCCCCTTACCATATACATCACCAGCGTAACAATACATTACAACCCCTCAGAAAGTCCATACAACAAGTTAGTATATGACAAAGGATGATATGCTTGACGTAATCAATCAACTCTGAAGACAGGCAACCAGACCATCAGAATTGGACTTCACTCCACCATAACCGACACATATACAGAGACAGCCTTACCCAACAGGGTATATTGAGCACCCGCCACAATTCCCAAAGTACAATGGAGAAAAAGGGAATGCGAGAGAACATATAGCCAGGTTTGTAGAGTCGATGTCTTCGTGGTTGGGTTATGATGAAGTAATCAACCATAACCTCTTGCTCCGTGAGTTCAGTAAAACATTGACAGATAGTGCCTTCAGTTGGTACTATAATCTAGAGAAAGGGTCAGTCCAAGATTGGGACGATTTGAAGTTATAATTTTTTAAGAAGTTTTTTTATATGCAGAAACAGGTGACCATCGTGGAGTTAATGAGATTCAAACAAAAGCTAAATGAGGAGCTTTTAGATTACGTAGACAGATTCAGGGCTCTAGCACAAAAATGTGTGGAGCCGATTGAGGAGAAGAATCTAGTGAGCATATGCAACAATTGTGCTCTAGATACCTTTAAGCCCCATTTGGTCACTAAAGCATGTGATTCCTTAACAACATTATCAACATTTGCACAAGACTTAGGAGGAATTATGACTTTGCTCGCAAGCTATGCGACTATTACGTGGAAGGGAAAAAGAACTGCTACTATGGCTTTAGCAGATTCTCAGCAAAAGCCACAAGGGGGCAAGAGGGAAAAGAGTGGAAAGAATGAAAGGAACCATGAAAAACCAGGAGATAAGTTTTCCAGACTACCAATCCCAGGGGCTATTACGTGCAGTGCAAAGGCATTCAAGGATTTGTATGAGCAATGGGTAAAACATGGAGTTATAAAACCTCTAAGGCCCAGATTTGTTGTAACAGAAGAGATGAAGAGGAGACCAGACTTCTGTGTATATCACCAGTACGCCGGACATTCCACTATAGATTATTATAGTCTACGAAGGATCTACCATGAGAAATTGGCGGCAGGAGAAATCGAACTGGAAGGAGAAAACAACATGTTGGACAAGCCACTTCCTAACCACAAGGGGAAAGAAACGTGCAACACTATTACTCATTGAATCACCAGAGGGAAAAGAGGTGGAGATGATGGAGAACACAGAAATGATGGAGGACGATTCTGATCCAGGTCTGCAGGTGACCGCATTGATGAACGGCGCTAAGTTCAGGAAATTTTTTGATCAGATCGGATTGACCAAGAAAGAAAGGATAGAAGCGACCAAGGCAATCATCAAAGCTGCCGAAGCACATGAGACTTGCATGGCAGTCAGCAAAGGGTTTGTGAGGATGGTAGAAGAGGAAGAGAACAAATCACTTTCTCTAAGGCTGATAGAGAGGTGAGATATCCACATAATAGACCACTATATGTGACAGCAATAATTAACGGCATAGAAGTGCGGAGAGAGTTCATCGATAATGGATCATCTGTAAATATCATGCCTTACACCGTCTTTAAACAATTAGGTATTCCAGAGAAGAAGATAGTGAGGGAAAAGACAAACATCACGGGGTTCGCTAATCAAAGTACGAGAACCCTCGGATACATCAAGGTGGATATGCAAGTGGGGAAGATTCGAGGACCTGTGATGTTCCATGTAGCAGAGGTTGACGCATCATATCATGTGTTGCTAGGAAGAGCTTGGCAGAATGATTATGGGGGTGGTACCATCAGTTTTTCATCAGTGCATAAAGGGAATTTAGAAAGGCAAGGAGGTCAAGGTACCAGTGACAAGGAACCCTTTTGGGCCAGAGGAGGCACATATCACTGAAGCAACTTTCTTCGATGATGTCGCCGAAGAAGGAGAAAACCATATTGCCAAGCCTGATTCTCTAAAGCTAGTAAGCTAGGAGGAGGTACAAGAGGACAAGTTTGTGTCTGTGAAAAATGAAAAGAAGCAGACCTTAGAATAAGGTGAATGTTTCAAAAATAATAAACCTGTATCAGTAGATGTAGAGAAAGAAGAAAAAGACCCAAGGAAGCGGGTAGCAGACTCGGAGGATGCCCAAAATATAATCAATGCCAAACGGACAGCCCACTCAGAAGCTGACAAAGTAAATAAAAGAAAAGAAGAACAGAAGATTAAGTGGGAAAGAGTAATCAAACCCGATGAAAAGATAGTATTTCGCCTGTGACGGTGCAAGGGGGAGGAGCTCGAAGGTACATCCAAACCTGAGGGCTCAGGAGGCCCCCCCACTCCAAAGAGAAACAAAAGGAAGAAATCATGAAGCAGAAGGTGGAACCAGCTCCAAAATGTTTCAAGGACCAGCCAAAACCTCAACAAAATGAATTGGAGGAAGTTGATCTGGCAACAGGAGAAGGAATGCCAAAGCCGACTTACATTAACAAGGAGTTGAACGCCAACCAAAAAGAAGAGCTGGTGAAGCTACTACGAGAGTATGGGGATGTGTTTATTTGGAACTATAATGAGATGTCGGGGATTGACAAGGAGTTGGTAGAGCATAATCTGAACTTAAGCCCGGGAGCTAAACCAGTGAAGCAAGCACCTCGCACCTATGTACCAGAAGTTGAAACACAAATAAAAGAAGAGTTAAAGAAGTTGTTAGATGTAGGATTCATCAAATCAAATCAACATCCAGTATGGTTATCTAGCATAGTACCAGTAAAGAAATCTAATGGGCAGTTACGAATATACGTGGATTTCAGAGACTTAACATGTATCCGCTACCCAATATAGACACTTTGGTGGATGCAATAGCATATCATGAGATGATGTCATTCATGGATGGGTTTGTAGGCTACAATCAGATAAAAATGTCCATAGAGGATGCGGAGATGACAACCTTTCGTACCCCGTTTGGGAATTTCTACTATATAGTAATGCCATTCGGGTTGAAGAATGTGGGAGCAACTTACCAAAGGGCAATGCACGCCATCTTTCATGACATGATTCATGACATTGTGGAAGACTATGTGGATGACATAGTGGTGAAATCTAAAAAGGAGACAACCCACGTAGAGGATTTAAGAAAGGTGTTTGAACGTTGTCGCAGGTATAAGTTAAAGATGAACCCAAAAAAGTGCGCCTTTGGGATGACATCTGGAAAATTTTTGGGCTTCTTGGTGCACAACATAGGTTTGGAGGTAGACCCAAACAAGGCAAAAGCTATTACAGATATGCCCACACCAAAAATGCAGAAATAGTTGAAGAGCTTTCTAGGGAAAGTGTCCTACATGAGGAGATTCATGCCAGCAGTAGCAGAAGTCACAGAACCTTTTGGAAAGTTGCTAAAGGGAAAGATAGAATGGGACTGAGGGCAGGACCAGCAACAAGCCTTCATGAAAGTAAAAGAAATTTTGGCCTCGGCGAAAATGATGGTAGTACCACAGAGAGGAATACCAATACAGTTGTATATCACATCTACCGCAAAGTCTGTAGGAGGATTGATCACACAAGAGGTAGATGGGGAAAAAAAGCCTGTGTACTACATTAGCCGAATAATCAGAGGACCAGAAACCAGGTACTCACAGTTGGAGAGACATTGTCTGGCACTAGTGTTTGTCGCACGAAAAATGCATCATTATTTTTTGGCACACAAAGTGAAACTTGCAACGAGAACTGACCCGATCAGATACTTGCTAACTAGGCCAGCGTTGGTAGGAAGACCTACAAGATGGATGATGATCCTTTCAGAATATGACATCAAGTGTGTAACACCGAAGGCAATCAGATGTCAGGCATTAGCAGACTGCTTCTTTCGGTTTCGCATGGAGAATATGAACCTCCTTCAGAGGATCTTCCAGGGGGAGAAGTAGACAAAATTGATGTGGTGGATGAAGATTCGAAGTGGTGGAACTTGGCCTTTGACGGGTCATCCACAGAAGGAAAAGGAGGAGCAGGTGTGTTATTAACTACCAAAGAAGGAAAGGAAGTGGCTCTGTCATACAAACTGGATTTCCCTTGCACGAACAATGAAGCAGAATATGAAGCATTCATATTGGAATTATTAGCGGCTAAAGAATTTGGAGCCAAGTGTCTCAAAGTAAAGGGAGATTCAAATCTGATAGTTCAACAAATAAGAGGTCAATTCGCAGTACAGGAACCTATTTTGGCCCTATACAGAACTATAGCACAAAAAGTGATGGAAGCCTTCAAGAAGGTAGTGATTGAGTACGTGCCGAGAGTACAAAACAGACAACCTGATGCATTAGCCACAGTAGTATCTAGAGTGTATGTCAAAGGAGAAGACTTAGATGTGAAGGTAACCAAAAGAATCCTCCCAACCACGGTACTAGAATTATTCCCCAAAGATTTGACAGAAGATTGGAGACATACCATCTCACATCAATTACAAACAAAGGAAGGGAATATATCACCGGCGGATGTGACACCCCCAGAATAGGTATACATAACCCATTCTGAGTTGTCAAATACGTGGTACAGAAATAACTACAACTTTATTAATATAATTGTCGTGCAAAATACGACAACACTTAAACTGTGAGTTTAAATATAAATATTGTCTTCTAGACAATATCCATACCCAAATAAGTCCTCATTACAATTATTGATACATTATTTTACAAAAACGGTGAGGACTACTAAAATAACTTCTAGAACCATCATTCCATACCCCGACTAGTACTCGCTACATTCTCCCATCCTAAGAAGAAAAATGGAACAAAAAGGAAAAGGGTGAGCTCAACTAGCCCAGTAAAGAACATTATGACTAAGATAATATAGAACAAATTATCGTTAGTCTTCAACAAGGAAAAATCTGAGAGAACATAATAAACAACAAGTTTCAGATCAATATTCGCAGCAGAAATAATAATTCATAGAAGAGTTACATAGAGAATGAAATCTACTATTATCTATGAATTTAAAAGTCCATCAATAGTATTTTTATCCCTGTAACATCAATCAATACACATCTTGAATCATATATTCATCTTTTTTTGCACACTACAAGGCCAAAGATATTCATCGATTGGTCAGTGTTCATCTCAACACATTCATCTTTGCACTACTGCCAAAGATATTCATCATAAAATCTTTAATCTTTTGCACTACGAGCCAAAGATATTGAGTTATATCATCATTTAGGATTTGAGGATGATGAAAATATTTTAAAGAAAAGCGAATCCAAATTGAAACAAAAGAATAAATATTAAGAATTAAGTATTTCGGTTTATCCATGTCCAAAAATACCTCATAAATAATCATAGTGGAGTAAAATTCAAGAATGATCAAAACATGGATACAATCAAAGCTAGTATCCATAATAGATATTTTGGACGAAAAACAAAAATTTATTTTTTTACGTGAATAAGTGTAAATGATTCGTGAATAAGTGTCATTATACGTGAATAGTAACTCCAGACACTAAAAGACAAGAGTTTTACAAGAAAAATACTCACAATATTCCGGCATAATGATATTAAAAGAATTAATATCATTTTAAAAAAATAGCATCCCTTACCTCGGAAAGAATTGTACTTCTGGCTGGAATATCAGATATAACGCTGAAAGAACTTGCATCGTATAGCAACACTCAAAGTATTAAACTACTCACAAGAATACACTTAATAATATAGAGAGAGAAAGAGAGAGAAAACTTGTGTTTCTGGTGTGATTTTTAATTATAACCTAAGCACCCTATTTATAGAAAAAAGCTTAGAACACCAAAGCAGAAAATATAATAAAATAATATTATATTTATCAAAATTTCCTACGCACACTAGATTTGCCCAAAAAACATCAGCCACCATGTGGGCTCACTTCACCAAACTCAAAAAAAAAACGTTTTTGTTAAAAAAATATAATTAAAACCTCAAAAATTAATTATTCTAGAACTTCAATAATTCATAATAAATAGCCCTTTTATCAGAAAAATTCAAACCTTATGTCATTCTCATAGGAAAATCCATTCTCTACAACTTTGCAAAAGAAAGTTTTTCCAAATTCCAAACAGAAATTGATCGAAATCACAAAGCAGAAGCGATTTTACGGTATAATCAAATTTACACAAGAAATGGGATCCACCGACATGTTTAACATGTTTTTAACAACTTTTGCAACAAAAATATTCTTCCTCCTCATATATTCATATATCCCACATTCATTGTAAAAATATCACCATTATTATATTATTAAAATAATAATATATTTAAATGAATTATTTTATCAAAAAAGATAAAATATCAATTTTCAACAAATGTCACATTAAAAATTTTCTCCATCTATATCCACATAAAATGAATATTTTCCTTATCATATAAATCAATAATTAATTATTCACAAATAATATTATAAAATCACAATACTGGCAACCAGGCTGATCCCAAGAAAGAGGGGGCTTTCTAATAAGGATCTCTCCTTACTGGCGCGCAATTAGGTGACCAAACCTCTCCTTAGACAGAACTTTCTAGACATTGCCAATAATGTTATCTAATAATATTATTCAGATAATATAAATTATTGCTACAATAATGAAAAATACTGTGTAGTGACAATTATTGAAACAATAGTAATATAAAATATCAACGCAGCAATTATTGAATCAATAAAATAAAATATTAAACAGTAACTACTGTAACAATTATTGAGTAGTGCCTTCTTACGTAAGAGTCAATAATTGGTGTAATACCGTGTGCTACTGTGTTTTAACCACCGAGTATTTCAACAGTATTAACGGTAACAACTACGCCGTTATTTATAAACAACTTATACTTGTCGTTTTCTTCATCCAATCGCTTTCCGTTATGGGGCCCACACAAAGCTGTGTCGTCGTAAGAATATTCCCCGACAGTAATGAATATTTTATAACCACTTGCTTATTTGAAATATTTGTGCATTTTACCCATAACTAACCACACTAATCAAATCAACCCTTACTATTTCAAAACAATAAATAGAGGAAATTAAATTTTATTTATTAATAATTTGGGGTCTTACAACCTCCCCTCCTTATGAAATTTCGTCCTCGAAATTGACGTACGTACCTGGTGTTTCGAAAAGGTTGGGATACCTTGCTTTTATTTCCGTTTCTAACTCCCAGGTCATTTCCTCAATAGCATGATTCATCCACAAAACTTTGACTTGTGGTATGACCTTTGTGCGTAGGACATGCTCCTTCCTATCCAAGATTTTGATAGGTACCTCTTCATACGTTAAGTCTTCAGCTATCTCGTCCGGTTCTAACTCAATAACGTGGTTCGGATCTTTCACATATTTACGAAGAACGGATATGTGAAAAACATTATGAACACGAGACATACTTGGAGGTAACGCGGGTCTATAGGCTACATTTCCTACTCGGTCAAGAATCTGAAATGGACCAATAAATCATGGATTGAGCTTTCCTCTTTTCCCAAATCTTGTAACTCCCTTCCATGGAGCCACACGCAACAATACATGATCCCCAATACTAAATTCCACATCCTTTCGATGAAGATCCGCATAACTCTTTTGTCAATCCTGTGCCATTTGTATACGTTGTCGAATCATTTGGATCTTTTCCTTACTCATACGTACCAAATTGGGTCCCAACAATGTTGCTTTACCCACCTCATCCCAACATATTGGAGAGCGACACTTTCGTCCATACAATGCTTCAAATGGGGCTACACCTATACTTGCCTGATAACTGTTGTTGTAGGAGAATTCCATCAATGGTAAATACTTATCCCAACTCCCCTTGAAGTCTAGGACACAGAGTCTTAATTGATCTTCAAGAGTTTGAATAGTCCTCTCTGATTGTCCGTCATTTTGAGGATGGTATAGAACTAACTAAATCAAAATCGCGTACTATAGCTTTTTGCAAGCTAACCCAAAATCGTGAAGTGAATCTTGGGTCACGATCCGAAACTATGGATCTTGGCATGACATGCAATCTCACAATTTCATTTACGTCACATCTGAGCAAGGCGTTCAAGGAATAAGTCTCCGATCGGCAAGAAATGAGCAGACTTGGTTAATCTATCAACAATAACCCAAATAGCATTTATGCCTTGAGAAACCGTGGGAAGACCCATAACGAAATCCATGGTAATATGTTCCCACTTCCATTTCAGAATCTCAAGTGGTTGCAATGGACCCTTAGGCACTTGATGCTCCGCCTTTACACGTTGACAAGTTAAACACGTCGAGATAAACTTTGCAATCTCTCTCTTCATATTGTTCCACCAAAATGTATGTTGAAGATCACGATACATTTTGGTACTTCCAGGATGGATTGCAAATGGTATATTGTGTGCCGCCATCATTATCTTATACTTCAAATCAGAATCATTAGGAACACAAAGTCTGGAGTGGACTCGAAGTATTCCTTCTTCATCGATTCTTGCTTCTTGAATAGCACCTTCTTGCACTTTCTTCTTCATACGCATCAGCTCCGGATCTGTGGCATGAGCAACTTTAACTTTATCGATTAAAGTTGGTTCTTTGCGTATACTTGACATCATTGCATGGGTCCCCGGAGTCTTGAATTCTATTTTCATCTTTTGTAAATTATACAAAATGGGCCTTTGTGTTGACAACATCGCACTCGTTCCCGCATATGATTTTCTTCTCAACGCGTCAGCTACCACGTTCGTTTTTCCAGAATGGTATTGAATGGTATGGTCGTAGTCTTTCAACAGCTCGAGCCAACATCATTGATGCATGTTGAGTTCTTTTTGGGTGAAGAAATATTTGAGGCTTTTATGGTCTGAATATATCTCCACTTTCTCCCCATATAGATAATGCCTCCAGATCTTTAGCGCGAAAACGACTGCTGCCAACTCTAGATCATGAGTAGGATAATTTCTCTCATATTCTTTAAGTTATCGCGAGGCATAGGCTATGACTTTCCCACGTTGCATGAGAACACATCCTAACCCTTTTCCTGAAGCATCGCTGTAGATAACAAATCCATCCGAACCAGATGGTATTGTCAAAACAGGTGCCGAAATGAGTCTCCTCTTGAGCTCTTGGAAACTTTTCTCGTATTCCTCACTCCATGCTAATTTTATATCTTTTCGAGTCAGCTAAGTTAATGGAGTAGCAATTCAAGAAAATCCTTCCACGAATCTCCGATAATAACCATTAAGCCCGTAAAGCTACGTATTTGACCATCCGACTTGGTTGCTCAACTTTATATTGCTTCAATCTTCGCCGGGTCAACAGATACTCCATGTTTTGACACCACGTGCCCAAGGAATGGTACTTTCTCAAGCCAGAACTCGCATTTCTTTAACTTGGCATAAAGCTTATTTTCACGAAGCCTTTGGAGTACCAGCTTCAAATGGTGCTCATGATCTTCACGACTTTTGGAATATATGAGGATGTCATCAATAAAGACAACAACGAACTGATCCAAATATTCCTTGAATACTCGATTCATCATATCCATGAATGCCGCAGGAGCATTAGTTAATCCAAAAGACATGACTAAGAATTCATAAATGCCTGCACTGGAGTTACAAGGCGGTCTTTGGGATATCCTCGATTCTAATCTTCAGTTGATGATATCCAGAATGAAGATCGATCTTTGAAAAGAATTATGCTCCTTGCAACTGGTCAAACAGGTCATCAATACGAGGTAGCGGATACCTATTCTTAATGGTGACATGGTTCAATTTCCGGTAGTCAATACAAAGTCGCATACTCCCGTCTTTCTTCTTTATAAATTAAATAGGAGCACCCCGAGGAGATGTACTAGGACAAATGAAACCGATGTCCAACAACTCCTGTAGTTGAACCTTTAACTCCTGAAGTTCAATAGGAGCCATTCGATATGGGGCTTTAGAAATGGGCTTTGTACCAGGTTTAAGATCAATAAAGAATTCAACTTCACGTTCCAGGGGTAGACCAGGAAGTTCTTTAGGAAATACGTCAGGAAAGTTAATAACAAGAGGAATATTATTCAAATCTGACGTGTCTTTATTCAAATCCATAACATGGGCTAAGAAAGCTTGACATCCATTTTTTAATAAACGAATGGCTTTATGGCTTGATATAACAGTGATTGATTTTAATGGTTTAGTTTCTTGAATTCGTACAAAAGGTTGGTTAGGAATATGAAACTAACAACCTTACGAAAATAATCAATTTTGGCATGATGAGTAGTTAACCAATCAATCCCTAAAATCACATCAAAAGTAAGTCTCTTTAAAGAGATAAGGTTAACAGGTAATATGATGGTGCCAACTTGGATCAAACAAGATTTATAAACAGTGGATGTAATGAAAGTTTCTCCTCACGGAGTTTCAACAGATAAGTCAAAGTCCAATTTCTCAGGTGTCAAGTTTAAACGTTGAGCACAAGCAGGAGAGATAAATGAATGGGTAGCACCGGTATCTAGTAAGGTATAAACTTCACAAGAATTTATGATTAGCTTACCCGTGATCACCTCATTTGGGTTCCTCGCATTTTGACCGATCCACGACAAACGCTCTTCCGAGGCTGTTGACTTTGACTTTTTCGGGGATGACCTTTTGAGTCACCATCCCCGTTGGACTTGGTTTCGCTATAGTGTAATCTCGAGCGATATGTCCTTCCTTTCCACAATTATAACATACCTTAAACTGTTGTGGGCAGTTTGGGCTGATATATCCTTCTTTCCAGCATTTATAGCATATGACCAGTGGTCGTTCTCCTCCCTTGGAACCAGTTGCTGCTGGTGCTGACGTCTTCACATTGTCATTGTTGAATCTCTTTTTTTTTTAAATCTCCCCCCGACTCACTTCTTCTATTCTCATGGCCATGATTACCACCAGAGTGGTTGCCGCTCTTGTCCGTATTCTTCTTTCTCCGCTGGTTATCATTGTTTCGATGGCTCGCATCACTAAGTATGATCTTGGTTGTGGTCCCTCGGTTGAACGTACTCGTTATCTCGCTCTAATAATTGAGCCACATTGATAACATCCGAATAGAGAGAAAATTTATGAGAAATGAGATCTTGGCGTATCTTGGGTTTCAAACCTCTCTCGAAACATCCGCGTCATCGTTCCTCATTCTCCACCAAATGAGGTGCTGAAACCTAGATAACTCTCGCAAACTTCGCCCGTCTTTGGGACCTTTGTCATGTTGTTTTGTTCTAGTCTAATAAACTCCACTTCCTTCATATGACGAATACTTTTAGGAAAGTACTTGTTATTGAACAGTTTCTGAAACGTTTCTCAAGACATGCTAAGTGCGGCTGGATGGGTATGCTTCATAGATTCCCACCAGTAATCTGCCTCATTACGGAACATAAAGGTGGCGAATGGAACCTTCTGTTTCTCTGTGCATCCCAAGACATCGAATATCTTGGTAATTTGGTTGACCCACGTTTCCACCTTAATCGGATCCGGCTTTCCCCAGAATTCTGGTGGTCCTAACTCCTTGAACTGCTTGGCTATGACAAACCATGAATTGCTATCATTTCCACCTGTATTTTGAACACGAGTCTCCCTCGTCTGATTTTCATGAACTGCAAAAAGCTTCTAAACATCCCATCATTCATCGTCTGATCAGTGGTGTTGTTTATAGGAGGAACATTGCCAGCCTGTTGCACGTTCTCCTCATTGGTGAGTACAGGCGTCTCCACGGTCTCATTTACTCCGATGTTAACATTCTCAGTTGCCATTCTCAAATACTGCCATAAAACAAGGGTTAATTAAACAAATTAACATATCACATAATATCCCTATATTATGACTGACCAACAAATAAGCTTAGGTAGGACACACTAGCGAAGGATTTATTCGTCTCTCCCCTCCTAGTCCCATTCCCTGATCTTCGCCAGAGATTATATCCCTAAGCTCTGATACTAACTGTGACACTCCTAGAATAGGTATACATCACCCATTCTGAGTTGTCAAATACGTGGTACAGAAATAACTACAACTTTATTAATACAATTGTCGTGCAAAATACGACAACACTTAAACAGTGAGTTTAAATATAAATATTGTCTTCTAGACAATATCCATACCCAAATAAGTCCTCATTACAATTATTGATACATTATTTTACAAAAACGGTGAGGACTACTAAAATAACTTCTAGAACCATCATTCCATACCCCGACTAGTACTCGCTACATTCTCCCCTCCTAAGAAGAAAAATGGAACAAAAAGGAAAAGGGTGAGCTCAACTAGCCCAGTAAAGAACATTATGACTAAGATAATATAGAACAAATTATCGTTAGTCTTCAACAAGGAAAAATCTGAGAGAACATAATAAACAACAAGTTTCAGATCAATATTCGTAGCAGAAATAATAATTCATAGAAGAGTTACATAGAGAATGAAATCTAACATTATCTATGAATTTAAAAGTCCATCAATAGTATTTTTATCCCTGTAACATCAATCAATACACATCTTGAATCATATATTCATCTTTGCACTACAGGCCAAAGATATTCATCAGTTGGTCATGTTCATCTCAACACCTGTTCATCTTTGTACTACGGGCCAAAGATATTCATCATAAAATCTTTAATCTTTGCACTACAGGCCAAAGATATTCAGTTATATCATCATTTAGGACTGAGGATGATGAAAATATTTTAAAGAAAAGCGAATCCGATTGAAACAAAAGAATAAATATTAAGAATTAAGATATTTGGTTTATCCATGTCCAAAAATACCTCATAAATAATCATAGTGGAGTAAAATTCAAGAATGATCAAAACATGGATACAATCAAAGCTAGTATCCATAATAGATATTTTGGACGAAAAACAAAAATTTATTTTTTTTCTGTGAATAGTGTCGTATTCGTGAATAGTGTTGTATACATGAATAGTAACCCCGACACTAAAAGACAAGAGTTTTACAAGAAAAATACTCACAATATTCCGGCATAATGATATTAAAAGAATTAATATCATTTTAAAAAAATAGCATCCCTTATCTCGGAAAGAATAGTACTTACATTTGGAATATCGATATATAATATTTGAAAGAACTTCAGAGTATAGCAACACTCAAAGTATTAAACTACTCACAAGAATACACTTAATAATATAGAGAGAGAAAGAGAGAGAAAACTTGTGTTTCTGGTGTGATTTTTAATTATAACCTAAGCACCCTATTTATAGAAAAAAGCTTAGAACACCAAAGCAGAAAATATAATAAAATAATATTATATTTATCAAAATTTCCTACGCACACTAGATTTGCCCAAAAACATCAGCCACCATGTGGGCTCACCTCACCAAACTAAAAAAAAAATGTTTTTGTTAAAAAAAATAATTAAAACCTCAAAAATCAATTATTCCGGAACTTCAATATTTCATAATAAATAGCCCTTTTATCAGAAAAATTCAAACCTTATTTCATTACCATAGGAAATTCCATTCTCTACAACTTTGCAGAAGAAAGTTTTTCAAATTCAAAGTAAATTGGCCAAGAAATCTACAAACCAAGCGATTTTACATTTATAATCAAATTTCAGTTAAGAAATGGGGTCCACCGACATGTTTAACATGTTTTTAACAACTTTTGCAACAAAAATATTCTTCCTCCTCATATATTCATATATCCCACATTCATTGTAAAAATATCACCATTATTATATTATTAAAATAATAATATATTTAAATGAATTATTTTATCGAAAAAGATCAAATATCAATTTTCAACAATTATCACATTAAAAATTTTCTCCATCTATATCCACATAAAATGAATATTTTCCTTATCATATAAATTAATAATTAATTATTCACAAATAATATTATAGAATCACAATACTGACAACCAGGCTGTTCCCAGGAAAGAGGAGGCTTTCCATTAAGGATCTCTCCTTACTGGTGCGCAATTAGGTGACCAAACCTCTCCTTAGACAGAACTTTCTAGACATTGCCAATAATATTATCTAATAATATTATTCAGATAATATGAATTATTGATCGTATAATGAAAAATACTGTGTAGTGACAATTATTGAAACAACAGTAATATAAAATATCAACGCAGCAATTATTGAATCAATAAAATAAAATATTGAACAATAACTACTGTAACAATTATTGAGTAGTTCCTTCTTACGTAAGAGTCAATAATTGGTGCAATACCATGTGTTACTGTATTTTAACCACCGAGTATTTCAACAGTATTAACGGTAACAACTACGCTATTATTTATAAACAACTTATACTTGTCATTTTCTTCATCCAATCGCTTTCCGTTAGAGGACCCACACAAAGCTGCGCCGTCGTACGAATATTCCCTGATAGTAAGAATATTCCACGATCAAACAAATATTCCCCGACAGTAATGAATATTTTATAACCACTTGCTTATTTGAAATATTTGTGCATTTTACCCATAACTAATCACACTAATCAAATCAACCCTTACTATTTCAAAATAATAAATAGAGGAAATTAAATTTCATTTATTAATAATTTGGGGTCTTACAGCAGAGCTTCAGAAATACCGCATCATTAAAGGAGTATTGTACCATAAAGAAGCAGATGGTGTTTTGACAAGATGCTTGGGGAATGATGAAGCAAATAGGATTTTATATCAGGTACATGAAGAAAATTACGGATTGGTAGATATTGAATTGTATCGAAGGTTGCAACGCCAAGGGTATTATTGGCCCGAAATGAAGAAAAAACAGATGCACTTCAAGAACAATGTCTTCCGTGCTAAGAATACCCTGGGGAGGAGGAATGTGCCTTCATTGATGACATAGCAGACTGGCGAAGCCCATATATGGAGTTTTTACAAAGCGGTAGTCTTCCTGTCAAAAATAAGGATGCAATCACGATAAAGAAGAAAGCATAACGATTCTTCTTACAAAACGAAGAGTTGTTTAGAAGAGGGTTTAATGGTAAGCCCTTACGGTGTTTGGAATTAGGAGATGCCAAGGATTTGGTCTACCAAATGCATAAAGATGAACACCAAGGAGAAGCCAAGTTGTATAAACAGTTGATTGATCATGGTTACTATTGGCCTAGAATGGAAGGGGATTGCTTAGAGTTTGCCAAGAAGTGTCACGTTTGCCAAGTTCATGGAAACTTGATTCATGCTTCCGCTATGGATTTGGGGACTTTAGCAACACCATGGCCCTTTCATACATGGGGAATGGATCTTATAGGTCCTGTTCATCCCAATTCAAAGGGTAACATCTGGATCTTGGCCGCCACTGAGATGTACACAAAGTGGGTAGAAGCAATACCCTTAAAGAGGGCTACAGGACCAGCAGTGGCAAATTTCATCAAGGAGCATATTATTTGTCGTTTTGGGATCCCGAATGTCATTTTATCAGACAATGGAACTCCCTTCATCAATAGGGACGTTAAGAAACTGATAGATAGATACAAGGTAAAACATTACAAATCATCTCGTTACTACCCGAAAGGCAACAGACAGGCAGAGGCCACAAACAAAACTTTGATCAAGATTCTCTCAAAAACCTTAGATGATCACCCGAAAACATGGGCAGAACAGTTACCAATAGCACTATGGGCCTATCGAACTTCAAAAAGAAAGCCTACGAGTGAAACCCCATACGCGCTAGTATATGGTGAAAAAGCTGTCTTGCCTGCTGAAATAGAGATCCCTTCGGCAAGGATGAGACTCCGAAGCTTAGTCGAGGAAGAGAATTGACCAGCTGCTCTAGAAGCCTTAGCTGACTTCCGAGACTAAGCTAAAGAAAAATTAGAACGGTACCATGAAAAACTGTGACAATAATTCAATGCTGCAGTGGTACCTCGACAAATTCTGGTGGGGGACTTGGTGCTCAAGACAGCGAATCAAGTCATGAGGGGAACACCAACCACCAAATTTTTCCCTAAATGGGAAGGCTCGTATAGGGTGTGAGAGATCTCCGAAAGCGGATATTGCAAAATATGTCGTGTGGGATCAGATGTTATCTCAGGCCCATTGAACCTAAAATGGGTAAAGAAAAGTTATACTTTCAACTTTAAAAGTAATTAAGGCACCTGAGTTTAAGTCCTTAAATCCAAGAAAGTTACACTTTATCTCTAAAAGTGGCGAACGTTATGCTTTCACCGATAAAAGTAAGATTTATTATTATAAAAATCTAAAACGTTATGCTTTTCGTTAAAAGCAACATGATTATCAATAAAATGTCAAACTTTCACTTATACTTGAATATTTTTTTGATTTTAAAAGTATGAATTCAAGTGTTGGTTTGCGAAAAAAAAACGTGTTTTATTCACATTCATGTTTGCCTTTTTATTATTCAAATTATTGTGTTAGAATATTAATTTGAATAACTTGAGATTCAATGTTAAGCATTGAGTCTTAAAAAAGAAATTCAAATTAAAGACAATTAATAAAGCTAAAGAAACTTTATTCCGATAAAAGGAATATACGTAAATGAGTTTTTTGATATAGGAATAAAAAAATCTACAAAAAGTCATGATCTAAGGGACATGACATATCAAACTGAAGTGGGGGAAAAGTTAGGGCTTCCAATTTAGCAATGGCAACATCACGAGCCTTCACATTGGCGGTTTTCAGCTTCTGAAAAGTTTGAATATTTAACTTCAAACCCTAAAGTTGGGTCTCCAGTTCGTTTGCGGTTTTCTCAATATCCGAAAGTTGTTCTAAAAATGAGTTATTCTCATATTGATACATAGTAACCTCCGACCGTAGTGTAACAATCTGAAAAGTGGAACCGAGAAGATCCAGCCGAGTACGAAAAGGAGACATATCAAAGCCAACAATGGAGAAATCATTAAGCTCACTATTAAATCTATCTAAGTCTTCAGCTCACAAAGAATAGAAAGAAAGACTGTGCAACTCAAGATTAAGACTAGTAAGTCGATCTAAAAAGAAAGTCTGGACGGGGGCCATGCAGATATTCAGACGGTCAAGTGTTTGCAGAAATCTAGTTAAGAGATGATCGAGAATTTCCTGGATGGAAGAAGATATCTGAAAACCCCTCCAAGAAATAAGATCTCCACTTGTATTGAAGGAAGCTTTAGTAAGAGCCACTTCAGAAGCCACCATAAAACCACTCGGGACAAAGGATGAAGAAACAGGTGGCTGATGTGCTGCTGATGACTCCTTAACAAAGGATGAAGAAACAGGCGGCTGTTGTGTTGCTGATAAATCCTTGAAGCCTTGGTCAGTAGGAGGATAACCAAGGTCATCATTAGACGGAAAGGTGGCGACACCCGAATTAAGAGCATCAAATAAAGCAAGCGACTCGACAGATAAGGGCAAATCTTTCTTCTCACTCTAAAAAAAATGATAAAACATTATAGAGAAAGAAAGAAAATATGTATATGTTAACTAAAGAAAATACTCACACTGATGGATAAAGAGTCGTGAGATGCCACTGAAAGCGGAATGTCAGCAATAAGCTCAAACAGATTCCCACTCGAGAAAATAGGAGCCTCACCGGTACCTTCTAGACTCTCATGAGGAGGTGCTATATAAGGCCGTGAAGAAAGAGTTGTACAACCCACAATATGACCCGAACTCACATCAGATAAAGAATCATCAACATCAAGACTAACACGATCATCATGCGATGAAGAAGACTCGATAGCAACAGTGATAGGTTGAGGAGGCCCACAAGTAGTGGAAGCCACAACCGCCTCACCTACAGCACTCGTAGGAAACCCAATAGGAACATCATCATTTTCTTCATCAGCCTCAACAATCTGAAAAACAAGGAAATAATGACATAAGGAAACACGAAAATAGTTGTATGAATGGTTGAAAGACAAATGAAAATGTTACAAAATTTACCAAAAGTTTGCGTTGTTTCTTGACCGGATCCTCAGTTGCCGGCATACTAGAGCTAGCGTTATCAAGGGAGCGCTTTGCCAAAGGCTTTAAGATAAGTGTTTTCCCATTTGGCATTCGTCTAATGACACAACGACTAGCAAGGACCACAGTAGAATCTGTAGGGGGCATCACCTCAGAGTTAGTAATAGCAGATGCTCTCATTTTAGAGAGATTAACTTTGATTTTCTCAGCAGCAAAGGATCCCTAGGGAGGAACTGGAGGAGGTATCCGAGATGAAGCCTATGATGGAAGATTCAAGGAAGTAGTAGGGACCTAAACGGGAGGAACGTCTGGGTCTGCTGACTGTGGAGGAAGAGACTCGGACATTAAAGCCTTACGCTCAAGAAGCCGACTACTATTTGGCCAACGCTCTGAACGAGTATTAGTTCTAGGAGAACATAACATTCTGGCCCATTGAAAACATTCGGGAGGAGAAGTTGGCGGCGAACAAATCATAGTATCGTCCTGCCATTTTTTAAGGTTGATGAGCCAGTAGTTGCGTTCAAAAGTAGTATATCGCCCTTGCTGAGAATCATCTAGTATGACAAAATGAAGAGGGTCATAAGGAGCAGTAGATGGTTTTGGAAACTCCCTTGCAAATGAGGATGATGTGGGGAAAAAATTGAGGAGAGCAATCTCGTAGTCCCTCTGGCAAGAGCGGCCGAAAGGTCGATTCTGGTCAAATCCAAACTGCTTCATGACTCTATGAGGAGAGTAAAGTACGGTGCCAAAACCATCGTCCTCAACAAGATAGGGAAGTTCCGTAGCTCGGAGGAATATGAACCAAGAAAGTGAAGAACCAGTCAATTCCCTGACATTTGAAAAATAACAAAAGTCCCTCTTATATAAGTGAGGCATAGAACCTCCCTTTGGAATAATGGTGTACGGACAGGCAGTGAAATAAAAAAAGTTATTAATATAAAGCCGCAAATCTGAAGTAATCCTATGATCAATCCAACGAGCGTTGCGGGGAATAATATTTGGTGATAAAAAAGGGGATGGATGTTTCCTTCATTTCTGGGACTAGTGCACAGATGTAGAATGGCCCCAAAAGTGTTCGAAGAGGAAGATCTGAAGAAAGGAACATGGAACAAAGCAATTCACGTCATACCTGAATAAATGAAAGAAATATTGATAAGCGAAATAATAATAATAATAATAATAATAATAATAATAATAATAATAATAATAATAATAATAATAAATGAGTGAAACTGAAAAGGGGTACCTTCCGATAGATTCTCTCATAGCGAGGACAGTTTCATCCAAGCGACGATACAAGGTCCCCAAAAAGAGAGCAGCAAGAGGAACCTCTAGACCCCGAGACAACAAAGCCGCTAAGCTAAACATACGGGTCGAGGGACCGTTAATAGGTAACCCAGGGAAGATAAAGTGGGACAACCACATAGCCAGATAAGCAACTAAAGGGAAAGGACAAGGTTCCTCATGAAGAGTAAGAACAGACTCTTTATACACAGAACTATTCCAGTGGCCAGGCTTGTAATCCTGAAAGAAATAACGGATCCAAGATAGCCAGGAAGTCTCCGGATGGTTGGGGGTCTCGAAGTCTGAAAGGATTGTATTGCCTTGGATCCTCGTGGTGTAATTGGAAGCCCGCTTGAAAGCTTCTGTCAAATACGCAACACATTCGGTATCCCTAGGGGACATGCTGGATGAACCGAAAGAAGCTAAAGCAGAAGGATGAAGGCTACAAGATATAGTTTAAAAAATAAATACATAACCCAAGAAAAATGAGGATGAATATACAAAACAGAAGAAAGAATTACTGGTAAATGGCATATACATCCTCTAGAGTAGGGGTGAACTCCCCCCAAGCGGTGACAAATGTACATGTAGAAGAACACCAACGTGAAATCAATAAAGTAAGGGCGTCATAGTCCTATTGGGTACGACGATCCCTACATAGTTGAACACAACGCAGAATCCCAGCTTTATCTAACAACTTCACATAATTGGAATTCCCGAGGATCTCGTCGGTTCAAGATTTCCATCCCTGAAGGCGACTAGATGAGTCAGATAGGAAGCGAACGGGACTTAAAGGATACTCCTATTTTTCGATGCACATGCGGAGAATGTGAGCAGAGCAGGGAAAGCTATTCGCACTTTTGTTAGCTACAACATATAGAACTAAACCCCCTTTGTCAGGTGGATGAAAAGTTGCACGATCAAAATTCTTCGTTCGTTCCCAGAAATCGTCAAAAGGCCCAAAGAAGGGAGCTTTTCCCCACTCGCTAATGAAGGGAATTTCCTTAGTGGTTTTCGGGTCCGCAGAACGTTCGTCAGAATTAGCCTAAAACGAGAGCGATTTAATATGAGAATTCTATGAAACAAGAAAACGAAGTGGAAAGCATTCGACATATAGTACTTACCATGTTAAAGTAGAAATTATGAATACCGAACAAACGATGTCGCCTTGAAAACAATCTCCTTTTGACAATGTCTGGCGCGAAAAAGTCTAAACTCGAATAAGAAGATTTAATCCGGATAAGGAGAGATTAAGGACATCTGAAAAGAAGAAGGAACAAAATTATCAAACGACGAAAAACCCTCTAGGGTTCGATCACCTCGGGATTCGACCACATTGAGATTTGGCCTCCTAAGGTTCAACCACCCTGGGATTCGGTCCCTACTAGGGTTCGCCCGTCCAGGATGGTCCAACTACGGTACCTTGCTTCCTTTCTTGATTCGTTGTTTAATTGATCGGAACGAAGTGCCGCTTGAAGTTCCTTAAAAGTAAGTCTTTCTTTTTAATAAATAAATAAAAAAAGGCTTTGTGATTCAATTCATGATTTTTATTTAAATTAATAATAATAAAAAAAAATAAACGTCACAGCGAAAAAAAAATATACATATATGTATATAAGTTAACAAGCCTTTTGGATTATAAGTTAACAGTTAGTTCTTCTAAATTTCTATTTGCAGGTTGCGTTGTCATAATTAAGAATAGACCCTGCATTAAAAAAAAAATTCTGCAGTATAGAACCTTCATTAAAAAAATAAAAAATAAAAAATAATTTCGGTACAACACATTAATCATGAAAGCGGGTTAAATTTAAATTAATTAAATTTTTTTTGATACATCACGATTATGAATTTGCTTTTGCAGGTTTCATTATCATCATTAAGTTAATATAAGAGTTAGTATAAGAATTGAGCCTGCATTAAAAAAAAAAGAAGAAAAAAAAAAGTTGGCAAGCTTCTGCAGGATTATAAGTTAATAGCTATTTCTTTTAAATTTCAATTTGCTAATGGCGTTGTCATCATTAAGAATAGAGCCTGCATTTTAAAAAAACAAATTCCTACAGAGCATGAATCATGAAAGGCGCTGGATCAGAAAGGAGGTGCAATCATAAAGTAGATTTTCTACTTTTAGGCTTTATCACTTTTTTTTAATATATTATTCTTTTCTTCATCATCCTTTTCCTTCAGCTATGCTCATAAAATTAAAATCTCACACTGACATCGGTCCTAATGAATCTGGTGCAACCAAACAATTAGAAAAAATCAATTCCAGTTGTGCAGTAGGTTCGCATAGTAATGACCGAAAAAACTCAAGTTGCTTTTACCTGAATTGAAAAATGAATCAATTTAATGACGTAATTTTTCCTCTTTAGAATAAGCTTCTCTTCAATACAATACTACTAATATTGTATTCCTTCATCAGCCACAAAGAAGAAACTCAACTTTTCCCTTCTATATATACACAATAAAATACAGAGTATGTATCCTAATAAACTTGTTATTCTACAATATTCAATCTCTGCGAAATTGTTTTGTTTTAGAACTCTAATTGTGGGTGTTTGAAGTTTGAACCAATTTCAAAATAAATAAATATTATACTTAAAAAAACGTGTTAAGCACTGTTTTTGTTAATTGAATATATACTTATATATCCTAATATTTTATTTATATGATGTTACTCATTTTTACCCACAAAACCAAATTTTCTTGAGGCATATTTTACTGTTACGTTTGCCTTTCTAATTAATGCATATTGTCAAGTATTCTATTATGCATCTTCATTTACGAATTATGAATAATTTATATATATTGTTTAATTGTTGCAACTAATCCTCTAATTGACAAGTTTTCAGATTTAATTTGATTGAGCAAGATTTGGAAACAAATTTGATAAATGATTTTTAAGATATTTTGGGAGAGTTCTCTTAGGGTTTCTTTCTCATAAGATTTTTTTGTATTTTTTACGAGGCTTGCAAGATCGAGCTCCGCGGATTGTTCAAAAAATTTGAAGCAGGATTCAAAGACTCGAAATATTTTTGCACGATCGTCACTCCGAAGGCGTGACTCACGTGCAGGGGGAAAATGTGAGTCCGAGTACAAAATTAGGGCTCATGTGTGATCTAAAGAATTAAATGAACCGGAGAAGTCTCCACGTGTTCCGAGGCAGAAGGCTCATGGAGACGACTCATTTTAGGAATTGATTGAGGGATTGGAATGGTGGCTAGAAGGACATGATGATTTAGGCATTATTTAAGTAATTAAGGGTATTTTTAGAATTTCTTCTGAAATCACATGCCAAGCACAAGACCTAGACATGTGCAAGGCACGTGGCCATTTTCCAGGAAACTCTATAAATACCTCATTTCATTTCAATAGAAAGGGACTTTTGAATTCTCTCTAAATTGAAGACTTTGAAGAAGGCTCTTGAATCCTAAGAGTTCTGCACGTATTACTCGAGCAATTGCTTACCTGTTCTTCTCCCCTCTTCAACCATTCAATCAAGACCATACTCTTTGTAGATTTCTCTCCTCCTCAGTCAACACGAAACCCTAACCCTAGTAAGGTACGATTTCCTTACCCACACGATAATTGCACGTTTTGGGGCTCGAAATATTACAGTATAATACCTTCATCTTTTCTTTCATTTTTAATTTAGTCCTTCAAGTATTATCAAACTTGCACCACCTCCCATAATAGTATATCATGTGAATCAATAGTACAATCATGTAACTCAATAATTCTATACATGTGAAAAAAATAATTACAGTATAGTACCTTCATCTATACCTCTATTTTTAATTTAGTCATGCAAGTATTATCAATCTTGAACCACCTCCCCTAATAGTACATGCATGTGAATCAATAGTACACATATGTGAACAAATAGTTATAAGCATGTAAATTAATAGCAATTAATTGCTCATTTATCCGATTAATTACCCGATTGGTGAATATAACCTCTAGACATCAATTATTATCGAAATAAATGTCAATTTCCACTAACAATAATAATCTCAACACAACGGAACTATCAATTTCATCTTTAATCAACACAAACTTATTCATCATTAATATTATAATTCATAATATTTAACAACCAGGTCGTTCCCAAGAAAGAGGGGGATTTCCAATAAGGATTTCTCCCTATTGGTTAATTGATTAGATGACATAACCTCTCCTCGATGTAACTTCTAGACATTGTCGATATTGCAAATAATAATATGAATAACTTGTCGTCTCAATTATTGATTTAATAATAATAAATATTATGCGGATGATCTTTGTGATAATAATTGAATCAATAATATGAGAGATATGATGCAACAATTCTTGTAGCAATAATTGAGTATAAGCGAGTGACTTCTTACATAAGCATCAATAATCAATACCTGGTGTGCTACTTACGCAACCAATGCGTATTCATTGTACTTTTTACTAGGGTAGTTCAACGGTTTAACGGTAAAACTTTCGTCATTATTTTTATAAAAAGATAATTCTGTCATTTTCTAACTACGACAATACTTCCGTTGTGGGGTCCACCAATGATTATGTCGTCGTACGAATATTCCATGTTAAAACAAATATTCCCCGACCAATCGAATATTTTATAACAACTTTCTTACTTTAAAAAATTTTCACATATCACCCTTAACTTTAACCTTTTATCAATTTAACCATTTACAAAATAAAATAATAATTATAAGAAAATTGAATACTTTTATTTCATAAAATTCGGGGTCTTACAATCTCTCCTCCTTATGAAATTTCGCCCTCGAAATTTACGTACGTACCTGGTATGCCGAAGAGGTGAGGATACCTTGTTTAGATTCTAACTCTTGAGGTATAACCTTTGAGTGTTAAATATGATCCTTTTTATCCAAGATTTTAATATGTATCTCCTCATACGTTAAATCTTCTGCTATCTCATCTAGTTATAATTCAATAATGTGGTTCGGTTTGTCCACATATTTACGTAACATCGATACGTAAAAAATGTTATGAACACGCGACATACTTAGCGATAAGGCGAGTTTATAGGCCATAGTTCCTACTCGATCGAAGATTTCAAATGGACCAATTAAATCGAGGGTTGAGATTTCCTCTCTTCATC
Source organism: Panax quinquefolius (assembly GCA_020205615.1). Taxonomy (NCBI): domain Eukaryota; kingdom Viridiplantae; phylum Streptophyta; class Magnoliopsida; order Apiales; family Araliaceae; genus Panax; species Panax quinquefolius. The sequence goes on along the minus strand of CM035157.1, from coordinate 38,204,490 downwards.
GACTCTTGCTTCTAGAATAACGTCTTCTTGAACCTTCTTCTTCGTATTCATCAGCTCCGGGTCTGAAGCTTGAGCGACTTTATCTTTATCGATTAAAGTCGGTTTTACTCGTATATTCGCTATCTTCATGTGGGTCCCTAGAGTCTTTAACTCTACCTTCATCATTTGTAAGTTATACGAAATGGGTTTTTGTGACAACATCGCACTCGTAAACGCATACGATCTTCTACTCAATGTGTCAGCTACCACGTTCGCTTTTCCACGATGATATTTAATGGTATAGTCGTAACCTTCAGCAGCTCGAGCCAACGTCTTTGGCGCATGCTACGTTCGTTTTGGGTGAAAAAATACTTGAGGGTCTTAGAAATAGGTTTTGTACTGGGGTCAATACAAAATTTGATTTCACGCTCTGGGGTAGGCCAAGAAGTCTTCAAGAATACGTCAGAAAATTTATTAACAATAGAAATATCATTCAAAACTATGACTCTCATCCTAAGACTTGGATAGCACGTCATATTGATACCTATCAACTTGCCACCGTTATTCACGGCGTCTCCTACGGATAGTCTGGCTTCGGTGCATTCCATTCAAGGAAGTCACCAGCAAAAGGCTCGGGGCTCTTTATTTATGGCTTGATATGATAATGATTGACTTTAGTGGTTTGTGTTAGAGTTTGTGCTCTAGAGGCCAATTATTTGATATAATTGCTTAATATTTTGATATTATATTTGATTGAATAAATGAATGATTTTATTATGGTTTTATTTACTGCATAATATAAATGTTAACATAATAAAATTCCTTATAATAGTGATACAAATTATATAGATTCAAGTATGTGACTTGAACATGAGATTATATAATTACAATTTGTATCATTATTCTTAAATGTCCCTAGTCGAGTATCATTGTTGATGGGACAACAATGATGCATTGAGACTAGTATGTGGATTGACTGATGACCAAATCTCATTGGTCATAAATATATGAGATATTAAGTCATTCAGAGACAGTACGTGTTAGAGAACGATGTCTTTGGATGGACCCACCATGAGAATTCTATGTGGAGCATTATGCGAAGTGTCATTAGCAATTCTCATAGTGACAATGATGTAATGATCCTTCGACCTGAAATCACTATATTACTACACGGGAATTTATGTATTTTGATATCATCAAAGGTCACCTTTAATAGGGTGGACTATAAAGGTGATTATTGGGTACATCATGAATCGTGTGAGGAATATGAGTGATCTAGATGGAATTTAACCTTCTTATATATTAGGGATGATATCTATAGGCCTCTTGATTGAGTAGGACTATGAAATGCATGGCCATGCTCAAATAGTGATTTGTTTCATATAGTCTACTCATTGATCAAGAAAACTCAGATTAAATTACGAAGAGTATGACACATTCCATGACTTGAGTTTAATCTAGGATATTAAGGTTAAAAGGATTAAATTACATTGAAACATTGGTCACAAAAAGGTTGCATCGAATCATCGATCTTATTATTACTTGGGTAGCAGTGATGCATTACTAGATGCCACTCACTGTTTATAATTTTATAATATGATTTTAAAATTATTGCCAACGTAATAATAACCTATAGGGTCATAAACATAGAACGTTATTAAAAGGGAATTAATTTAAATTGTAAGGATTTAAATATATCATTATGATTTATAGTATTTAAATCGCGAATTTAAATTAAAAGGATGATTTATATATATATATATATATATATATATATATTAATTAAGTAAGACTTAATTAAGATATAATATATATATAAATTCGGATTTTATTTTAATTAGATTAGGGTTTTGATTAATTTTGTTTTATTGCTATATATATGATATATCAGCATATTAGGGAGGTTAATCAAAACAAAACCCTAGCCGCTCTTAGAGAGAGACTAGAGAAAAACAGAAAATCCATTCCTTTTGGTGGCTAGTACTGCAATTCCTTCTTCTGCAGATCGTAGGACGATTCGTGCGGAGCGTTCGTGTGGATACCGTAGAGTCGCAGTCCGTTTGAATTGCGTTGGAGATTCGACCGCATCGATTCAACCAAAATAATCGGTATAATTTTTAAACCACTAGATTAATTTCTGTTTCACATGGATCCTGTTTTTGGGTTTTGAAAATTGCTTTTAATTGTTCTATTTCAGCTACGTTTTATGTGTCAAAACCCTACAATCACATCATTAATTAAAAGTCTATGAGCATATCAATAAATAAAATTACAAGTCTTCATCGCTTGTACATTTTTCCCTTTCCTTTGCTAGTTGAAGGCTCATCTACCTTTTCAATTTTAGCTGCAATAATAATATTTATGCAAGAGTGAGCAAAACAAATGCTCACTAGATATAGCAATGAATCAGCAAGAATATAATAACTGCCAACGAATAGGCTCATCAAAACTGAATAGTACTCTATCAATGATAACCAAATATTGGAATCAAAATATGGAATATATATAACTGAGGGTCATAAGACCAGGAACTATGTCCACAGTTGTAAGAAATCTTTCAACTCCAACTTTAACAGTTATAAGACTATAAGGACTCCTCGTACTTAGGGGGATCAGCCCTTCGTATAATATATTGTGTACAAACACTTCAACGCTAAGCGTAAGTTATCCCCTAATAATAATAGGGTTGTTCATCTCAGTATTTAGAGTACAAGTCCGCACCAAAGAAAGTTTGGTTTGGATAAGCTTTCAAGGGTAATTTGAAGTTTAACGATCATCAACTAGAGGACTACTTGAATCAATAGTGTTTGATAACACAACAATTGACCAATAATAACATAATATGGAACAATGAATAAGTGTAAGCGAACTAACTATATCTTAAACTCATGCCTAGAAACAACTACAAAGCATAAGTATTTAATGGCAATAAACCTTGCTTGAATAATATTAAGCTAGGACTATGAATTGTTGAGTATATCTTAAATAATAGCAAGCTGAAAATAAAGCTTTCTCATTATGAGAATAGCTTGTGTCAAGTAAATGAGATAAGATAATTCAACATTAGAAATTAGAATTCACGAAAATTACATTCATAATACATGAATGACAATAAAGAAACTTGATAAACAATAAACAAGTTAGAATACATCAATGAATATTGGAATTCAAAGTTGTTCAAATAAAGTTAAAGTCATAGCTAGCTTGCTCAAATAATGGTTAGGGATACAAGAGTTCGCTTAATGAAAGTTTAAAGTAAGGAACTTGCTCAATGTAAAAAGAGAAGTTTAGAAACTTGCCTCGAGCGTAAGCTATAATATTAAACTCACGTTCACCTACACATAAGTTTAGAACCACAATACCTATTAGATATACTAACATACCATAACATATACATTTCTAGTTAAATTTGTTATTTCAGTACAAGCCTTACATTACCATTTACATTTCAGACATTCAAAGTGTTGTCTTCACAACACTTGTCTAACATTCATTGTGTAAACTAAGTTATAACATAACACGTTCATAACTTATAATCATTTTACAAAGTTGAAATTATCATTGTCATTACATAATTCTGTTTTGAACTCCTTACTACATGTTTGTTACTTTAATGTATCATTGAACTCAATTATTAAAGCATCCAAGGTCTGCAGCAGTAACAAAATTCACCATCTCGTAGCGGGTATATTGCAATTTGCACCATACACAGACTTTGGGACCTGCAGTAAATTACAAGCTTTTTTTAGCATTGGCACTAAGCCAAGAATCGCTACGGTGCATGTATGAATAAAGGAGAGACGACTATGAGCGATGAGCAGACTTTAGCCCAACTGACATGAATTTCACCCACTAAACAGTAAATTTAACACCAACAATTGTTATAGAACAATTACAAACATGTTTGTTAACATATTCCTCAGCATAGAACAATTTAACAACAATTATACTAGTTTAATTCCTTCAAATTTCATATCTTCATATAAAACTTCATGTTTAAGTTCCTTAGACAAAAATCAACACTATTATTTCAATTTTACACCGAATCACTTCGTTCAAATTACGTTATGCTCATTTCTTAATGAACTAACATCATTAAGCTTCAATTTATAGTTTATCATACTAATTAACCATCAAAATTGATACTTACATAAGCCACATAAGAAATATTCATCAAACATACACTGTCATTCTTTTTCTACTGTTATACGAAATTAGCATGCAATTTCCTTGTTTAACTACAACTTCTAACATCACAACTCTACATAATTACCATAAACAGGTTACATAACAACAATTTACAGAAAATTAGAATTCTCAGAACATATAGTTTTTGCTGTAAATTCATCTATACATATACATATAGGTATAATATGGAGATTATGGAAAAATTACCTTCAATTTGTTAAGATAATCCTTGCTAATCAACTAATAATCTCCTTGAAAAATTCTTAGGTCTCCTCTCAATGTCTCTCAAATTCTCTGTATTCTCTCAAGTTCTCTGTATCTCACTCTGAACTCTCAGACTTAGACAAACAACTAAGTATGCGTAAACCAAAACTGATATGGCCTTAATAACTATATCAGTTACTAAAATAAACGTATATATTATAAATATATTATATTTATTATTTTATTTATTTTATTTATATTATTTAAATTTAAAATTTAAAAATAATCCAAAAGCCATAAGGCTTTGTTTGGCAAAACCCTTTAAAATTTAAAGACTTAATATTTTAAGCCTTGTTTGGCAAAACTAAATTAAATTCTTTTAATTTTATCTTAATAAACAATTTAGTTTATAATTTATAATTACCTCTTATTTATTTGGATTTCCATATCCAACATTAATCAATAAATTAACTAAACACTATATTTTAAATAAATTTACCATTTAAACAAATATTACCAAATTATAATTGCATTATAATTTTATTTAATATTTTAATATACCATTTAAATTATTAAATCAAACACAACAATATAACATCTCATGTCATATTACATCTCTCTAAATTATAAATTATTTTAATTTAGAATAATTTAGTAACAACCATCACATCAATAAATATTTATACAACAATAAACATCTCAAATAAATATCAAATAAATATTTATATAATTCAATAAATATTTAAAATTACAATTTAAAATTTCGGATTGTTACATCCTTCCCTCCTTACAAGGATTCTGTCCCCGGGATCACAATTTAAACAATCAAATCGTCACATTCTTCCCTACTTACAAAGATTCTGTCCCCAGAATCGAAGACACAGACTAAACAAATAACTCAGGGTAATTCTTCATCATTTCATATTCGAGTTCCCACGTAGCCTCTTCGACGTTGTGGTTTTTTCATATCACCTTCACAGAAGGTATCACTTTATTCCTGAGCACTTGTTCTTTCCTGCCAACTATCTGGATAGGAATCTCTTCATAAGATAAATCTTTACTGAACTGCAACGGTTCATACTCGATCACATGCTTGTAATCAGGTTTATACGGTCGCAACACCGACACATGAAAAACATTGTGCACATGCTCTAATTCTGGAGGTAAGGCTACTTCATAAGCTACCTCTCCTACTCTTCGTAGAATTTTGAAAGGTCTAATAAACCTTGGGCTGAGCTTTCGTTTCTTGCCAAAATGAATTTTCCCCTTCTAAGGAAAAACTTTCAGGAACACTAAATTTCCTGCTTCAAATTCACGACTTTGCCTGTGTTGATCAGCATACTTTTTTCTGTCGATCCTGAGCAGCTACCAATCTTGCTCTGATGAGTTTTATAACTTTAGCAGTCTGCTGTACCAGTTCTGGGCCTAATAGTTGACGTTCACCAACTTCATCTAGCATAGTGGAGTTCTGCATTTTCTGTTGTATAATGCCTCGTATGGCGGCATGCCAATGCTTGCATGGCAACTGTTGTTGTATGCAAATTTCACCAACGGTAGATGATCATCCCAGTTTCCTTTGAAATCCATGATGCACGCTCTAAGCATATCTTCTAGCGTCTGAATTATTTTTTCGATTTGCCCATCAATTTGTGGATGATATGCCGTACTCATCTTCAATTGCGTTCCCATGCATTCTTGAAGTTTCTTCCAGAAATTTGATGTGACGCCCCCAAAATAGGTATACATCACCTATTCCGAGTCGCCAAATACATGGTACAGAATACAAATACAATCTTAAATATACAACATAAGCTGTGAGTTTTAATACAAACATTGTCTTCTAGACAGTATTAAAACTCAAAATAAGTCCTCAATACATTTATTAACACACTATTTAACAGAATAGAGAGGACTACTAATGCACCATCTAGGACCATCACTCCGTTCCCCGACTCGTCCTAGCTACGTTCTCATTTCCTGAAGAGAACAGTGAAAGAAAGGGTGAGCTCAACTAGCCCAGTAAGAAATATTATAACTAAGATAATGCAGAATAAATTATCATTAGCCTTAAACAGTGTTAAACTGATACAATATAACAAACATCAAGTTTAACTGCAGCGGATCAAGCAATCCATTAAAAGAGTCAAGTAGAGAATAAAATCTACTATCTTTTATGATTTAAAAGGTTTTTCATCACTTTTATCGCTGAGACTCAAATTTTTAATAAATAATCCACATCATCGAATCACCCCCGCACTTCACGACCAAGGATATTCTTAATATATATCACGACCACAAATTATCCATGCACTACGGGCCAAGGATATTCGTGTATTCATCAACGGTCCTTATCATGCCATAAAACAATTCATCTTTGCTCCCTTGGTCGAAGAGAATCCATAGCCATAATCATACCAAAAACTGTCCATCAATGCACTACGGGCCAATGAGGACTTTTTCCACATCATTTGTAACATTACGATTATGATTATACCGAATAATCCCTAGTTATAATCATACCAAGTCCATCTATGCACTATAGGCCACAGATGACTTTCAACATAAAATAAACGTGAGGGTGATGACAATGATATAAGAATTCAATAAAACAAGTTCAAGAATTAAATTATCCAGGAACTAATAACGTCCAAATTGTCAACATGATACTTCTTTATAGAGTAAAATTCAAGAATGCTCAGAAGAATATTTCCATAAAAAGATACTGGATGAAGCATAAATATCAAGGTTATTCCACTAATTTCATGGAGTATAGAATTCAAAACTTTAACCAACGGAGTATAATCAAGAATGAAATAACAAAAGAAATCACCATGCATGCGGTACTTTGCATAGATAGGTTATTCCAATAGAATAATAAATAATGAGAACCGGTCGCGTAATGTCTGAGGCCAAGGCATGATATTCCAACAGAATAATAAAGAATGGAATAACAACAGAAATCACCATGCATGCGGTACTACGCATTGATAGGTTATTCCAACAGAATAATAAATAACGGAACGGTCCCACAGAAAAAAGCGCTGACGAGGATACTCAATGAATAATAAAGAGCGGAACCAGTCCCAGTATAAAAACACACGTACATGATATTCCAATGAATAATAATAAAGACGTAAACTAGGTCCGACGTAAAATGCATGTGACAAGATATTCCAATGAATAATAAAGAATGGAATAACAACAGAAATCACCATACATGCGGTACTTCTTGATGTACGAGTTATTCCAACAGAATAATAAAGAATGGACTAACAGAAGAATTTCACCAAATATAGGATATCCCGCGTATACAGGTTATTCCAACAGAATAATAAAGAATGGAATAACAAAAGTTCTCTTCATGAATACAAAAGAAATAATACCCCTTACCTTAAGAAGAAGAGTACTGGATGTAGGAGTAGTGAAATAGCAGAATACTTTTTTTCTTTCTCTCTATAATTTCTCTCTATAGAGTTTCAGTGAATTCGTAAGAAATAATGAAGGAATGAGCTTCTATTTATAGAAGAATGGACTGCATAGTAACTAATTCATGAACGATCCAGATTGATTTACTTTTAATCGAACGGTCCATATTTAAAGCAAAATCTTTTAAATAAAATATAATATATTCTATTTATAATCTAATAAAACGAATAACTTTATAAAAGTATTACATTTTATATAAAAAGTTTTACTATGCAAAATACTATCACGCAGCACTATGCAACACTATCGCAGTACTATGCAACACTATGCATAATAAAATATAATATATATTTTAAGTATAGTCTAATAAATACGAGATAACTTTATAAAAGTATTACATTTTATATAAAAAGATTTTCTTATTGCTTTAATAAAGCGAATAACTTTATAAAAGTATTACATTTTATATAAAAAGCTTTTTACATTTTATTACAATAATAATACTAATAAAACAAAACTTATATATATATATATATATATATATATATATATATATATATAACAATCAACAATAATTGAATCAAAAAGCGTGAGATACTATGCAAAGACTCATCAGAGCAATAATTGAACAAAAAGCGTGTGACTTCTCACGTAAACATTAATAATTAATACCGTAGTGCTACTACGCAACCACGCCAGACATTCTTTGTACTTTTACTACCTGAAAGTAGTTCAACAAAGATCAATCAGCGGTAAAACTTCCATTTGTTATTTTCAAAAAAAAATATTTTTGTCGTTTTCTCATTAAAACAATAATTCCCTTGTGGGGTCCACCAATGATTATACATTTGTTATGCTTAATATTTCTCGCTAAAATGAATATTCCCCGACCAATCGAATATAATACAACAAGTTGCATACTTTGCAAAATTTATAAATACTACCCACAACTATAACATTATATCAAATCCACACCATAATATTAAAAAAAAAAAAGAAATTTAAATCTTTATTCATAAAATCTGAGGTCTCACAATCTCCCCTCCTTATGAAATTTCGCCCTCGAAATTTACTCACGTACCTGGTATGCTGAAGAGGTGAGGGTACCTTGACTTCATTTCAGATTCTAACTCTTGAGGTATAACCTTTGAGTGTCAAATATAATCCTTCTTATGCAAGATTTTAACACGTATCTCCTCATACGTTAAATCATCCGCTATCTCACCCGGTTCTAAATTAATAATATGGTTCGGGTCGTCCACATATTTACGTAACGTCGATACGTTAAAAATATTATGAACACGCGACATACTTGGCGGTAAAACGAGTTTATAAGCCACAGTTCCTACTCGATCAAGTATTTCAAATGGGTCAATTAAATTGAGGGTTGAGATTTCCTCTCTTCGTCGATTCTTGCTTCTAGAATAACGCCCTCTTGAACCTTCTTCATTCATCAGCTCTGAGTATGTAGCTTGAGCGGCTTTAACTTTATCGATTAAAGTCGATTCTAATCGTATATTTGTTATCTTCACGTGGGTTCGTATATTCGCACTCGTAAACACATACGATCTTCTACTCAACATGTCAGCTATTACGTTCGTTTTCCCATGATGGTATTGAATGGTACGATCGTAATCTTCAACAGCTTGAGCCAACGTCTTTGGCGCATGTTACGTTCGTTTTAGTTGAAGAAATATTTAAGGGTTTTAGAAATGTGTTTTGTACTGGGGTCAATACAAAATTCGATTTCACACTCTGGGGTAGACCAGGAAGTCTTCAAGAATACGTCAAGAAATTTATTAACAATAGAAATATCATTCAAAATTGTGACTCTCATCCAAGACTTGGATAACACGTCACATTGAAACTTATCAACTTGCCATCGTCATTCACAACGTCTCCTACAGAAATTCTGGCTTCGGTGCATTCCACACAAGAAAGTCAACAATGAAAGGATCGGGGCTCTTTACTTATGGCTTGATATGACAATGATTGACTTTAGTGGTTTGGTTACTTTGAATTCGCATAACAGGTTGGTTAGGAGTATGAAAGATAACAACCTTACAAAAAACATGATGAATAGTTAACCAATCGATTCCTAAAATCACATCAAAGGCAAGTATTTTCAAAGAGATACGATCGACAGGTAACGTGAAAGTATTGATTTGAACGAGATTTATAAATAGTGGAGGTAACGAAGGTTTCTCCCAACTAAGTTTAAACAGATATATCAAAGTCTAACTTCTCCGGAGTTAACTTCAAACATTGAACACAACTAGGTGAAATAAAAGAGTGAGTAGAACCGATATCTAACACGGTATAGACTTCGCAAGAGTTTATGAATAACATACCCGTGATAATTTTATTCAGGTTCCTCGTCACAAAAAAAATGCTCTCTCTTAAACTACCGGCTTTGGCTTGTCTAGGACATCCTTTGGCATCACTATCCCAGCTGGACTTGACTTCACCATACGACAAAATCGAGCTAGGTGACCTTCTCTTCTGCAATTAAACCACGCTTTAGATTGCTGCGTATAGTTTGGACGGATGTGTCCCTCCTGTCCGTATTTGAAACATACGACAGATGGTCGTTCTTCTTCCTTTGAAACGGGTGTTGGTGCCGACGTCTTCACGTCATTGTTGAACCTTCTCTTCTTGAAATGTCCATTCTTATTGTTTTGGCCATGATTACCACCGAAGTGGTTACCATTTCTGGTATGTTGATTCCCTCCATGCTTATTGTCATCGCTTCGATGACTGCTCTCACTAGTATTATCATTTTGCTGGCTGTTATCTTTTGGTTGGGTTGACTCATTATCATATTCTAATAACTGAGCCCTATTAAAAACATTTGAATACAAACACAGTTTATGAGAGATAAGATATTGATGTATCTCAGGTTTCAAACCTCTTAAAAACATTCGCGTCATTCTCTCTTCATTATCAACCAAATGGGACGCAAACTGGGACAACTCGGCAAACTTGGCTTCGTACTGCGACACGATCATGTTTTTTTGCTCCAGTTTGATGAACTCTACCTCTTTCATGTGATGAATACTTTAGGGAAAGTACTTGTCGTTAAACAGTTCTTGGAACTTCTCCCAAGACATCTTCAGTGCGGCATGTTGAGTACGCTTTACAGATTCCTACCGAAGAATCGCCTCCGCCAAACAACATGAAGGTGGCAAGGGAACCTTTTGCTCCTCGGAGCATCCCAAGACATCAAATATCTTGTTGATCCATTTTAATCCACGTCTCGCCTTTAAGTCGTTTTTGGCTCTCCAAAAACTCCTGGTGGTCCCAGTTCCTTAAAGCGCTTGGCGGTGATCGTCCAGAGAGTTGCCAATATTTCCACCTGCATTTTGGACAGGAGCTGCTCTTGCCTAATGTTGCATGAATTGCATAAAGCCTCTGAACATTCCATCGTTCATCATTTGGTTAGTGTTGTTGTTTGCCTGAGGAATGTCGCCTTCGATGCACATTATTATCCATTTATTGATCTGTGGAGACTCAGCGGTCTCACGTGCTCCATTGATATTCTCAACATTCTTGGATGTCATTTTCAACACCGCCATAAAATAAGGGTTAAATAACATATCACATATTATCCCTATACTCGACGAGACCAATTAAATACCAAATAAACTTAGGTAGGTCATACTAGCGAAAGAATTTCTGTCTCTCCCTCCTAGTTCTTGTCTCACATCTTAGCTGTGGATCATATCCCTAAGCTTTGATACCAATCGTGACTTCTATCCCTTAACACGGATAGCACCTCACAATGATACCTATCAACTTGCCACCGTTACACACGGCGTCCCCTACGGAAAGTCTGGCTTCAGTTCATCCCAAGACTTGGAAGTCACCAGATAAAGGCTCGGGGCTCTTTTCTATGGCTTTGATACCAACTGTGACGCCCCCAAAATAGGTATACATCACCTATTCTGAGTCGCCAAATACATGGTACAGAATACAAATACAATCTTAAATATACAACATAAGATGTGAGTATTAATACAAACATTGTCTTCTAGACAATATTAAAAGTCAAAATAAGTCCTCAATACATTTATTAACACACTATTTAACAGAATAATGAGGACTACTAATGCACCATCTAGGACCATCACTCCGTTCCCCAACTCGTCCCAGCTACGTTCTCATTTCTTGAAGAGAACAGTGAAAGAAAGGGTGAGCTCAACTAGCCCAGTAAGAAATATTATAACTAAGATAATGCAGAATAAATTATCATTAGCCTTAAACAGTGTTAAACTGATACAATATAACAAACATCAAGTTTAACTGCAGCGGATCAAGGAATCCATTAAAAGAGTCAAGTAGAGAATAAAATCTACTATCTTTTATGATTTAAAAGGTTTTTCATCACTTTTATCATTGAGACTCAGCTTAATAAATAATCCACATCATCGAATCACCCCTGCACTACGACCAAGGATATTCTTAAGTATCACGACCATAAATTATCCATGCACTACGGGCCAAGGATATTCGTGTATTCATCAACGGTCCTTATCATGCCATAAAACAATTCATCTTTGCTCCCTTGGTCGAAGAGAATCCATGGCCATAATCATACCAAAAACTGTCCATCAATGCACTACGGGCCAATGAGGACTTTTTCCACATCATTTGTAACATTAGGATCATGATTATACCGAATAATCCCTAGTTATAATCATACCAAGTCCATCTATGCACTATAGGCCACAGATGACTTTCAACATAAAATAAACGTGAGGGTGATGACAATGATATAAGAATTCAATAAAACAAGTTCAAGAATTAAATTATCCAGGAACTAATAACGTCCAAATTGTCAACATGATACTTCTTTATAGAGTAAAATTCAAGAATGCTCAGAAGAATATTTCCATGAAAAGATACTGGATGAAGCGCAAATATCAAGGTTATTCCACTAATTTCATGGAGTATAAAATTCAAAACTTTAACAAACGGAGTATAATCAAGAATGAAATAACAAAAGAAATCACCATGCATGCGGTACTTCGCATAGATATGTTATTCCAATAGAATAATAAATAATGTAACTAGGTCAAAGGTAATGTCTGAGGCCAAGCATGATATTCCAATGAATAATAAAGAATGGAATAACAACGAAATCACCATGCATGTGGTACTACGCATTGTGAGTTATTCCAACGAGAATAATAAATAACGGAACCGGTCCCACAGAAAAGCGCAGTATGACGAGGATACTCCAACAGAATAATAAAGATGGAACCAGGTCCGGTATAAAACACACAGGATATTCCAACAGAATAATAAAGACGAAACTAGGTCCGACGTAAAATGCACAAACAAGATATTCCAACAGAATAATAAAGAATGGAATAACAACAGAAATCACCATGCATGCGGTACTTCGCATAGACAGGTTATTCCAACAGAATAATAAAGAATGGACTAACAGAAGAATTTCACCAAGTATAGGATATCCCGCGTATACAGGTTATTCCAACAGAATAATAAAGAATGGAATAACAAAAGTTCTCTTCATGAATACAAAAGAAATAATACCCCTTACCTTAAGAAGAAGAGTACTGGATGTAGGAGTAGTGAAATAGCAGAATACTTTTTTTCTTTCTCTCTATAATTTCTCTCTATAGAGTTTCAGTGAATTCGTAAGAAATAATGAAGGAATGAGCTTCTATTTATAGAAGAATGGACTGCATAGTAACTAATTCATGAACGGTCCAGATTGATTTACTTTTAATCGAACGGTCCATATTTAAAGCAAAATCTTTTAAATAAAATATAATATATTCTATTTATAATCTAATAAAACGAATAACTTTATAAAAGTATTATGTTTTATATAAAAAGTTTTTACTATGCAAAATACTATGCAGTGCATTTATCTAACACTATGCATAATAAAATATAATATATTTTAAGTATAGTCTAATAAATACGTATAACTTTATAAAAGTATTACATTTTTATATAAAAAGATTTTACTATTAGCCTAATAAAACGAATAACTTTATAAAAGTATTACATTTTATATATAAAAGCTTTTACGTTTTTATTACAATAATAATACTAATAAAACAAACTTTATATATATATATATATATATATATATATATAACAATCAACAATAATTGAATCAAAAAGCGTGAGATACTACGCACGAACTCATTGTGAGCAATAATTGAACAAAACCGAGTGACTTCTCACGTAAACATTAATAATTAATACCGGTGTGCTACTATGCAACCACAGCGTATTCTTCGTACTTTACTACTAGAAAGTAGTTCAACAAAGATTATCAACAGTAAAACTTCCATTTGTTATTTTCAAAAAATATTTTTGTCGTTTTCTCATTAAATGATAATTCCTTGTGGGGTCCACCGATGATTCTTATTTGTTATACGAATATTCTCTGCTAAAATGAATATTCCCCGACCAATCGAATATAATACAACAAATTTCATACTTTGCAAAATTTATAAATACTACCCACAACTATAACATTATATCAAATCCACACCATAATATTAAAAAAAAAATTCGAGAAATTTAAATCTTTATTCATAAAATCTGAGGTCTCACAATCTCCCCTCCTTATGAAATTTCGCCCTCGAAATTTACTCACGTACCTGGTATGCTGAAGAGGTGAGGGTACCTTGACTTCATTTCAGATTCTAACTCTTGAGGTATAACCTTTGAGTGTCAAATATAATCCTTCTTATGCAAGATTTTAACACGTATCTCCTCATACGTTAAATCATCCGCTATCTCACCCGGTTCTAAATTAATAATATGGTTCGGGTCGTCCACATATTTACGTAACGTCGATACGTTAAAAATATTATGAACACGCGACATACTTGGCGGTAAAACGAGTTTATAAGCCACAGTTCCTACTCGATCAAGTATTTCAAATGGGTCAATTAAATTGAGGGTTGAGATTTCCTCTCTTCGTCGATTCTTGCTTCTAGAATAACGCCCTCTTGAACCTTCTTCATTCATCAGCTCTGAGTATGTAGCTTGAGCGGCTTTAACTTTATCGATTAAAGTCGATTCTAATCGTATATTTGTTATCTTCACGTGGGTTCGTATATTCGCACTCGTAAACACATACGATCTTCTACTCAACACGTCAGCTATTACGTTCGTTTTCCCACGATGGTATTGAATGGTACGATCGTAATCTTCAACAGCTTGAGCCAACGTCTTTGGCGCATGTTACGTTCATTTTAGTTGAAGAAATATTTAAGGGTTTTAGAAATGTGTTTTGTACTGGGGTCAATACAAAATTCGATTTCACACTCTGGGGTAGACCAGGAAGTCTTCAAGAATACGTCAAGAAATTTATTAACAATAGAAATATCATTCAAAATTGTGACTCTCATCCAAGACTTGGATAACACGTCACATTGAAACTAATCAACTTGCCATCGTCATTCACAACGTCTCCTACAGAAATTTTGGCTTCGGTGCATTCCACACAAGGAAGTCAACAATGAAAGGATCGGGGCTCTTTACTTATGGCTTGATATGACAATGATTGACTTTAGTGGTTTGGTTACTTTGAATTCGCATAACAGGTTGGTTAGGAGTATGAAAGCTAACAACCTTACAAAAAACATGATGAGTAGTTAACCAATCGATTCCTAAAATCACATCAAAGGCAAGTATTTTCAAAGAGATACGATCGACAGGTAACGTTAAAGTATTGATTTGAACGAGATTTATAAATAGTGGAGGTAACGAAGGTTTCTCCCAACTAAGTTTAAACAGATATATCAAAGTCTAACTTCTCCGGAGTTAACTTCAAACATTGAACACAACTAGGTGAAATAAAAGAGTGAGTAGAACCGGTATCTAACACGGTATAGACTTCGCAAGAGTTTATGAATAACATACGTGATAATTTTATTCGAGTTCCTCGTCACAAAAAAAATGCTCTCTCTTAAACTACCGGCTTTGGCTTATTCAGGACATCCTTTGGCATCACTATCCCGGTGGACTTGACTTCACCATATGACAAAATCGAGCTAGGTGACCTTTTCTTCTGCAATTAAAACACGCTTTAGATTGCTGCGTATAGTTTGGACGGATGTGTCCCTCCTGTCCGTATTTGAAACATACGACAGATGGTCGTTCTTCTTCCTTTGAAACGGGATTTGGTGCCGACGTCTTCACGTCATTGTTGAACCTTCTCTTCTTGAAATGTCCATTCTTATTGTTTTGGCCATGATTACCACCGAAGTGGTTACCATTTCTGGTATGTTGATTCCCTCCATGCTTATTGTCATCGCTTCGATGAATGCTCTCACTAGTATTATCATTTTGCTGGCTGTTATCTTTTGGTTGGGTTGACTCATTATCATATTCTAATAACTGAGCCCTATTAAAAACATTTGAATACAAACACAGTTTATGAGAGATAAGATATTGACGTATCTCAGGTTTTAAACCTCTTAAAAACATTCGCGTCATTCTCTCTTCATTATCAACCAAATGGGACGCAAACCGGGACAACTCGGCAAACTTGGCTTCGTACTGCGACACGATCATGTTTTTTTGCTCCAGTTTGATGAACTCTACCTCTTTCATGTGATGAATACTTTAGGGAAAGTACTTGTCGTTAAACAGTTCTTGGAACTTCTCCCAAGACATCTTCAGTGCGGCAGGTTGAGTACGCTTTACAGATTCCTACCAGTAATCTCCCTCTGCCAGCAACATGAAGGTGGCAAAGGGAACCTTTTGCTCCTCGGAGCATCCCAAGACATCAAATATCTTGTTGATCTGTTTAATCCACGTCTCCGCCTTAAGTTGTTTTGGCTCTCCAAAAAACTCTGGTGGTCCCAGTTCCTTAAACTGCTTGGCGGTGACCGTCCGAGAGTTGCCAATATTTCCACCTGCATTTTGGATAGGAGCCGCTCTTGCCTAATGTTGCATGAATTGCATAAAGCCTCTGAACATTCCATCGTTCATCATTTGGTCAGTGTTGTTGTTTGCCTGAGGAATGTCGCCTTCCTGATGCACATTATCCTGTTTATTGATCTGTGGAGACTCAACGGTCTCCTGTGCTCCATTGATATTCTCAACATTCTTGGATGTCATTTTCAAATACTGCCATAAAATAAGGGTTAAATAACATATCACATATTATCCCTATACTCTGACCGACCAATTAAATACCAAATAAACTTAGGTAGGTCATACTACCGAAAGAATTTCCGTCTCTCCCCTCCTAGTTCTTGTCTCACATCTTAGCCAGGGATCATATCCCTAAGCTTTGATACCAACTGTGACTTCTATCCCTTAACCTGGATAGCACCTCACAATGATACCTATCAACTTGCCACCGTTACACACGACGTCCCCTACGGAAAGTCTGGCTTCAGTTCATCCCAAGACTTGGAAGTCTCCAGATAAAGGCTCGGGGCTCTTTTCTATGGCTTTGATACCAACTGTGACGCCCCCAAAATAGGTATACATCACCTATTCCGAGTCGCCAAATACATGGTACAGAATACAAATACAATCTTAAATATACAACATAAGCTGTGAGTTTTAATACAAATATTGTCTTCTAGACAATATTAAAAGTCAAAATAAGTCCTCAATACATTTATTAACACACTATTTAACAGAATAGTGAGGACTACTAATGCACCATCTAGGACCATCACTCCGTTCCCCAACTCGTCCCAGCTACGTTCTCATTTCCTGAAGAGAACAGTGAAAGAAAGGGTGAGCTCAACTAGCCCAGTAAGAAATATTATGATTAAGATAATGTAGAATAAATTATCGTTAGCCTTAAACAGTGTTAAACTTATACAATATAACAAACATCAAGTTTAACTGCAGCGGATCAAGCAATCCATTAAAAGAGTCAAGTAGAGAATAAAATCTACTATCTTTTATGATTTAAAAGGCTTTTCATCACTTTTTATTTGAGACTCGACAATAAATAATCCACATCATTGAATCACCCCTGCACTACGGCCAAGGATATTCTTAAGTATCACGACCACAAATTATCCATGCACTACGGGTCAAGGATATTCGTGTATTCATCAACGGTCCTGATCATGCCATAAAACAATTCATCTTTGCTCCCTTGGTCGAAGAGAATCCATAGCCATAATCATACCAAAAACTGTCCATCAATGCACTACGGGCCAATGAGGACTTTTTCCACATCATTTGTAACATTACGGTCATGATTATACCGAATAATCCCTAGTCATAATCATACCATGTCCATCTATGTACTATAAGCCACAGATGACTTTCAACATAATATAAACATAAGGATGATGACAATGATATAAGAATTCAATAAAACAAGATCAAGAATTAAATTATCCAGGAACTAATAACGTCCAAATTGTCAACATGATACTTCTTTGTAGAGTAAAATTCAAGAATGCTCAGAAGAATATTTCCATAAAAAGATACTGGATGAAGCGCAAATATCAAGGATATTCCACAAATTTCATGGAGTATAGAAGTCAAAACTTTAACCAACGAAGTATAATCAAGAATGAAATAACAAAAGAAATCACCATGCATGCAGTACTTCACATAGACAGGTTATTCCAACAGAATAATAAATAACGAGACCCAGTGCGGCGTAATACTTGCCCGGCTGACGAGGATATTCCACAGAATAATAAAGAATGGAATAACAGAAATCACCATGCATGCGGTACTTAGCATAGGCAAAAGTTATTCCACGAGAATAATAAATAACGGAACCGAGTTAAAGGTGTAAAACGCACAGATAGGATATTCCAACAGAATAATAAAAACGGAACCAGGTCCGGCGTAAAATGCAAAAATAGGATATTCCAATAGAATAATAAAGAATGGAATAACAACAGAAATCACCATGCATGCGGTACTTCGCATAGACAGGTTATTCCAACAGAATAATAAAGAATGGACTAACAGAAGAATTTCACCAAGTATAGGGTAGCTTGGCGTATCTGAGTTATTCCAATGAATAATAAAGAATGGAATAATGAAGTTCTCTTCATGAATACAAAAGAAATAATACCCTTACCTTAAGAAGAAGAGTACTGGATGTAGGAGTAGTGAAGTAGCAGAATAATTTTTTTTTCTTCTCTTTATAATTTCTCTCTCTAGAGTTTCAGTGAATTCGTAAGAAATAATGAAGGAATGAGCTTCTATTTATAGAAGAATGGACTGCATAGTAACTAATTCATGAACGGTCCAGATTGATTTACTTTTAATCGAACGGTCCATATTTAAAGCAAAATCTTTTAAATAAAATATAATATATTCTATTTATAATCTAATAAAATGAATAATTTTATAAAAATATTCTATTTTATATAAAAAGTTTTTACTATGTAAAACACTATGCATAATAAAATATAATATATTCTAATTATTGTCTAATAAAGCAGATAACTTTATAAAAGTATTACATTTTTATATAAAAAATTTTCTATTAGCTTTAATAAAACGAATAACTTTATAAAAGTATTCATTTTATATAAAAACTTTTCTATTTTATTACATTAATAATACTAATAAAACAAGACTTATATATATATATATATATATATATATATATATATATATATATATAACAATCAACAATAATTAAATCAAATAACGTGAGATACTATGCAGTAACTACTGTAGTAATAATTGAACAAAACTGAGTGACTTCTCAATTAAACATTAATAATTAATATCGTGTGCTACTATGCAACCACACGTATTCAACAATATCAATGGTAAAACTTCCGCCGTTATTTTCATAAAAATATTTTTGTCGTTTTCTCATTAAAATGATGAATTCCATTCATCAGGTCAACGATGATGATCATACAAGTTATCTGAATATTCCACGCTAAAAGCGAATATTCCCCGACCAATCGAATATAATACAACAACTTGCATACTTTGCAAAATTTATAAATACTACCCACAACTATAACATTATATCAAATCCACACCATAATATTCAAAAAAATATTTCGAGAAATTTTAATCTTTATTCATAAAATCTGGGGTCTCACATTTGATGTGAACCTCGGGTCTCGATCTAACACTACTGATATTGGAACTCCATGTCTTGAGACGATCTCTTTAACGTATAGCTTCGCCAGCTGATCAAGATTAAATCTAATCTTTATAGGCAAAAAGTGTGCAGATTTTGTCAATCTGTCCACTACTACCCATATTGCATCGTATCCTTTCTGAGTCGTTGGAAGACCTATCACAAAATCCATTATGATATGCTCCCATTTCCATTCTGGTATTTCCAATGGTTGAAGTAATCCGCTTGGCCTTTGATGTTCTGCTTTCACTCTCTGACATGTCAAACACTTTGCAACGCATTCTGCAATGTCTCTTTTCATATTTGGCTACCAAAAATGTCATCGCAAATCTTGATACATTTTCGTACTTCTCGGATGAATAGAATATCTTGAGCTATGAGCTTCTGTCAAGATTTCTTCTTTAATATCATGTACTTCTGGAACCCAAATTTGCCCTTCGAATCTTAACATTCCGTCAGTATCAATCTTGTACTTGACTTCTTTACACTTGACCACGCTTTCCTTAATTTTTCTGCATTCATCATCTTATAGTTGTGCGCTCTTCACCTTGTCTACCAAATTTGGATTAGCTTCCATCTGATATAATTTTTCGTCAGATTCTTTTGGAAATTTGATTTCCAACTCTAACCTTGTCATTGCTGAAATGAGCTCTTCCTTATCGGTTAACAACATCAACTTTTCTCTGCCTTTCCTACTTAAGGCATCTGCAACCACATTAGCTTTGCTCGGATGATAAAAGATTTCACAATCATAATATTTTATCAATTCCATCCATCTTCTTTGATGCATGTTCAGGTCCTTTTTTGTGAAAATATACTTCAGACTCTTATGGTCTGTGTAGATCTCAAATGTAATATCTGAGATTTTTTTATATAATTTAATAATTATCAATAAACGAATTTATATGAAACTTTTGGGTGATTTCATTTATTTGATGTATATGTGTTGTACATATATGTGTTATTTCAAGATATGTGATGAGATGTATTTAAATGGTTGGTTTAGTTTTATTTAACTATTTAAATTGATTAAGTAAGGAACTATTCTATTTATTACGTGGGATGGTATTAAATTATGAGCTGGAGTTCGGAGCGGAATTTAGAGATGCTGACTGTGTATTCGAGTCCGGAACGTCAAAATTAGTCAGGATAGACTGTAATCATGAAAAAATGTCATGGTTGACTTTTTTGGTCAAAGTCAACCAGTTGACTTTTTTGAGGAAAAAGTCAACTACGAATTTCAGAGGTGATTTTGATGAAATGGGTAGTTCAATGACGTCTGGAACGTTGACTTTTGTAGGAATCGATATAAGTATCGAACACGTTTGGCTACGGAGGGCAAAATTGTCAAAATGGGCATTTAAAGGATTAAAATAATATTATAATGTGTTTATTTAATTGGTCAGCAGCTGGTGGGATCCTATGACTCACGAATTGGGACAAGGGAGGATGAAGTATACGTTTTACAAGATATTGAGGGAGAGGGAGTTACACTTGTGTAATAAACCAAAACTTTTCATTTTCTTAACTCCCCTCTCCATATTAAACCTATGCATTATGAGCAATATATACATAACTAATGATTTGGGAATGGAAGAGGCAAGGGAAGCCTATGCTAATATCATATACATATATACACTCCACTCATATATTCCTCTCATTTACAAAATTTCATCAAGCGAGCAAAAAAAAGAGAGAAATTGAGAGAATGAGAGCTTGAGAGGGGGAAAACAAATACTTGAGATTACATAGCAACTAACAAGCAAGGAAGAGAGATAATCAAGTTAACACAAGGGATATTCATCCAAAAAGCTAAGCCATGAAACTCTCTTTTTCATGTTCTTGAAGAAAAATAGTGAAAAAACATGTATAACCATGGTAAATGGTTTATGTTGATTTCATAAGGCTATGCTAATGTTGGTTTCTGTTATGAGGATGATAAGGAATGAAAATTATGGTTTAAACATGTTGCAATTACATAGAGAATAAAAGATTTCATGTATGTATGCAATATGTTTGATAAAATGCCTCTTAGCAGTCAATTGGTTCAAAGCATGGTAATTTAGTGAGTTGGTTTGTTGTAGCATGTTCATATATTTTGGTGGAAGTGATCTGGACAGTAGGAGTCAAGCCCATGCATGCTAGAATCAAAATCACAAAATTTTTCAAAGTTGGTTGGGGTTTTTCGGAGCTTCGGAATCATGGTGTATATAACTCGATTAGCGTATGTAATAATTTTTTAAAATAGTATGTAGTATGAAGTCTAATCTGACCCAAATTTTGTTTGAATTGGAGTTATAATGATCAAGTTATGAAAATCGTAAGCAAGCATGTTCATAATAAAATCTGCATAAAATCTGGAATTTCCAGATTTTTTCTAAGTATAAAACTAGTGCTGGTACGCTTTTCTATGTAGTTGGTTTGTGGTCTTAGCATGCTAGTTTTATGAATGTTATATTTTTGTAAAATACCTTGCTGTATGAAGTTTATTGTGTCCAAGTATCATGGTCATGTCATCTTTAGATTAGTGGGAATAAAATTGCAAAAGTGGCTGCAAGAAACGAAAATTTGATGTCTTTCTTAGAACTGTTTGGATCAGTCTGTTTCGGGGGCATTTGCGTCCACTGTTTTGTACTTTAAAAATTCTGGAAAATTTTGTTGTATTAATATAAAAAGATATGAAGGTCCTGTAAAAATTTGAGAATATTTGGCCATACGGTTTGAGAGTTATGAATTTTACGGCTAATGACACTTTTTGAGAAGATACCCGAATAACTCTCTGTGTATAAGTCCTAAAATTACAAAATTTTTACTAGAAGTACGTGTGTATAACAGGAGTTAACCCTGAAAATTTCAAAATTTTTGGAGCTAATCTCGATTTATGAAAAATCTAAGAATATTTGGCTATTATGGACTATTTAAAAATAGTAGATGGATTTTAAAATTTTTGGGAAAATATATATGTTCAATGTGGGACTATATTCTACAAAATCCCAGAAAAGAAATATTTTTGAGACTGATTTGGTATTTTTCATATAAATGATGTTATATGGATAAATGAGTTTAATTAAATATGTGGTGTTATAATTATGGAAAATGAGATTTTCTGACTTGAGACCCTTAAGCATATTTTATGCAGATTTTTGGTAGAGGTTTTGGTCCAAAAAATGTCACAAATTTATGTTTCCTAGTTTTTTTTATTTAACCACGTGGCCTATACGTAGCAACATGTTATGTAATTGAATTGTATTTGAATACGTGTGAGTTTAATCGTCGTATTAAAATAAATGGGAACCGTTGCACTTCAAAGTGGTGTTTTAGAACCAAATTGCTTAACGTGACATATGTGAATAGGTTATGTGAAGGGCTAGTAGATTGCGGTATTTGTAGAAGATATATCAGGCAAGTTTCTTACCCTATTTTTCATTATGAATTTATTCAACTCTTATTCAGTTGATTGCAGCGAGGGTAAGTTCGGGCTTGTGATTAATTAATCATTCGTGCAAGCTCCTTTATTGTAAAGTTCTATAACTTCAATTGTGATGCGAAACGTTATTGATGATTATTTAGTTCTTATTGCAACTGCTATACTTTAAAGTTCGTATTCCCTTAACGAACTATATTCAAGCATGATTTCTAGCTTTCGTTCCAGCTAGATGTTATTGATGCAAACATAGTATATTTTTTGAACAATTCAAATCCTTTGAAGTTATTTAATGTTTACCAATCCAAATTTCTTTGGTGAGGTCCCGCATGAATATTAAGACGAACAACCCGAATAATCGGGCAAACAGATGTCGGGCATATAGTCCCATTTACGCTTATGCGTTTAAACTTTATACTTGTGCACAATGTAAGGTACGATAGGCTGATCACCTGGAGTACTTGCAGAGACTGTTTACAATCTATTTGATTGTTAAACCGTCTGATGGTTTTCGATGAAATAAAGTAATGTTCAGGGTATCTAACACCCCTTAGTATGCTATTGAGAATTCCAGAACTCTTATCTTGATATTCCAGTTTATCTCTTGATATTTATTTCAACTGTTGAGAAATATTTATACTAATGCTTTTACTTCGATGTATGTTCTCAAACTACTTTATATACTTCTTTGGGCAATTTATGCTCATTCTTGCTTAAATCTTTAGATTAAAGGTCGATATGGCGAGGGCAAAGGCAAGGACAAGGAAAGTCTAAGATGAAATGATGAGAGTTATTTATGTAATAAGTATATTTCCGCATATGATGTAATGTAGCGATAAACGCTAAATTTAAGTTACAGTTTTTTTTAAAGGTTGTAAAGACTTGGGACTTTATTTTGAATAAGTATGTAATAGTTAATATTATTATTATTATTGTTAGAGTTACTTAGATAGATGATGATGTATGTTGTATCGTGAGCACCATGTCTAGTAATCGAGGTTACACAGATTTGGGGGCGTCTCAGGTTGGTATCAAAGCCATAGGTTATAAACTTTGGGTGGGGAAACCTTAGACTATAACCTTAGGGAAGTTAGTAGAGGAAATAAGGAGATGAACTCATGTAGAGTTCTAGGGGTTGTGTAAAATCTATTTTTCTAAAAAAAAACATCTATTTTAAAATACTAACCGAGTTATTTTTCTTGTTTGAAGGATGTCAGGAGAAGAGGAGGTTAGAGATATCCACGTTGTGAGTGAAAGCGGTTGGTGACAGTTGTACACGAGCCTTTATAGGCGTCACGATGGTGACTTAGACCGGAGGAGTATCCAGAAGAGGAAGAGAGGCGAGGAGGACTCGGAAGAAGCACTGAGGATACTTTATTGGATGAGTTGATGGATAGGATTATGGAGTTGGACAAAAGGTCCATGAGTTGGAGGAGCATGTATCGGGAGGGCGAAGCTTCTGACATTGCTTGAGGCATTGGTGCACCCACGATAATTAGGAGCGAGGATCTGGCCGACAAGCTGCAGTGCATCGAACTGAGAAAGGCGGATAGGCTGAAAGATGAGAAAGAAGCTATTAGGACCCACTTGGGATATACCATTAATGGGTTAGAGTCGAGGATACAGAGTCTTCAAACCGACAAGCAGATCATCACCACATTCTGGGGAGAAGAGAGGAGAGACCATGTTCGGGATGAGAAGTTAACTGGCGAGTTAGAAGTAGAGGTGAGAGATAAGAAGTTTAAGATAGACAAGATGAAGTACGTATTTAAGTCAGTACATGGAAGGTTCCAACATAGGGTGAATCACTTTCCAAGTGAGGAGCACCGATCTAGACGTGTTATAAGCCGAGGGCCAGTAATGGAGATAGCGGATGAGGAGCATGAGGACGCCATTAGGCGGGGCTTTTAGTTTATTATGATGAACTTTTACTACTAGCGTATAGAACGCTTATCTTTGAATAAAAAGCTTGGTTTCAGTTTTTACCCAGTATGTTTGTTTAAAGTGATGTCAATGGCTTAATGCTATAAGACGATGAAATACCTTGGGTGTTATGTTTATAAATAAATATGCTTTTATTTAAGTATGTGATGTGATGATTAAGTTCACTTCTTATGAATGATATATTCTGTAGAGTAAGTGATAAGATAATAACATTAAGTTCATTTTAAACAGATGGATGGCTAGAGGAAGACGTCATCAAACACTAGAAGGGTCGAGGCGGTAATCTTTGGGATCCACCGAATCCTATCGTGATTTGTAGACATTTTAGTGGGGGCACTTCAGAATCGAACCCCGAATGCCAATAACCCTCAAGTGGCCCAAGTGGCACACTTCAAGGACTTCAAGATCGCGGGACTCCCTAAGTTCAAAGGAACCACTGAACCCATCGAAGCTCAAACTTGGGTCAAGGAAATCGAAAAGGCGTTCGCTATTGCCTGAGTAGGTGATGATCAGAAAACAATCTTCGCCACTTACATGTTGAAGGGTGAAGCTAACTTCTGGTGGGAGGCAAACCAGGGGTTGGAGAAGGCATGATACCTTGGGAAGGGTTTAAGAAAATCTTTTTCGAGAATAATTTTTCAGTTAGTATGCAGAGTCGCATGGAGATGCGATTCCTAGAGCTGAAGTAAGAAGACATGATGGTACCTCAATATGCCACAAAATTCAATGAGCTGGCGAGGTTTGCGCCTCACCAGGTCAACACTAAGGAGAGAAAAACGAGGAGGTTTGAGCAAGGTCTTAAACCATGGCTATATAGCAGACTCTCGGTGTGAGACCCCAGATTTTATCAATAAAGATTTAAATTTTGTCGAAATAATTTTTTAATATTATGGTGTGAATTTGAGATAATATTATAGTAGTGGGTAGTATTTATAAATTTTGCAAAGTATGCAAGTGGTTATATTATATTCGATTGGTCGGGGAATATTCGGTTTAGCGAGGGGAATATTCGCATACAATGACTCAATCATTGGTGGACCCCACAATGTAATTATTGTCGAATTGAGAAAGCGATAAAAATATTTTATTGAAATAACGACGGAAGTTTTACCATTGATCTTTGTTGAACTACTCGGTAGTAAAAGTACAGTAATACGTGTGGTTGCATAGTAGCACACGGTATTGATTATTGATGCTTATGTGAGAAGTCACTCAGTTTGATTCCATTATTGTCGATTAATAATATGAATTATTATAGCGATAATGACGTTTTGTTTTATTCGTATTATTAACGTAATAAAACAGAAACATCTTTTTATATAAAATAGAATACTTTATTAAAGTTATTCTATAAATAGAATATATTATATTTTATTATGCATAGTGTTGCATAGTGTTTTGCATAGTGTTGCATAGTGTTTGCATAGTAAAATGTTTTTATATAAATAGAATATATGATATTTTATTTAAAAGATTTTGCTTTAAATATGGACCATCAGATTAAAGTAAATCAATCTGGACCGTTCATGGATTAATTACTATGCATTCTATTTTCCTATAAATAGAAGCTCATTCCTTCATTATTTTCTTACGAATTCACTGAAACTCTAGAGAGAGAAATTATAGAGAGAAGCTATAGAGAGAAAATCTATAGAGAGAAAGAAGAAGAGTATTCTAGTACTTCACTACTTTGATATCCAGTGTCTTTTACGGTAAGGGATATTATTCTTTTGTATTCAAAAAGAGAACTTCTGTTATTCCATTTCTTCATTGTTCTGTTGGAATAACCTGTATACGCGAAATACCCTATACTTGGTGACATTCTTCTATTATTCTGTCTGTATTATTCCGTTGGAACATCCTCGTATGCATGCATTTACTGTGGGACTGGTTAAAATCTTTATTATTACGTCTTTATTATTACATTTGGAATATCCACGCTCGTGTGTTTTACAGGACTGGTTCCATCTTTATTATTACGTATTTATTATTACATTGGAATAAACTCGTCATCTCAAGTACCGCATGCATGGTGATTTCTGTTGTTATTCCATTCTTTATTATTCTGTTGGAACATCCTGTCGGTGTGAATTTCACCTGACCTGGTTCCGTTATTATTATTCTGTTGGAATAACCTGCCTGTGCGGTCTATCGCATGCATGGTGATTTCTTTTGTTATTCCATTCTTTATTATACCCAGTTGGTTAAAACTTTGACTTCTATACTCCATGAAATTAGTAGAATATCCTTAATATTTGCGTTTCATCCAGTATCTTTTCATGGAAATATTCTTCTGATCATTCTTGAATTTTACTCTACAAAACAGTATCATGTTGACAATTTGGACGTTAATAATTCCTGGATAAAATAATTCTTGAACTTGTTTTATTGAATTCTTATATCATTGTCATCATCCTCATGTTTATATTATGTTGAAAGTCATCGTGGCTTTGTAGTGCATAGATAGACTTGGTATAATTATGACGAGAGACTATTCGATTGTAATCATGACCGTAATGTTACAAATGATGTGATGAAAGTCATCTTTGGCTTACGTGCATAGATGGACTTAGTATGATTATGACCAGGGATCATTCGGTATAATCATGACCTCTTATAAATGATGTGATAAAAGTCCTCAGTGGCCTGTAAAGCATTGATGAATAGTTTTTGGTATGATTATGACCAGGGTTTATTCGGTATAGTCATAACCATTGATGATTTAATGAAAATTCTTGACCATGGTACAGGGATGATTAGATGTGGTGGAATATTTATTAAAGCTGAGTCTCAGCTATAACAGTGATGAAAAACCTTTTAAATCATAAAAGATAGTAAATTTTATTTTCTACTTGACTCTTTTAATGGATTGCTGGTTCCGCTCTAGTTAAACTTGATGTTCATTATATTTTATCGGTTTTAACTTTATTTGTAGGCTAATGATAATTTATTCTGCATTATCTTAGTCATAATATTTCTTACTGAGCTAGTTGAGCTCACCCTTTCTTTCACTGTTCTCTTCAGGAAATGAGAATATAGCTGGGACGAGTCGGGGAACGGAGTAATGGTCTAGAGGATAGCATTAGTAGTCCTCACTATTATGTGAAATAGTGTGATAATAATTGTAATAAGGACTCCTTTTGAGTTTGTATAATATCTAGTAGACAATATTTGTATTCAAACTCACAGTTTATGTCGTATTGTACACGACAGTTATATTAGTAAGTTGTATTTAAATTCTGTACCATGTATCTGACTACCCAAGATGGGTGATGTATACCTAATTTTGGGGGTGTCACGGTTAGTATCGAGCTTGAGGATATGATCCTGGCTAAGATGTGAGATAAGAACTAGGAGGGAGGCGGAAATTCCTTCGCTAGTATGACCTACCTAAGTTTATTTGGTATTTCATTGGGTGGAAATCGGTGTATAGGGATAATATGTGACATGTTAATTAACCCTTGTTTTGTGGCAGTATTTGAAAATGGCATCCGAAAATGTTGAGATAAGCAATGGAGCACAGGAGACCGTTGAGCCTCCACAGATCAATAATCAGGATAATGTGCGACAGGATGACGATAATCCTCCTGTAAACAACAACACTGATCAAATGACAAATGACGGTACATTTAGGAGTTTTTTAGAATTCATGCAACATCAGACGAAGGCGGCTCCTGTTCATAAAGCAGGTGAAAATAATGGCAACCCACGGTCGGTCACCGCTAAGCAGTTCAAGGAGCTGGGACCACCGGAGTTTTTGGGAAAGCCAGAACCACTTAAAAGTGAGGCGTGGTTAAAGCGAGATCACCAAGATATTTGATATCTTGGGATGCTTAGAAGGAGCAAAAGGTTCCATTTGCCACCTTTATGTTGCGTGAAGAGCGAGATTCTTGGTGGGAATCGTAAAAGCGTACCAGCATCGACATACTCAAGATGTCTTGGGAGAAGTTCAAGAGTACATTCAACGACAAAGTACTTTCCCAAAAGTATTCGCGTCACATGAAGGAGGTGGAGTTTATCAAGTGGAGCAAAATAATATGACCATGTCACGATGATGAGGCTAAGTTTTGCGAAGTTATCTCGGTTTGCATCCCATTTGGTCGATAATGAGGAGAGAATGACGCGAATGTTTTTAAGAGGTTTGAAACCCGATATACGTCAATACCTAATTTCTCATAAACTTTATTTGTATTGAGATATTGTGAATAGGGCTCGATTATTGGAGTGCGATAATGAGTCGGCCTGACAACCAAAAGGTAACGACCAACAACACAATAATAATAAATGCGCGGTGGTGGCTTGACCATCCGGAACAACGATAACCATCGGGGAAATTATCATTTTGGTGGTAACCATGGCCAAGATAATAGGAATGGAAATTTCAAGAAGAGGAAATTCAACAATGATGGAAAGACGCGTCGACCAAAGACCGTTGTTAAGGAAGGAGAAAGCGACCACCTATCATATGTTTCAAATGCGGAGGGAGGGACATATCGGTCAAGCGCGCGATGTCATTTAAAGCATGTTATAATTGTGGAAAAGAAGGTCACTTAGCCCGATTTTGTCGTTCACCGAAGACAAGTTCAGCTAGGATGGAGGCACCAAAGACCGTTCCAGAAAAGTCAAAATCGGTAGTGTAAGGGAGAACATTTTTCGTGACTTCTCAAAAAGCGAGTAACCCGAACGAAGTTAGCACGAGTTAGTTAATTATAAATTACGAAGTCTATACCTTATAAGATACCGGTTCTACCCAATATTTTATCTCTCTTGCTTGCGTTCAACGTTTAAATTTGACTCCGGAGAAGTTAGACTTTGACTTATTGGTTGAAACTTCGTTAGTAGGAGCCTTTGTTACCTCTACTATTTTTAAATCTTGTTTGATTCAAATAAACACTTTCACATTACTTGTCGATCTTATTTTTTAAAAAATACTGGCCTTTGATGTGATATTAGGAATCAATTGGTTAACTAATCATCATGCTTTTCGTAAGGTTGTTAGCTTTTATATTCATAACCAACTGTTGTTATGCGAATTCAAGTAACCAAACCATTAAAGTCAATCATTGTCATATCAAGCCATAAGTAAAGATCCCCGAACCTTTCGTTGTTGACTTCCTTGTGTGGAATGCAAGAGAGGCGGACTTTCTCTAGGCGACATCATGAAAGAAGATGGCGAGTTGATAGGCATCATTATGAGGTGCTATCTAGGTTAAAGGATAGAAGTCACGATTGGTATCGATGTGACGTATTATCCAAGTTTTGGATGAGAGTCACGTTTTGAATGATATTTCTATCATTAATAAATTTCTTGACGTATTCTTGAAGACTTTCTAGCCTACGTTAGGCGTGAAATCGAATTTTGTATTGACCCGAAAAAAAAACCCATTTCTTAAACCCTCAAATATTTATTCAACTAAAAGGATGCATTTACGTGGATTATGATAAAAGTCATAATAAAAGCATTGGACTAATGAAAATCATGGGTATCACGTGGTATTAGTAAGTGTTATAATGAGTTATGTTGGTTATTATGAGAAAACATGAAAGTTTCTTAGAAATCACAAAGAGTTGAAAATCGATTTTGTGAAAAGCGTAACATGAAATTCAATTGACCATATCTCCTAATATATTTTGAATTTTTCGATTGTGGTCAAGTTCTAGAGTTAGATCTATGAGTTTTGTAGCATCTCCAAATGGAATCTTTGTAAAAGGTGTTGTAGATTTACGTGTGGGTGATTTTAATAAAGAATGAAAAAAGCTGAAAATTTCAAAAAGCTACTGATTTTATTTTTAAAAGGGCATTTTCGGCCACTTAAATTATGAGAAAAATTCTAGCCTTTTGGGAAATAAAAGTATATGGTATAAGGTAACTCCTGTCCAAAAATGAGCTTATTCTGACTTAAAATGAGAAAGTTATGACCATTTCATATTTAGGTTTTTTTGACGAAAAACGATATAACCTAGGAGTTCTACAACTCAGATGACCATGAAATTTAAATGGAGGCTCACATTAACATGTGTAAGGTCCTGCCAAGATTTGGGAATTTAGGAGTTAACCTTGAGGTAGCTAATTTCTTAAGGAATTAATTAGAAATTAATTTTTGAAAAATAGTAAATAAATTTTAAAAATTAGAAAAAAATGTATGTTCATTATTGGACTATATTATGCTAAATCTCAGAAAAGAAATATATTTGGGACTGATTTGGTATTTTCTATGAAAATAGTTTAATTCTGAACATATGAGTTAAATATGTTATGTGAAGTAACAAAGTTGAAAATAGGATTTTATACTAGAGAATCCTATATAGAGTATATGCATATATTTTTTTGATGAGGATTTGATCATTGGTGATGATATCTTATGAGTATGACATTTTTGAATGATTAAATGCATTATATGGTAAAAGCGTAAACAATTGAAATAAATTGTTTATAAATTTAAGAAGTGATTAAAATATTGTTATAATATTAATGATATTAGATTATGAGATTATTAAGTGATTGATAACATGGGGATATTCTTGAATCTGGATAAATTATATTATAAATGTTTAATATTTATCCTTTATCTCATTTGATTGATTCTTTATATCATTATCCTCATGCTTATATTGTGTTGAAAGTCATACATGGCTTACGTTGCATAGATGGACTTGGTATGATTATGACTGAGGATTGTTGGGTATAATCATGCTTAGTAATTGAAAACATGATTATCTTTGCACGTAGTGCATGGATAATAATTGTGGTCGTGATACTAATGAATACACGATTATCTTTGGTAGTAGTCATGGATAATTTGTGGTCGTGATACTTAATGAATACACGATTATCTTTGGTAGTAGTGCATGGATAATTTGTGGTCGTGATACTAATGAATACGATTATCTTTGGCCGTAGTGCATGGATAATTTGTGGTCGTGATACTAATGAATACACGATTATCTTTGGCCGTAGTGCATGGATAATTTGTGGTCATGATACTAATGATGTAAGTCCCCGAAATTTTTTAAATAAAAAGGAATTTCCTTTATTTATTATTTTGAAATAGTAAGGGTGGATTTGATTAATGTGGTTAGTTATGGGTAAAATGCGCAAATATTTCGAATAAGCAAGTGGTTATAAAATATTTATTATCATCGGGGAATATTCGTTTGGTCGTGGAATATTCGTACTGTCGGGGAATATTTGTACGACGACACAGTCTTTTGTGGGCCCATAACGGAAAGCGATTGGATGAAGAAAACGACAAATATAAGTTGTTTATAAATACTTGACGTAGTTATTACAGATTATCTTGTTGGAATACCCGGTGGTTAAAACACACTAATATCTGGCGTTGTTGAACGATAGCGCACGGTATTGCACCAATTATTGATTCTTACGTAAGAAGGCACTACTCAATAATTATTACGATAATTCTTATTCGATATTTTATTTTATTGATTCAATAATTCTTTGCATTAATATTTTATATTCTTTGTTGTTTTGATAAATTGTCATTTACGGTATTTTCCATTATCGGAGACAATAATTCATATTATCTGAATAATATTATTAGAAAACATTATTGGCAATGTCTAGAAAGTTACATCTAAGGAGAGGTTTGGTCACCTAATTGCACGCATGATGGAGAGATCCTTATTGAAAAAACCCCTCTTTCACAGGAGCGGCTGGTTGCGATCTTTGTGATTCTGTAATATTATTTGTGAATAATTAATTATTGATTTATATGATGAGGAAAATATTGATTTTATGTGGATATAGATGGAGAAAATTTTTAAATGACAATTGTTGAAAATTAATATTTTATCATTTTACGATAAAATAATTCATTTAAATATATTATTTTAATAATATATTAGCGGTGATATTTTTATAATGAATGTGAGATATATGAGTATATGAGGAGGAAGAGTATTTTTGTGGCATTAAATGATTAACACATGTTTTTTGTGTGTGATTGGACCCCATTTCTTGGATTGAAATTTGATTATAGCACTTGTAAAATCGTCTAGTTTGTGGATTTTGGTCAATTTCATTTGGAATTTGGAAAAACTTCCTTACGCAAAGTTGTAGATAATGGAATTTCCTATGGAAAGTCATGAGTTTCGAATTTTTCTAATAAAAGAGCTATTTATTGTGAATTATTGAAGTTTTGATATAAATCGGTGTGAATTGATTTTTGGAGTTTAAATTATTTTTGTTAGAAAAAACGTTTTTGTATTTTTTGGACATCATTAACATGTGTGGCTGGTGTTTTTGACCAAAAGGTGGGCTAAGGAAAATTTGTATAATATATAATATATTATATTAAATTTTACGCTTTGGTGTTCTAAGCAATTTCTATAAATAGGGTGCTTAGGTTAGAATTGAAAATTACACGTAAACTGAAGTTTTCTCTTTCTATATTATCGGCGTATTCTTGTGAGTATTTTGAGTATACTTTGAGTATTGCTATACTGATTGCAAGTTCAAGTCATAGCCTATATCCAGGTGTTTCAACTAAATCTTGTCTTTCGAGGTAAGGGATGTTATTTTCTTCTCAAATGATATTATTTCTTCAATATCATTATCTTTGAAATATTGGTTGGAACTTTTATCAAATTTGGAACTTTTTCATGTCGGGGTTACTATTCATGAGTTCTTATTCACGAGTTACTATTCATGAGTTACTATTCACGAGTTCTTATTCACAAGTACTATTAAATAAGCGTGAAGATGTTTTTTGTGGAATTTCTATCTTTTTGGTGTCGGAGTTACTATTCACGATATGGCCTTTATTCACGATATCTGACTATTCATTCACGAATACGACTACTATTCATAGAAAATGAAAATTTTTCTTTTCGCCAAAATATCTATTACGGATACTAGCTTTGATTGTATCCATGTTTTGATCATTCTTGAATTTTACACCCTTTGTGATTATTTTTGAGGTATTTTTGGCGTGGATAAAACAAAGTACGAATCCTTAATCCTTAATCCTTGTCATTTTGTTTCCTTTGGATTCGTTTCTTTAAAAATATTTTTCATCATCTTGAGTTTTAAATGATGATATTATGGAATATCTTTGGCTGTAGTGCAAAAGATGAATGATTTCTTGATGAATATCTTTGGCCCATAGTCAAAAGATGAGCAGTGTTGAGATGAACATGACCGAAGTGATTAATATCTTTTTGGCTGTAGTGCAAAGATGAGCAGTGTTTAGATGAACATGACCGGTGATGAATATCTTTGGCTGTAGTGCAAAGATGAATATTTGATTCTAGATATATATTGATTGATGTTACGGGGATAAAATATCGACGATGAACTTTTAAATTCATACATAGAAGATAGTAGTTGCATTCTCTACTTAACTCTTCTAATGAATTATTATTTCGCTAATGAATATTGGTTTTAAAACTTGTTGTCTATTGTATTCTATTAGTTTTTTTCCTGTTGAAGACTAATGATAATTTGTTGTATATTATCTTAGTCATAATATTCTTTACTGGGCTAGTTGAGCTCACCCTTTTCCTTGTTGTTCCATTTTTCTTCTCAGGAGGCGAGAATGTAGCGAGTACTAGTCGGGGTATGGAATGAAGGTTCTAGAGAGAGTCGTTTAGTAGTCCTCACCGTTTTTTGTAAAATAATGTATCAATAATTATGATGGGGATTTATTTGCGTGTGGATATTGTCTAGATGGCAATATCTGTATTTAAACTCACAGTTTATATGTTGTAATGGTAAAGTTGTAGTTATTTCTGTACCATGTATTTGGCGACTCAGAATAGGTTGGATGGAATGGACCTATTTTGGGGGGCGTCACGATTAATATCGAGCTTAGGGATATGATCTCTGGCGGAGATCGGGGAATAGAACTAGGAGGGAGAGGCGAGTAAATCCTTCGCTAGTGTGTCCTACATAAGCTTATTTGTTAGTTGGTCGGTATATAGGGATATTATGTGATATATTGATTTCTTAATTAACCCTTGTTTTATGGCGGTGATTTGAGAATGTCGAATGAGAATATTAATGATGGAGTAAATGAGACCATGGAGATGCACATCTTTACCAACGAGGAGAGCGTGCAGTGGTGACAATGTACCTCTGTGAACAACACCCTTTGGCGAGATGATGAGCGAGGGATGTTTGAAGCTTTTTGCGATTCATGCAAAATCGAGACGAGGAGACTCGTGTTCAAAATGAGGAGGAAATGATAGCAATTCACGGGTTGTCACGACCAAGCGAGTTCAAAGAAGTTGGGACCACGAATTTAAGGAAAAGCGGATCCGATCATGGCGGAAACATGGGTTAAGCAAATTACCAAGATATTCGATGTCTTGGGATGCGGAGGAGTAGAAGGTTCCATTCGCCACCTTTATGTTCCGTGGCGAAGCATTCTTGGTGGGAATCGTGAAGCGTACCCATCAATTGCACTCGGCATGTCGTGGAGAGCGTTTGAAGCAGTTCAATGACAAGTACTTCCACGAAAGTATTCGTCGTCATATGAAGGAAGTGGAGTTTATTAGGCTGGAGCAAAATAACATGGCGGTGTCCCGAAGACGAGGCAAAGTTAGCGGAGTTATCGAGTTTGCACCTCATTTGGTGGAGAATGAGGAGCGTATGATCGCGGATGTTTCGAGAGGTTTGAAACCCGGCGATACGTCGGTATCTCATTTCTCATAAATTTTCTCTCTATTCGGATGTTGTCAACAAGGCTCGGTTGTTAGAAGCGAGATAACGAGTATGTTCAACCGAGGGACCATAACCGAGGATCATACCAAGATAGCGATCATCGAATAACGATAACCGGCGGAGAAAGAAGAATACGGACAAAGCGGCGGTAACCACTACTGGTGGTAATCATGGCCATGAAAATAGAAGAAGCGAGTCGGGAGGAGATTTTAAAAAGAGGAGATTTAACAACGACCATGTGAAGGCGGCGCGGTCCGACAAAGAATGGCGGTTCTAAAGGAGGAGAACGACCACCGGTCGTATATGCTACAAATGCGGAAAAGAAGGACATATCGGTCAAAGCGCCCACAACAGTTTAAGGTATGCTATAATTGCGGAAAGGAAGGACATATCGCTCAGGATTGTACGGTAACAAAGCCTAGTTCAGCGGGGACGGTGATTCAAAAGATTGTCCCGAGAAAAATCAAAGTCAGCGATTCACGGAAGAAGCGTTTGTAATGTGGCCGGTCAAAATCGAGGAACCCGAATGAAGTTAGCATGGGTTAGTTAATTATAAATTCTTGCAAAGTTTATACCTTACTAGATACCGGTTCTACCCATTCTTTTATCTCTCTTGCTTGCGCTCAACGTTTGAACTTGACTCTGGAGAAATTAGACTTTGACCTATCTGTGGAGACTCCATTAGGAGAAACTTTCACTTCATCCACTGTTTAAAAATCTTGCTTGATTCAGGTTGGCACTATCACATTACCTGTTGACCTTATTCCTATAAAGATACTTGCTTTTGATGTGATTTTAGGGATTGATTGGTTAACTACTCATCATGCCAAATTGATTGCTTTTGTAAGGTTGTTAGTTTTCATATTCCTAAGCAACATGTTATTCGAATTCAAGCAATCAAACCATTGTAGTCAAACATTTTCATATCAAGCCATGAAGTCATTCGTTTATTACGGATGTCAAGTTTTCTTAGTCCATGTTATGGATTTGAATAAAGAACACGTCGATTTGAATAATATTCTGTTGTTATTGATTTTTCCGGCGTATTTCTGAAGAATTTCTTGGCTTACTCCCAAAGGCGATATTAAATTTTGTATCGACTTTGAACCCGAGACAAAACTCATTTCTAAAATCTCATACCGAATGGCTCCTATTGAACTTCAGGAGTTAAAAATTCAACTATAGAATTTTGTACCTGAGCCTTTATCTGGTGACTTCCTTTGTGGAATGCACCTAAGCCAGACTCTCCGTAGGGGACGTCATATTCGATGCGATAGTAAAGCGATGGGTGTCATTGTGACGTCTTATCAAGGTTGGGATATAAGTCGCGATTGAGAACAACCTAAGTCGTAATCGAAATACATAGCTTTACAGGCTTAGTTGGTTATTATCGGAGATTCGTTGAAGGATATTCTCGAATCGCTATTCCATTAACGCTAGCTGACTCGTAGAGATACAAAATTCGAATGGAGCAAAGAATGTGGGAAGAGCTTCGAAGAACTCAAGAGGAGACTCATTTCAACACATGTTCTGACCATGCCATCTTGGAAAAGCGAACGTGGTAGCTGATGTGTTGAGTAGAAGATCGTATACAAGTCACGAAGCGATATTATCAAAGACTCATTTCAGTATAATTTACAAATAATAGAGATGGAGATGAAAACTCTAGGTACCCACGTGATGATATCTGAGTATAATCGACTTTAATCGATAAAGTTAAAGTTGTTCAAGCACACACACGGAATGATGAATTTGAAGAAGGAGGTGCAAGAAGTTGTTATTTTAAAAGCGAGAGAATCGGTGAGGTGAGGAAAGCTCAAACCTTCGATTTATTAATCCATTTAAAATTCTCGATCGAATAGGAACTGTGGCCTATAGACTCGTTTTACCGCCAAGTATATCGCGTGTTCATAACATTTTTCACGTATCGATGTTACGTAAATATGTGGACGACCCGAACCACGTCATTGAGTTAGAAGCAGGACGAGATAAGTAGAAGACTTAACGTACGAGGAGGTACCTGTCAAGTTCTTGGATAGGAAAGAACATGTCCTATGTACCAAGGTCATACCACAGGTTAAAGTTTTGTAGAGAAACCATGCTATTGAGGAAATGACCTGCGAGTTGGAAACGGAAATGAAAGTGAGGTATTCTCATCTTTTGAAACACAGTGCGAATACGTCGTCAATTTTGAGGACGAAATTTCATAAGGAGGGAGGTTGTAAGACCCCGAAATTTTTTAAATAAAAAGGAATTTCCTTTATTTATTATTTTGAAATAGTAAGGGTGGATTTTATTAATGTGGTTAGTTATGGGTAAAATGCATAAATATTTGAATAAGTAAGTGGTTATAAAATATTTATTATCGTCGGGGAATATTCGTTTGGTGGTGGAATATTAAATCTTTGTCGGGGAATATTAAATCGAAGCCGGTATGATCTTTTGTGGGCCCATAACGAAAGCGATTGGATGAAGAAAGCGACAAATATAAGTTGTTTATAAATAACAGGCGTAGTTATTGTTACAGATTATCTTGTTGGAATACCCGGTGGTTAAAAACACACTAATCGTGTTGTTGAGCAATGGTAGCTGCGGTATTGCACCAATTATTGATTCTTACGTAAGAAGGCACTACTCAATAATTATTACGATAATTCTTATTCGATATTTTACTTTATTGATTCAATAATTCTTTGCATTAATATTTTATATTCTTGTTGTTTTGATAAATTGTCATTTACGATATTTTCCATTATCAGACAATAATTCATATTATCTGAATAATATTATTAGAAAACATTATTGGCAATGTCTAGAAAGTTACATCTAACGAGAGGTTTGGTCACCTAATTGCGCGCCAGTAAGGAGAGATCCTTATTGGAAAACCCCCTCTTTCACAGGGCGGCACTGGTTGCCCGATCTTGTGATTCTGTAATATTATTTGTGAATAATTAATTATTAATTTATATGATGAGGAAAATATTGATTTTATGTGGATATAGATGGAGAAAATTTTTTAAATGACAATTGTTGAAAATTAATATTTTATCATTTTCTGATAAAATAATTCATTTAAATATATTATTTTAATAATATATTAACGGTGATATTTTTATAATGAATGTGGGATATATGAGTATATGAGGAGGAAGAGTATTTTTGTGGCATTAAATGATTAACACATGTTTTGTGTGTCGGTGGACCCCATTTCTTGACTGAAATTTGATTATAGCCTGTAAAATCGTCCGTTTGTGGATTTCGGTCAATTTCTGTTTAGAATTTGGAAAAACTTCCTTCTGCAAAGTTGTAGATAATGGAATTTCCTATGGAAAGTCGCGAGTTTCGAATTTTTCTAATAAAAGAGCTATTTATTGTGAATTATTGAAGTTTCGGTATATCGGGTGTGAATTGATTTTTGGAGTTTAAATTATTTTTGTTAGAAAAACGTTTTTGTATTTTTTTGGACATCATTAACATGTGTGGCTGGTGTTTTTGACCAAAAGGTGGGCTAAGGAAAATTTGTATAATTATATATATATTATATTAAATTTTACGCTTTGGTGTTCTAGCGATTTCTATAAATAGGGTGCTTAGGTTAGAATTGAAAATCACACGTAAGCTGAAGTTTTTCTCTCTATATTATCGAGCGTATTCTTGTGAGTATTTTGAGTATACTTTGAGTATTGCTATACGGTGCAAGTTCAAGTCATAGCTTTATATCCAGGTGTTTTAACTAAATGTCTGTCTTTCGAGGTAAGGGATGTTATTTTCTTCTCAAATGATATTATTTTTCAATATCATTATCTTTGAAATATTAGTTGGAACTTTTTATCAAATTTGGAACTTTTTCATGTCGGGGTTACTATTATTCATGAGTTACTATTCACGAGTTACTATTCATGAGTTACTATTCACGAGTTCTTATTCACAAGTACTATTTCGTAGGCGTGAAGATGTTTTTTGTGGAATTTCTATCTTTTGGTGTCGGAGTTACTATTCACGTATACGGCACTATTCACGTATACGGCACTATTCACGAATACGGCACTATTCATCGAAAAATGAAAATTTTTCTTTTCGTCTAAAATATCTATTCTGGATACTAGCTTTGATTGTATCCATGTTTTGATCATTCTTGAATTTTACACCACTGTGATTATTTTTGAGGTATTTTTGGACGTGGATAAAATAAAGTACGAATCCTTAATCCTTAATCCTTGTCATTTTGTTTCTTTGGATTCGTTTCTTTAAAAATATTTTCATCATCTTCGGTTTTAAATGATGATATTATGGAATATCTTTGGCTTTTGTAGTGCAAAGATGAATGATTTCTTGATGAATATCTTTGGCCCGTAGTGCAAAGATGAGCAGTGTTGAGATGAACATAATGGAGTGATTAATATCTTTGGCCGTAGTGCAAAGATGAGCAGTGTTTAGATGAACATGACCGGTGATGAATATATTTGGCTTTTGTAGTGCAAAGATGAATATTTGATTCGGATATATATTGATTGATGTTACAGGGATAAAATATCGATGACGAACTTTTAAATTCATACATAGAAGATAGTAGTTGCATTCTCTACTTAACTCTTCTAATGAATTATTATTTCCGCTGCGAATATTGGTTTAAAAACTTGTTGTCTATTGTATTCTATTAGTTTTTTTTTCCTGTTGAAGACTAATGATAATTTGTTGTATATTATCTTAGTCATAATATTTTTTACTGGGCTAGTTGAGCTCACCCTTTTCCTTGTTGTTCCATTTTTCTTCTCAGGAGGCGAGAATGTAGCGAGTACTAGTCGGGGTATGGAATGAAGGTTCTAGAGAGAGTCGTTTAGTAGTCCTCACCATTTTTGTAAAATAATGTATCAATAATTATGATGGGGATTTATTTGCGTGTGGATATTGTCTAGATGGCAATATCTCGTATTTAAACTTCATGATTTATATGTTGTAATGGTAAAGTTGTAGTTATTTCTGTACCATGTATTTGGCGACTCAGAATAGGTTGGATGGAATGGACCTATTTTGGGGGCGTCACAAATGAATACACGATTATCTTTGGCACGTAGTGCATGGATAATTCGTGGTCGTGATAATAAAGAATATCCTTGGCACGTAGTGCGGGGATGATTTGATGATGTGGATTAATTATTGAAATTTGAGTCTCAACAATGAAATATTAATTCATGGATGTGGTAAAAAGTCATCTTTGGTAGTAGTACATTGATGGACTTGGTATGATTATGACTGAGGATTATTCGGTATAATCATGGTAGTAATTAAAAACACGAATATCCTTGGCCGATAGTGCATGGATAATTCATGGTCGTGATACTATTAAAAGTCGAGTCTCAAAGCATTATTGGTTTTCTGAGTTGTATATCTTTGGCTGTAGAGTGCAAAAGATGAATTGTTAATGAATATCTTTGGTGGGATTGCAAAGATGAATTTAATGTTTTCAACGATAAAGGTATTCAAGGTATCCTTACCTCTTATCATACCAGGTATATACCCTAATTTCGAGGGCGAAATTCCATTAGGAGGGGAGATTGTGAGACCCCAGATTTTATCAATAAAGATTTAAATTTTGTCGAAATAATTTTTTAATATTATGGTGTGAATTTGAGATAATATTATAGTTGTGGGTAGTATTTATAAATTTTGCAAAGTATGCAAGTGGTTATATTATATTCGATTGGTCGGGGAATATTCGGTTTAGCAAGGAAATATTCGTACGACGAGCTCAATCATTGGTGGACCCCTAATAGAATTATTGTCGGATTGAGAAAGCGACAAAAATATTTTATTGAAATAACGGCGAGAAGTTTTACCGTTGATCTTGTTGAACTACTCAGTAGTAAAAGTAAAAATCGATGTCGTGTGGTTGCATAGTAGTACGATATTGATTATTGATGCTTATGTGAGAAGTCACTCGGTTTGATT
Organism: Panax quinquefolius; assembly: GCA_020205615.1. Classification (NCBI taxonomy): domain Eukaryota; kingdom Viridiplantae; phylum Streptophyta; class Magnoliopsida; order Apiales; family Araliaceae; genus Panax; species Panax quinquefolius. The sequence continues at coordinate 38,162,595 of CM035157.1, read as the reverse complement.
CCATTATTAACCGATTAATAATATGAATTATTATAGCGATAATGACGTTTTGTTTTATTAGTATTATTAACGTAATAAAAGCGAAACATCTTTTATATAAAAGAATACTTTATTAAAGTTATTCTATAAATAGAATATATTATATTTTATTATGCATAGTGTTGCATAGTGTTTTTGCATAGTGTTTTGCATAGTGTTGCATAGTGTTTGCATAGTAAAATGTTTTTATATAAATAGAATATATGATATTTTATTTAAAAGATTTTGCTTTAAATATGGATAGTCAGATTAAAGTAAATCAATACGGACCGTTCATGGATTAATTACTATGCATTCTATTTTCCTATAAATAGAAGCTCATTCCTTCATTATTTTCTTACGAATTCTTTGAAACTCTAGAGAGAGAAATATAGAGAGAGAAACTATAGAGAGAAAATCTATAGAGAGAAAGAAGAAGAGTGATACAGTACTTCACTACTTTGATATCCAAAGTGTCTTTTACGGTGAGGATATTATTCTTTTGTATTCAAAAAGAGAACTTACATTATTCCATTTCTTCATTGTTACATTGGAATAACTTTGTATCTGCGAAATACCCTATACTTGGTGACATTCTTCTATTATTACATGCTCGTATTATTCCGTTGGAACATCCTATATCGTGCTTTTTACTGGGGGACTGGTTTAAATCTTTATTATTACGTCTTTATTATTACATTTGGAATATTGCATGCATGTGTGTTTTACAGGACACAGTTCCATCTTTATTATTACGTATTTATTATTACATTGGAATAACTTTTGTCTACATCTGCAATACCGCATGCATGGTGATTTCTGTTGTTATTCCATTCTTTATTATTCTATTGGAACATCCTGTCGGTGTGAATTTCACCTGACCTGGTTCCGTTATTATTATTCTGTTGGAATAACCTTTCTGTGCGATCTATCGCATGCATGGTGATTTCTTTTGTTATTCCATTCTTTATTATACCCGGTTGGTTAAAACTTTGACTTTATACTCCATGAAATTAGTAGAATATCCTTGATATTTGCGTTTCATCCGATATCTTTTCATGGAAATATTCTTCCGATCATTCTTGAATTTTACTCTACAAAAGCGATGATCATGTTGACAATTTGGGCGTTAATAATTCTGGATAAAATAATTCTTGAACTTGTTTTATTGAATTCTTATATCATTGTCATCATCCTCATGTTTATATTATGTTGAAAGTCATCGTGGCTCTGTGTGGTGCATAGATGGACTTGGTATGATTATGACCGAGAGACTATTCGGTGTAATCATGGCGTAGTAATGTTACAAATGATGTGATGAAAGTCATCTTTGGCTTACGTGCATAGATGGACTTAGTATGATTATGACCAGGGATCATTCAGTATAATCATGACCTCTTATAAATGATGTGATAAAAGTCCTCGATTGGCACGTAAAGCATTGATGAATAGTTTTTGGTATGATTATGACCAGGGTTTATTCGGTATAGTCATGACCATTGACGATTTAATGAAAATTCTTGACCATGGTACACGGATGATTAGATGTGGTGGAATATTTATTAAAGCTGAGTCTCAGCTATAACAGTGATGAAAAACCTTTTAAATCATAAAAGATAATAGATTTTATTTTCTACTTGACTCTTTTAATGGATTCTTTGGTTCGCTCTAGTTAAACTTGATGTTCATTATATTTTATCGGTTTAACACTTTGTTGTGAGGCTAATGATAATTTATTACGCATTATCTTAGTCATAATATTTCTTCTTGAGCTAGTTGAGCTCACCCTTTCTTTCTTTGTTCTCTTTGTGAAATGAGAATATATTTGGGACGAGTCGGGGAGCGGAGTAATGGTCCGGAGGATAGCATTAGTAGTCCTCACTATTACGTGAAATAGTGTGATAATAATTGTAATAAGGACTCCTTTTGAGTTTGTATAATATCTAGTAGACAATATTTGTATTCAAACTCATGAGTTTATGTCGTATTGTATACACAGCAGTTATATTAGTAAGTTGTATTTAAATTACGTACCATGTATCGACTACCCAAGATGGGTGATGTATACCTAATTTTGGGGTGTCACACTCGATTATTCAGACGAATAGCTTCATGATCGTCTCCGAGAAAGCTATAATCATTTGAGGCGGAAGTTAGGCCCTGATGAAATTTAACAAGGAGAAAAAAAAAGAATGAAGGAAGGAATCGTGGGGAAGGTAGCAGCAGTAGTGGTGCTAACAAGAGGAAGTGGAACAATAGCATTAGTAGCAACAACAATTTCAAATCGGGAAACTTTGGGGGAAAACCAGGGGAAGCAAAGAAGAGAACTAAGGCATGCAAGGAGTGTGGGAGGAATCACTCGGGGGCATGTCTAAAAGGAAAGAATGTCTGCTTCAACTACGGGCAGGAGGGGTACATCTCTCCCAATTGCTCTGTACCAAAGAGAAATGGATGCTTCAACTGTGGAGTATTGGGTCATTAGGCAAGGAATTGCCCAAAGAAGAACACAACAGGAGGAAATGGAGGAAGGGGACCAAGCGGTGGGGATCTCACGATTAATGGACCACCAACTCAGAATCAACCAACAACAAGGACTTTTAACATGACGGTTCAGGATGCGATCGCATCCAGGGATGTGGTTTCAGGTATAATTTCGATCAATGATATATCTGCTTATATATTATTTAATTCGGGTGCTACTTGTTCCTTCGTATCGCATGAATTCTCCCAAAGATTAAACTTACCCCAAGAAGAATTAAAATATCCTATGAACATAGAAGTTGCTAACAAGGAAATGATTCCCGTTAGCCATGTCTATAGAAATTATATTGTAGACATCAGGGGATATAAGTTACCCGTGGATTTAATTCCAATTTAATTAGGAGAATTTAATGTAATTCTAGGAATGGATTGGTTATTTAACCATGGAGCGATGATAGATTGCCAAAATAAGTGTATAAACCTTAGGACTCCAAATCAGTCTAAGGTAGCATTCTATGGAAGTAGGTCACCGAGACACTGAAGTTGTCTGATGATGATGCAAGCGAGGAAGTTACTAAGAAAGGGATGTGTAGGATATTTGGCCCATATCGTTGATACGCAGAAAGCAGGGATAGAAATGGGATAGATATCAGTAGTGAATGAATTTCTGGATGTATTTCTGGAAGAATTTCCAGGACTTCCGTCGGATCAGGAGGTCAAATTCGTTATAGATTTAGTACTGGGAACGGCACCGATTTCGAAGGCCCCTTACAGAATGGCACCGGTAGAAATGAAGGAGTTGATGGTACAATTGCAGGAGTTATTGGATAGGAAGTATATTCAACCGAGTGTGTCTCCTTGGGGAGCACCAGTTTTATTTGTGAAAAATAAGGACATATCGATGAGACTATGTATCAACTATCGAGAGTTGAACAAGGTGATGATTAAGAACAAGTACCCGTTACCTAGGATAGATGATCTGTTTGATCAGTTGAAGGGAGCAAAATATTTCTCCAAGATCGACTTGAGGACGGGATATCACCAGTTAAAGGTGAGGAAGGAGGATGTACCTAAGACAGCGTTCAAGACTCGTTACGGTCACTACGAGTTCCTGGTGATGTCGTTCGGGTTAACAAATGCGTCAGCAGTGTTTATGGACATGATGAATCGGATATTCAAGCAATACTTAGATAAATTTGTAGTTATATTCATAGATGATATCCTGATCTATTCCAAGACTCAGGAAGATCATGATGAACACATAAGGTTAGTGTTGGAGGCGTTGAGGAAGGATAAGTTATACGCAAAATTCTCGAAGTGTGAATTCTGGTTGGAGAAAGTTCAATTTCTGGGTCATGTGATCGTTAAGAACGGAATTTATGTGGATCCAACAAAGGTGGAAGTGGTACAAAATTGGGAACAACCAAAGACACCGACTGAAGTAAGAAGTTTCGTAGGACTGGCAAGCTATTACCGACGATTCATTCAAGATTTTTCAAAGATAGCGGGAACATTGACGAACTTAACGAGGAAGTCGGTAAAATTTGTCTGGACAAAAAAGTGTGAAGAGAGTTTTAAGGAACTCAAGAAAAGACTGAGTGAAGCACCAGTGTTGTCTTTACTTGACGATACAGGTGACTTCGTGATATTCAGTGTTGCGTCACACAAAGGACTTGGATGTGTGCTTATGCAATATGGTAAAGTTATTGCATACGTATCGCGTCAATTGAAGGATTACGAGAAGGGATATCCTACCCATGACCTGGAATTGGCGACGGTAGTATTTGCCCTAAAGATATGGAGGCACTATTTATACAGTGTAAGGTGTGAAATATACACGGACCATAAAAGTCTGAAGTATATCTTCACGCAGAAGGAGTTAAATATGAGACATAGAAGATGGTTGGAACTTATAAAGGATTACGATTGCAACATCTTGTATCATCCGGGGAAAGCTAACGTGGTCGTGAGATCTGCTAAGCGAAAGGCGGTGGTAGATTGGCAATGCTAACAACTCAAGAGGAGTTAATTAAGGAGATGACTAGATTGGAACTCGAGATAAAAAGTCCGAGGGAGCCAGAGGGGAAATTGTTCGCAATGGGGGCTCATCCTACTCTATTGGAAAAAATCAAGGAAGCACAAGGTAGCGATGAGGAATGTGTGAAGGTGAGGAAACGGATTTCAGATGGAGAAAAGCTTAAATTCAGTATGGGGGGTGATGGACTATTAAGATTTGAGAAGAAAATTTGGGTGCCAGCGGTGTCTGAATTAAAGGAAGAAATCTTGCAGGAAGCTCATAGCTCAAGTTACTCAATCCACCCGGGAAGCACAAAGATGTATCAGGATCTCCGCTAACATTATTGGTGGCTCAATATGAAAAGAGAAGTCGCAGAGTGCGTCAGTAAGTGTTTAACATGCCAGTGAGTTAAGGCAGAAAATTAGAAATCAAGCGGATTACTTCAACCTTAAGAAATTCTAGAATGGAAGTGGGAGCATATCATGATGGACTTCGTGGTAGGACTTCTAACTACGCAGAAGGATTACGATGCAATATGGGTGATCGTTGATCAATTGACCAAGTTAGCGCATTTCTTGCCAATCAAGATCAGATATACCTTGGATCAGTTGGTAAAGCTTTACATCAAAGAGATTGTTTCCAGGCATGGGGTACCTGTATCAATTGTGTTAGATCGTGATTCGCGGTTCACAGCAAATTTCTGGAGAAGTTTTCAAGAACGCATGGGAATGCAACTGAGGTTGAGCACATCGTATCATCCTCAAACAGATGGGCAGAACGAGAGAACTATTTAAACGTTAGAGGACATGCTGAGAGCATGTGTTATGGATTTCAAAGGGAACTGGGATGACCACTTGCCGTTGGTGGAATTTGCATACAACAACAGTTTTCACGCGAGCATCGGTATGCCACCATATGAAGCTTTATATGGAAGGAAATGCAGAACGCCATTGTGCTGGGATGAAGTGGGAGAACGACAATTGCTAGGGCCAGAATTGGTGCAACAAATTGCAGATGTGATCAAAATAATACGAGCGAGGCTAGTGACGACTCAGGATCGACAGAAGAAATATGCAGATCAACATTGGCAACAACGAGATTTCATTGTTGGCACTTATGTGTTTTTGAAAGTATCGCCTTGGAAAGGGAAAATGAGATTTGGGAAGAAGGGAAAACTTAGTCCCAGATTCATAAGACCCTTCGAAGTGTTGAGACGAGTAGGTGAGGTAGCTTATGAAATAGTGTAAGACCCCAACTTTTATGAATAAAGAATAATTTTCTCGAAATATATTTTTGAATATTATGGTGTGGATTTGATATAATGTTATAGTTATGGGTAATATTTACAAATCTTGCAAAGTAAGCAAGTGGTTATATAATATTCGATTGGTCGGGGAATATTCATTTTAACAGGGAATATTCGTACGACGACACAATCATTGGTGGACCCCACAATGGAAGTATTGTCGTAAAAGCAGCGTAATTATCTTTTATAAAAATAACGGCGAAAGTGTTACCATTAAAAGCGGTGAAGCGCCGGTAGTAAAAAATCTGATGTCTGGCGTGGTTGCATAGTAGCTACGGTATTGATTATTGATGCTTACGTGAGAAGTCACTCGGTTATACTCAATTATTACTCACGATAATTCTTTGCATCATATCTCTCATATTATTGATTCAATTATTGTCACAATATCATCTGTATAATATGTTATATTATTAAATCAATAATTGAGACGACAAAGTTATTCATATTATTAAATTGCAATATTTACAATGTCTAGAAGTTCTGTCAAAGAGAGGTTTGGTCATCTAATTGCTCGCCAATAAGGAGAAATCCATATCGGAAAGCCCCCTCTTTCCTGGGAACGACCTGATTGTTAAATATTATGTGTTATAATATTAATGATGAATAAGTTTGTGTTGATTAAAGATGAATTTGATAGTTTCATTGTGTTGAAATTATTAGTGTTAGTGGAAATCAACATTTATTTTGATAATAATTGATGCCTGGAGGTTATACTGACCAATCGGGTAATTAATCGGATAAATGAGCAATTAATTGCTATTGATTCACATTATTATAACTATTTGTTCACATGTGTGTACTATTAATTCATATTCATTTACTATTAGGGGAGTTAGTGCAAGATTGATAATACTTGCAAGACTAAGTTAAAAATGGAGGTATAGATGGAGGTACTATACTGTAATTCATATTTTCACATGTCTAGAACTATTGATTCACATGATTTACTATTGAATCATATTATTTACTATTAGGGGAGGGGGTGCAATTTTGATAATACTTGCAGGATTAAATTAAAAATAAAGAAAAAGAGGAAGGTAGTATACTGTAATATTTCGAGCCCCAAAACGTGCAATTATCGAAAATATATTTTCCTATAAATAGAAGCTCATTCTTCCTTCATTTCTCACCAATTCACTAAAGCTATAGAGCAATTATTATAGAGAGAAATTATAGAGAGAAAGAAGAAGAGAAGTCTGCTACCTCTCTACTCCAGTATCCAGTTTCTTTCTAAGGTAAGGGGTATTATTTCTTTCGTATTCATGAAGAGAGCTTCTGTTATTCCATTCTTTATTATTATGTTGGAATAACTTGTCTATGCGAAGTACCGCATACATGGTGAAATTCTTCTGTTATTCCATTCTTTATTATTATGTTGGAATAACCTGTCTATGCGAATTACCGCATACATGGTGAAGTTCTTCTATAATTCCAGTCTTTATTATTCTGTTGGAATATCATGTCTGTGCAGATTATGTTAGGTTTGTAATATTCATGAACGCAATCAAATTGCACAAAATAAGCGGAAACGTGTAAAAAACAGAGTTTAAAATTTTTACAAACAATATACCCGGATCATCCTTTATGCACAATTATTAATTAAATGAAAATATGATGAACAAGAATCATACCCTTGATGATTCGAGCTTCCTCAGGTACAAGTTCACCTCCAATCCTTTTTGCGTTCTACTTGAATCCACCGGGTTTGGTTCCTTCCTTTGATCAACGTTAGCCACCCAAGTGTTTGGCCTCTAGAGGTGATCCACCAAGAAAGAATAAGGATTCAAGAAGATGGGTATTTGGCAAAACCCTAGTTTTTCTATCTCTCATAGAAAAGGGTGTACTCGCCCAACTATTGGAATTGCGTATTCAATGAAAACGTCAACAACCACCTCACCCATAATAAGACTCCTCTTATTTATAGATGTGGGCAACCCTCCTTAACAATTAAGGAGTTGAGTTTTATTTTAATTAATTAAATTCCTTTAATTAATTAGGCTCCTAATCTTATTAGGAAAAATTAATTAAACTTTTAATTAATTAGCCTCCTAATCTTATTAGGAATAAATGAGAGTACTTTTATTAATTAATTCCCAAACTCCTTTAGGAATTAAATAATAATAATAGTAATAATAATAATAAGGCTCCTCTTATTAATTTATATTTAATATTTCTAAAATATTAAATAACAAATATTAAGTTATTTAATTTATTATATCACCATAGATTAAATTAAAAATACTTAACTTATTATTACGATTATACCATTAACTTCTTAAATAATTATTCTTCTTTTTATGGTGTGACCCTTTAGGTTCTCCATATTAAACCGGTTGTGAATAAATCAATTTGAACAATTCTAATCTTATTTAAATAAATAAATTAAACTATTAATTTATTTAAATAAATAACATTTATTCTACAATAGGGATAAGCCTCCCTAGCGATCAACGACTTTCCAGATAGTATAGATTTCAACATTAATCATAAAAGAACCTTTGAGTAAATAGTTCTTTGTCTAATTCAATCCTTCCACCATCTGATGTTCCTATTAAATATAAGACATGGAATTACTGTCAAGTCTTATTTTATTTAATTATATGTATTTCGACTCTTAAATGTACAACTCCAAATAATGCAAATTAGAAAATCCTTTCTAATTTCATTCTTCCTTGGCCAAGGACTACTGGGTTGTCATTTATCGAATCACATAGGACATTTATCTTCTTTTACAAGAAGTGGTAGATTCTTTATTGATCATACATTATCTTCATGTATAACTTATTATACCCAAGCATACCCTTTGATATACCCTAAGGGTCTTAAGGAATAAGTCAAAGTATAACTCATCATACACAAGATACTATGATGATCTCAAATCCAAGGATCACTTCAGACTACTATCACTACTGAGAATTCCTATTGATAGGTAAGTAAAACTCCATTAGGTATTCCTTAGAGAGCCACGTTCAGTGAACTTATTCTCCAATAAGCACCTACATACTTGCTTTAGTGTCTCCACACAAATGATCATGAGATCAATCATCCTCATCCAATGAGCAAACAACGTATGTACCAATCTATCCGAATTCACTAATCCCCAATTTAGTAATCCAATGATTGGGAACTATTTTAGTTTTAAGCTTTCTAAGAATTTAGATCTCAATAGAATGATCATCATCATTATTCTAAAAGCATTGCTTAAAACTATGGGTTTATCACATATTATAAAACAGCATCATGTAGATAATTAAAGCCTTTAATAAATTAATACTTTTTATTAATAAATAAAAAAGATTGTTACAAAGTATATGCTTTATCATCAAACATGATTGGCTTGTATGCATACTACTTTCAATATCCCACTTGCACTAAAACCAATCGCCATGGTATCTCATACCCTTCTTCTCTAAGTGACGATTATCCTGCTGTTGGATAAGCTTTAGTTAATGGATATGTAATGTTGTTCTTAAGAGTCCACTATCTCTATAGTGATTTCCCATCTTTCAATGATTCCTTTAATCAACATATGTTTAGATCCAAGATGAGACTTAGGAACTATTCCTAGTTCTGTAATGAACTTTCCATCCAAACAATCAACTTGCAGCTACATTTACAGCTATATACTTTGTCTTTATCACTCAACCAGCAACTCTTTACTGTTTGAAACCTTTCCAATTCACTGCATAGTGATCTTCTCCAAAATATGACCGATCATCATCAGGTCTCGTATATTTCATTGCATACATGATTGTCACTCATGAAATCTCTCTTTTTAGGAGTCTATGGGGACTATTTAGAGAGATACACTCCATGACTCATCAACATGAGACATCTCTTGGAGTTTTCCATGCTAAACGACTTTAGCATCAAATGAATATACGTTACTTGGGTTAAGTCAAGCATCCTCTTAAATCTATCTATATAGATTTGTATCCCCAATTAAGATATTCTTCCCAAATCATTCATGGAGGAATGTTTAAACAACTTTATCTTTACTAATTGTAGCATTGGTATGTTATTCCTTATCCGTAGTATATCAACATATAATACTAGGAATATCACGACGCTCCCATTGACCCTTTTGTACACACTAGGTTCATTCTTATTTGTGATAAAATCAAACTCTTTTGATTTATTTCATCAAAACGAATGTTCCATATTTGAGAAGCTTGCTTCAATCCATTTCTCTGAGTGTCTAAAACTCTTACCTCATCGTATGTAACTAGATCATCATCTTCTATGATATGTACCTCATCATCATCATCCATGATGAATCCATGCCTCCCAGGTATCTTCGGTACTATTTTTGATTAACGATTCGGTTGTGGTACAATATGTGACGCCCCCAAAATAGATATACATCACCCATCTTGGGTCGCTAAATACATGGTACAAAATACAAATAAAAACTTAATTATACAACTGTTGTGTAAAATACGACAAACATATGCTATGAGTTTTAATACAAATATTGTCATCTAGACAATATCCACACTCAATGGAGTCCTCATTACATTTAATATCACACTATTTTATAGAATAGTGAGGACTACTATGACACCATCTCGGACCATCACTCCATTCCCCGACTAGTCCCAGCTATGTTCTCATTTCCTGAAGAGAACAATGAAAGTAAAAGGGTGAGCTCAACTAGCCCAGTAAGAATATTATGACTAAGATAATGCAGAATAAATTATCGTTAGCCTTCAACAGTGTTAAACTGATGAAATATAACAAACATCAAGTTTAACTGCAGCGAAACAAGCAATCCATTAGAAGAGTCAAGTAGAGAATAAAATCTACTATCTTCTATGATTTAAAAGATTTTTCATCACTTTTATCGCTGAGACTCAGCTTAATAAATAATCCAAATCATCGAATAACCCCTGCATTACGGCCAAAGATATTCTTTAGTATCACGACCACAAATTATCCATGCACTACGGGCTAAGGATATTCGTGTATTCATTAATGGTCATGATCATGCCAACAACTGTCCATCAATGCACTACGGGCGAATGAGGACTTTTACCACATCATTTGTAACATTATGGTCATGATTATACCGAATGATCCCTGGTCATAATCATACCAAGTCCATCTATGCACTACAGGCCACAGATGACTTTCAACAGAAAATAAACACGAGGATGATGACAATGATATAGGAATTCAATAAAATAAGTTCAAGAATAAATTTTTAAAGATTTATAATCTAATTTATCCAAAAATCAATAATGTCCAAATTGTCAACATGATACTTCTTTGTTTAGTAAAATTTAAGAATGCTCAGAAGAATATTTCCATGAAAAGATATTGAATGAAGCGCAAATATCAAGGATATTCCACTAATTTCATGGAGTATAGAAGCTAAAACTTTAACCAACTGAGTATAATAAAATATATAAAACTGCAAGTGGATTTTCACCCGCCATGCGGTAATCCACGTAGACATATCATTTCCACAATTTAATAAGAAATGAATACGGAGAATCATTCACCATACATGTGATAATCCACATAGACAGGTTATTCCAACAGAATAATAAAGAATGGAATAACAGAAGAATTCACCATAAATGCGATAGGCAAGCCACAGACGAGTTATTCAACGAGAATAATAAATAATGGAACGGTCGTGCAGAACGCACGAGATAGGATATTCTAACAGAATAATAAATAATGGAACCAGGTCATGCATAAACGCACAGATAGGATATTTCAACAGAATAATAAATAATGGAATAACAAAAGACTTCACCAGGCATGCGATAGACCGCACAGACAGGTTATTCCAATAGAATAATAAATAATGGAACCAGGTCGGGCGTAATACGCACCGACAAGATATTCCAATAGAATAATAAAGAATGGAATAACAAAAGAATTTCACTATGTATGTGGTACTTCGCATAGACATGTTATTCCAACATAATAATAAAGAATGGAATAACAAAAGAATTTCATCATATATGCGGTACTTCGTATAAACAGGTTATTCCAACATAATATTAAGGAATTGAATAACAGAAGCTCTCTTCATGAATACGAAAGAAATAATACCCCTTACCTTAAAAAAAGACTAGATATTTGAGTAGAGAGGTAGCAGACTTCTCTTCTTCTTTCTCTCTATAATTTCTCTCTATAACAATTTCTCTATAGCTTGAGTGAATTGGTGAAGAATAATGAAGAAATGAGCTTCTATTTATAGGAAAATATAGTTTCGATAATTTTACATTTTGGGGCTCAAAATATTACCGTATAATACCTTCATCTTTTCCTTTATTTTTAATTTAGTCCTGCAAGTATTATCAAACTTGCACCACCTACCCTAATAGTAAATCATGTGAATCAGTAGTAAATCATGTGAATCAATAGTTCTAGACATGTGAAAATACAAATTACAATATAGTACCTCCATCTATACCTCCATTTTTAACTTAGTCATGCAAGTATTATAAATCTTGCACCAACTCCCCTAATAATAACAAGAATGTGAATCAATAGTACACACATGTAAACAAATAGTTATAATCATATGAATTAATAGCAATTAATTGCTCATTTATCCGATTAATTACCCAACTGGTCTGTATAACTTCCAGACATCAATTAATACCGAAATAAATGTCGATTTCCACTAACACTAATAATTTCAATACAATGGAACTATCAATTTCATCTTTAATCAACACAAACTTATTCATCATTAATATTATAACTCATGATATTTAACAACCGGTCGTCCCGAGGAAGAGGGGCTTTCAGATAAGGATTTCTCCTTATTGGCGTGCTGATTAGATGACCAAACCTCTCATTGTGAGAACTTCTAGACATTGTAAATATTGCAATTTAATAATATGAATAACTTTGTCGTCTCAATTATTGATTTAATAATATAACATATTATGAGATGATCTTGTGACAATAATTGAATCGATAATATGAGAGATATGATCACGACAATTCTTTGTAGCAATAATTGAGTATAAGCGAGTGACTTCTCACGTAAGCATCAATAATCAATCAAGGTGCTACTATGCAACCACAGCGTATTCATTGTACTTTTACTATCGGGTGGTTCAACGGTTTTAAGCGTAAAACTTTCGCCGTTATTTTTATAAAAGATAATTACATCATTTTCTAACTTCTACGACAATACTTAGTTGTGGGGTCCACCAATGATTGTACCATAAATCACGAATATTCCCTGTTAAAACAAATATTCCCCGACCAATCAAATATTATATAACCACTTGCTTACTTTGCAAAATTTGTAAATATTACCCACAACTATAACATTATATCAAATTCACACAATAATATTCCAAAAATATATTTCGAGAAAATATTATTTATTTATAAAAGTTGGGGTCTTACAACCTCCCCTTCTTATGAAATTTCTTCTTCGAAATTAGGGTACGTACCTGGTATATCGAAGAGGTGATGATATCTTGACTTCATCTCAGATTCTAACTCCTAGGTCATTTCCTCCACATCGTGGTTTCTCCACAAAACTTTGACTTGAGGTATAACCTTGGAGCGTAGAATATGATCCTTCTTATCCAAGATTTTAACAGGAAGCTCTTCATACATTAAATCTTTCGCTATTTCGTCCGATTCTAACTCAATAATGTGGTTTGGGTCTTTCACATATTTACGTAACATAGATATGTGAAAAACATTATGAACACGAGACATACTTGGCGGTAAAACGAGTCTATAGGCCATAGTTCCTACTCGTTCGAGGATTAAAATGGGATAATGAATCGAGGATTGAGCTTTCCTCTCTTTCCAAATTTCGTAACTCCTTTCCATGGAGCAACACGTAACAACACATGATCTCCAATATTGAATTCCACGTCCTTTCGATGAAGATCAGCATAACTCTTTTGTCGATCTTGTGAGATTTTTATATGTTCTCGGATCGTTTGAATCTTTTTCATAGTCATACGTACCAAATCCAGTTCCAACAACGTTACTTCACCTACCTCATCCCAGCATACTGAAGAACGACACTTTCTTCCATACAACGCCTCAAATGGAGCCATGCCAATATTTGCTTGATAACTATTGTTGTAGGAAAACTCCACCAATGGTAAGAACTTGTCCCAACTTCCCTTGAAGTCAAGGACACAGAGTCTTAATAAATCTTCAAGAGTTTAAATAGTCCTTTCTGATTGCCCATCCATTTGAGGATGATATACCGAACTAAATCGTAAATTCGTGCCCATAGCTTTTTGCAAACTAACCCAAAATTATGAAGTGAATCTTGGGTCTCGATCAGAAACTATGGATACTGGCATACTATGAAATCTTACAATCTCGTTTATGTACATACTAGAAAGACGTTCAAGTGTATAAGTTTCTTGTATCGGTAAGAAATGAGCAGACTTGGTCAATCTATCAACAATAACCCAAATCGCATCTATGCCTTGAGAAACCTTGGGAAGACCAGTAACGAAATCCATGGTAATGTGCTCCCACTTCCATTCTAGAATTTCAAGTGGTTACAATGGACCTTTTGGCACTTGATTCTCCGCCTTGACTCGTTGACAAGTTAGACACCTTGAGATAAACCCCGCTATCTCTCTCTTCATATTGCTCCACCAAAATGTATGTCGAAGGTCACGATACATTTTGGTACTCCCAGGATGGATTACAAACTGTGTGTTATGCGCCTCCATCATGATTTTATACTTCAAGTCAGAATCGTTAGTAATATAAGGTCTGGAGTTTACTCGAAGTATTCCTTCTTCATCGATTCTTGCTTTTGGAATAGCACCTTCTTGCACTTTCTTCCTCATACGCATCAGCTCCAGGTCTGTAGCTTGAGCAGCTTTAACTTTATTGATTAATGTCGGTTCCACTCGTATATTCGCCATCATCACATGGGTCCCTGGAGTCTTTAACTCTATTTCCATCCTTTCCAAGTCATACACAATGGGCCTTTGCATTGACAATAATGCACTCGAGCCCACGTATGATCTTCTACTCAATGCGTCAGCTACTACGTTCGCTTTTCCAGGATGGTATTGGATGGTATAATCATAATCTTTCAAAAACTCAAGCCATCGCCATTGCCGCATGTTGAGTTCCTTTTGAGTGAAGAAATATTTGAGGCTTTTATGATCCGTATAGATCTCCACCTTCTCTCCATACAGGTAATGCCTCCAAATCTTAAGTGCAAAAAAATATTTCGCACGCTGACTCTAGATCATGAGTAGGATAATTCCTCTCATATTCTTTGAGTTGTCGCGAGACATAGGCTATGACTTTCCCATGAACACATCCTAACCCTTTGCCTGAAACACCACTGTAGATGACAAATCCCTTGGAGCTAGATGGTATTGTCAGAACAGGTACTGAAATGAGTCTCTTCTTGAGTTCTTAAAAACTCTTTTCACATTCCTCACTCCAACCGAATTTTGTATCTTTTCGAGTCAGCTGAGTTAATGGAGTAGCGATTCGTGAAAACCCTTCTACGAATCTCCGATAATAACCAGCTAAGCCGAGAAAGCTACGTACTTCGGTCACTGACTTAGGTTGCTCCCAGCTTTGAATTATTTCAATCTTTGCCGGGTCAACAGATATTCCATGATTTGATATAACGTGCCTAAGGAATGCCACTTCCTCAAGCCAGAACTAGCATTTCTTCAACTTAGCATATAGCTTGTTCTCACGAAGCTTTGGGAGTATCAGCCTCAAGTGTTGTTCATGGTCTTCACAGGTTTTGGAGTATATGAGGATGTCATCAATAAAGACGACCACAAAGTGATCCAAATATTCCTTGAATACTCGGTTCATCATATCCATGAAGGCAGCAGGAGCATTAGTCAATCCAAAAGACATGACTAGGAATTCATAATGCCGTCTGGGAGTTACGAAAGCGAGTCTTTGGAATGTCATCAGTTTTGATCTTCAACTGATGATATCCGGATCTAAGATCAATCTTTGAAAAGAATTTGGCTCCTTGCAACTGGTCAAACAGGTCATCAATGCGAGGTAATGGGTACCTATTTTTGATGGTGACATGATTCAACTCCCGATAATCAATACAAAGTTGCATACTTCCATCTTTCTTCTTCACGAATAGAACATGAGCACCCCAAGGAGACGTACTAGGATGAATGAAACCAATGTATAACAATTCCTGCAATTGGGTCTTTAACTCCTGAAGTTCAATAGGAGCCATTCGATATGGGGATTTGGAAAGGGGTTTTGTACCAGGTTAAAGGTCGATACAAAATTCAATCTCTCGCTCTGGGGGTAGGCTAGGAAGTTCTTCATGGAATACGTCAGGAAATTCATTAACAATAGAAATATCATTCAAAATTGATGTATTTTTGTTTAAATCCATAACATGAGCTAAGAAAGCTTGACATTCGTTTTTCAATAAATGAATAGCTTTATGGCTTGAGATGACAGTGATTAATTTTAATGGTTTGGTTGCTTGAATTCGCATAATAGGTTGGTTAGGAATATGAAAGCTAACAACCTTACGAAAATAATCAATTCTTGCATGATGAGTAGTTAACCAATCAATCCCTAAAATCACATCAAATGCAAGTATTTTCAAAGAAATAAGATCGACAGGTAAAGTGCGGTTACCGATTTGAATCAAACAAGACTTATAAACCATGGATGTAATGAAGGTTTCTCCCAACGGAGTTTCGATAGATAAGTCAAAGTCTAATTTCTCCGGAGTCAAATTTAAACATTGAGCGCAAGTAGGAGAAATAAAAGAATGGGTAGAACCGGTATCAAATAAGGTATAGACTTCGCTAGAGTTTATGATAAGCTTACCCATGATGACCTCATTCGGGTTCCTTACTTTTTGGGAGGTCATGATAAACGCTCTCCCTTGCACTACCGACTTTGACTTTTTTGGGACGGCCTTTGGTGCCTCCTTCCCAGCTGGACTTGTCTTCGGTGAATGACAAAATCGGGCTAGGTGACCTTCTCTTCCACAATTGTAACACGCTTTGGATGGCATCGCGCAATTTGGACTGATGTGTCCCTACCCTCCGCATTTAAAGCATATGATAGGTGGTCGTACTCCTTCCTTAACAACGGGTGATGGTGCTGACATCTTTCCATCATTGTTGAATCTCTTTTTTCTTGAAATGTCCATTCTTATTGTTTTGGCCATGACTACCACCGAAGTGGTTACCATTTCTGGCATGTTGATTCCCTCCACGCTTATTATCACCGCTTCGATGACTGCTATCACTGGTATTATCATTTTGCCGACTACTCCTTTTCGGTTGGGTTGACTCATTATCGCGCTCCAATAACTGAGCCCTATTAACAACATCTGAATACAAACACGATTTATGAGAGATAAAATATTGATGTATCTCGGGTTTCAAACCTCTTAGAAACATTCACGTCATTCTCTCCTCATTATCAACCAAATGGGACATAAACCGGGATAACTCGTCAAACTTGGCTTCGTACTGCGACACGGTCATGTTGTTTTGCTCCAGCTTGATGAACTCTACCTCTTTCATGTGACTAATACTTTCGGGAAAGTACTTGTTGTTAAACAATTCTTAGAACTTCTCCCAAGTCATCTTGGTGCGGCGGGTTGAGTCGCGCTTCTGATTCCCACGATGAATGCCTCTGCCGCATAACATGAAGGTGGCAAAGGGAACTTTTAGCTCCTCGGAGCATCCTAAGACATCAAATATCTTGCAGATCTGCTTTATCCATGTCTCCGCCTTAATTAGTTTTGGCTCTCCAAAAAACTCCGGTGGTCCCAGTTCCTTGAAGCGCTTGCATGATGACCGTCAAGGAGAGTTTCCAGTGTTTCCACCTGCATTTTGGACAGGAGCCGCTCTTGCCTGATGTTGCATGAATTGCATAAAGCCTCTGAACATTTCATCGTTCATTATTTGGTTAGTGTTTTTTGTTTGCATGAGGATTGTCGCCTTCCTGATGCACATTATCCTGATTATTGATTTGTGGTGACTCCACGGTCTCATGTGCTTCATTGATTATCTCAACATTTTCGGATGCCATTTTCAAATACTGCCACAAAATAAGGGATAATTAACATATCACATATTATCCCTATACTCTGACCGACCAATTAAATACCAAATAAACTTAGGTTGGTCATACTAGAGAAGGAATTCCCCGTCTCTCCCCTCCTAGTTCTTGTCTCACATCTCAGGCAGAGATCATATCCCTAAGCTTTGATACCAACAATGACGCCCCCAAAATAGGTATACATCACCCATCTTGGGTTGCCAAATACATGGTACAAAATACAAATAAAAACTTAATTATACAACTGTTGTGTAAAATACGACAAACATATGCTATGAGTTTTAATACAAATATTGTCATCTATACAATATCCACACTCAATGGAGTCCTCATTACATTTAATATCACACTATTTTATAGAATAGTGAGGACTACTATGACACCATCTCGGACCATCACTCGATTCCCCGACTAGTCCCAGCTACGTTCTCATTTCCTGAAGAGAACAATGAAAGCAAAAGGGTGAGCTCAACTAGCCCAGTAATAAATATTATGACTAAGATAATGCAGAATAAATAATCGTTAGCCTTCAACAATGTTAAACTGATGAAATATAACAAACATCAAGTTTAACTGCAGCAGAACAAGCAATCCATTAGAAGAGTCAAGTAGAGAATAAAATCTACTATCTTCTATGATTTAAAAGATTTTTCATCACTTTTATCGCTGAGATTCAGCTCAATAAATAATCCACATCATCGAATCACCCTTGCACTACGACTAAGGATATTCTTTAGTATCATGACCACAAATTATACATGCACTATGGGCCAAGGATATTCGTGTATTCATTAATGGTCATGATCTTGCCAACAACTGTCCATCAATGCACTTCGGGCCAATGAGGACTTTTACCACATCATTTATAACATTACGGTCATGATTATACCGAATGATCCCTGGTTATAATCATACCAAGTCCATCTATGCACTACAGGCCACAGATGACTTTCAATAGAAAATAAACATGAGGATGATGACAATGATATAGGAATTCAATAAAACAAGTTCAAGAATAAATTTTTAAAGATTTATAATCTAATTTATCCAGAAATCAATAATGTCCAAATTGTCAACATGATACTTCTTTGTAGAGTAAAATTCAAGAATGCTTAGAAGAATATTTCCATGAAAAGATACTGGATAAAGCGCAAATATCAAGGATATTCCACTAATTTCATGAAGTATAGAAGCTAAAACTTTAACCAACTGAGTATAATAGAATATATGAAACTGCATGTGGATTTTTGCCCGCCATGCGGTAATCCACGTAGACAGATCATTTCCATAATTTAATAAGGAATGAATATGAAGGATCATTCACCACGCATGTTATAATCCACATAGACAGGTTATTCCAATAGAATAATAAAGAATGGAATAACAGAAGAATTCATTATGCGTGCGATAGACTGCACAGACAGGTTATTCCAACAGAATAATAAATAATGGAACCAAGTCATGCGTAAACGCACAGACAGGATATTCCAAAAGAATAATAAATAATGGAACCAGGTCATGCGTAAACGCACAGACAGGATAATCCTACAGAATAATAAAGAATTTAATAACAAAAGACTTCACCAGGCATGCGATAGACTGCACAGACAGGTTATTCCAACAGAATAATAAATAATGGAACGGTCAAAGCGTAATACGACAAGCGAGGATATTCAATGAGAATAATAAAGAATGGAATAACAGAAGAATTTCACCATATATGCGATACTTCGCATAGACAGGTTATTCCAACATAATAATAAAGAATGGAATAACAAAAGAATTTCACCATATATGTGGTACTTGGCATAAATAAGTTATTCCAACATAATAATAAAGGAATGGAATAACAGAAGCTCTCTTCATGAATACGAAAGAAATAATACCCCTTATATTAGAAAAAGACTCGATATTTCTCTCTATAATAATTGCTCTATAGCTTGAGTGAATTGGTGAAGAATAATGAAGAAATGAGCTTCTATTTATAGGAAAATATAGTTTCGATAATTGCACGTTTTGGGGCTTAGAATATTACCGTATAATACCTTCCTCTTTTCCTTTATTTTTAATTTAGTCTTGCAAGTATTATCAAATTTCCACCACCTCCCCTAATAGTAAATCATGTGAATCAATAGTTCTAAACATGTGAAAATACGAATTACAGTATAGTACCTCCATCTATACCTCCATTTTTAACTTAGTCATACAAGTATTATCAATCTTGCACCAACTCCCCTAATAGTAACAAGAATGTGAATTAATAGTACACACATGTGAACAAATAGTTATAATTAAGTGAATTAATAGCAATTAATTGCTCATTTATTCGATTAATTACCCGACTAGTCAGTATAACTTCCAGACATCAATTAATACCGAATTAATTGTCGATCTCCACTAACACTAATAATTCCAACACAATGGAACTATCAATTTCATCTTTAATCAACACAAACTTATTCATCATTAATATTATAACTCACAATATTTAACAACCAGGTCGTTCCCAGGAAAGAAGGGGCTTTTCGTTAAGGATTTCTCCTTATTGGTGCGCATTTAGATGACCAAACCTCTCCTTGATAGAACTTCTAGACATTGTAAATATTGCAATTTAATATTATGAATAACATTGTCGTCTCAATTATTGATTTAATAATATAACATATTATACAGATGATACTGTGACAATAATTGAATCAATAATATGAGAGATATGATGCAGCAATTACTGTAGCAATAATTGAGTATAACTGAGTGACTTCTCACGTAAGCATCAATAATCAATACCATGTGCTACTATGCAACCACGTGCATTACTGTACTTTTACTAACGGGTAGTTCAACAGTTTTAACGGTAGAATTTTTGCCGTTATTTTTATAAAAAGATAATTCTGTCATTTTCTAACTACGACAATACTTCCGTTGTGGGGTCCACCAATGATTGTGCCATCGTACGAATATTCCCTGTTAAAATGAATATTCCCCGACCAATCGAATATTATATAACCACTTGCTTACTTTGCAAAATTTGTAAATATTACCCACAACTATAACATTATATCAAATCCACACAATAATATTCCAAAAATATATTTTGAGAAAATATTCTTTATTCATAAAAGTTGGGGTCTTACACAATATATAGGTCTATCTACAAGTTCCTCTTATTTGACTTATAGTGTTTTGTGGTTCTTGAACTCTTCAATATTCTATTATCCTCCCACTAGCCTCTTCAATGATAAACACATTTATCTTAGAAGGTAGCGTGTTTCGCAACAAACACCTTTTGCTAAGTAGGATTATAGAACATATACCCTAAACTTACTTTTGAATGTCCCACAAATTGAAACTTGTCAAATCTTGTCCCAAGCTTATCCTTTGAAACCTTTTCACATAAGTTGGACAACCCCTTATCTTAACATACTTAAGATTAGGAATCCTCCCTGTCCATAACTTTTATGGAGTCTTGGGGCCAAATTTTGAGGTTACCTTTTTCGTAGATATGCAGTCATTTCTAGGGCATGACCCTAGAAGGATACTGGAATGTCGGTAAAATCATTATGGATCGTACCATGTCCAACAAGGTATAATTTTTCTTTTAGATACATCAATCAATTATTGCATATCAGGAGGCATCCATCATGAGAAAACCATTTGAGATGATCTAGAAACTTATTGCACAAGTATTTATTCCTTGATCTAATCAAAGAATCTTAATACTTTGCCAATTTGTTTCACTTTTGAATTCTTTGAACCTTTCAAATAATTCATAATTATATTTCATCAAATACAAACATTCAACTCTTTGAATGATCATCTCCTTTTCTTATACTAGTTTGTTCGATTTGCAAAATAATTTTTCACGTAAGTCAATTATACAAAATCCATTAAGTAATATTTCAGTTCTATACAAAACATTATTATTATAAATAGAACAACAATTGTTCTTAATTATAATACCAAAAATTTTATTGTCCAACAATAAAATGGAAATAATGTTTCTAACAAGAACTGGAATACATTAACAACTTATTGACTTAATAGACTTGCCCGTAGGCTGTGCTAAACTATAAGTTCCTATGGCTGATGCAGCAAACTTTGCTTCACTTCCCACACATAGGATTACTTATCTTTATTTAGCTTTCTACTTCTGCTTGGTCCCTTCATAAATCTATATTTATTATAACCAAAGTCGGTATCCAATACCCAAGTAGAACCTTGACTTAAAGAAAAATTTATTTAAATTATGAACAAAACTATATTTGTAACCGAAACTTCACTAAGCTTCTTCTGATTAGCTCTACAAGATGTTTCTCGCAGTTTCTTTTCCAATGTCCTGACTTATTGCAGTCAAACTCTTTTGCTATCCGTATCAGTTTAGTTCTTATTATCCTTTGTTTTTGCCTTTCTATTTACCTTCTTTGAATCGTTCTTCTTTTCTAAAGATCCTTTGGCCCCTGCCAGTAAAACTTGGTCTTTCTTGGTTGGAAAATGACTTAACATTTTTCAACATGTTAAGCAAATCAGCGAAGCTAATATCTAACTTGTTCATATGAAAAATTCACAACAATTGTGAAAGGAGTCCGGGAGTGAGTGCAAGATCAAATCTTGGCTCAACTCTCCATCCATGACAAAACTCGTTGTCCTAATTGATCAATCAAATTGATTATGTTAAGGGCTTTTTTCTTTACTGTAGTGTCATCGGTTATTCTAGATCAGAAGAGCTCCTTAGATATCTGATATCTATCAGTCCTACTTTCCTCACCATCAACTACTTGATGTATAGGAATATAGTAAGAGCATCCATAGTTTCATACTGACGCTGAAGCTCATTACTTATGGATGCGAGCATGATGCATTGAGTCAACTGTGCATCATCTTGCCACTTTCTAAAAGTAGCAATCTCTTCCTCAGAGGCATTGTCTGTAACCATTGCAGGGATAGGCGTATTAAGGATATAAGATAACTTTTCAGGTGTGAGAACTTTTCTCAATTTCCTTAACCAATCCATTTAATACGGTCCGGCTAAATAGTATCTAATATGCTTCGTAGTGATAGTAATTTAGACATTATAAAATTCTGTAAATGAATTTGTAATTAACAACATTTTAGCATATATTCTTTTATTAATTACCAAAATAAATTAGGTCTTGTTTTAAATTGGTATCTCCCACTATTTTTATCAAACTATATTACCCTCACTTATATAGTTCGGCAAAATCTAATTAAAGATTTGCTAGTGAGAATAAGGATCTCATTTCAAATGTATATAGCCTTATGGTGACACAACAAACTATATATAAATAAATAGGTAGACAACTCTTGTCAATTACATCAACTATGCAACTCCTTGTATTTTGCGTCTTAGATTATTTTGATCAAGTGGTGGCACATCCGAATTAAAATTATCCAAGTTAAGTCCAACCTAGCACTCCATATATTCAAAAAAGAAAAATATTGTCCTTGTGGTGACACAACAAAATAATATTGTTCAATTTTCTTTATAAGCATCAAATGTGATAAAATTAACATCTCAAAGAATTAAGATAAGCCTTGTGGTGACACAACAAACTTATAATAATTAATTGACACTCTATTATTTTTTATCATGCTAGAAGGCGACGTTCAATATTCCAAATATCTTTGAACGCTTAGGACTTACTATAAAAAATTTGAGGGGTTTGCATGTAATTAATTTATCTCATCTTGTTTAAGCGTACAAGATGCATATATATATATATATATATATATATATATATATATATATATATATAAATACACGTCATATTAATGAACATGCGAAGCATGTTTGCATAATATATAATATATATAGTATAAGCATGCACATATAGAATACAATATTCTACCTGGATTGATTATGGACTTTTATTCTAGTTTAGTTCACTAGAGCCACCAAGTGAACCAAAAGGTCAAACCCTATGGGTGCAAGAATTAATATTTAAATATAACTATTACATTTAAACCCGGGCTCCATTATAAACGGGTCTTCACGCGCTCCAAGCTCCTTGAACTCCAATTCTTCAAAATTAATTATAACTATTCCTATTACAAAACGATTTAAAATAAATAGAAACCTTGATCAACAGTCAAGGGGAAGCACATAAGAGGGAGTTAGAATTTACATTAAGAAAAAAATTAGAGAAGACGAGGTACGCAGACCCCATTTAATAAAACTCATACATTCATGCATCCAACTAAAATAAAATCCTATCACATTGGTCAATAATCCATCATTGGCCAATAGTCCATAATCAATCCCATTTATTATCATACACATCACCATAAATAACATTCATCTCATGAATAATAAACATTCATATATATATATATATATATATATATATATATATATATTGATATCATTTAATGGGCAAATTTAGTTAGTATAAAATCTAATTTTGAATCAAAATAAACTCCTTTATTTTAATCCAAATGTAAATCAAAATAAACTCATTTATTTTAATTAATTATGGAATCCAATTCCAAGTAAAAAAAAATTATTAAAGGATACATGATTTTCTTTTCTATTCACAAATAAACACCTTTATTTTGAATAATATGAAATCTTATTTCATATTTAAATAAACTCCTTTATTTAAGGAAATACGGATTCTCTTTCCTATTCACAAATAAACTCTTTTATTTTGAATAATATGAAATCTTATTTCATATCTAAATAAACTCCTTTATTTAAGGAAATTAGGATTCTCTTTCCTATTCACAAATAAACTTTTTATTTTGAATAATATGAAATCTTATTTCATATCTAAATAAACTCTCTTATTTAAGGAAACATGGAATCCAATTTTAACTCTAATTAGTTATCATGGAATCCAATTCCAACTCTAATTAGTTAGCATGAAATTCAATTTTAAAATTAAAAATAAATTTTTATTTTAAAATAAAATAAACTTTTATTTTAAGATTAAAATAAAAAAATATTTTAATTATAAAATAAATATGAATAATATATTATATTATATATACATTAATAGAGATTACCATATAAAGTTTTATTGTAATTTTCGTACCATGATTAAGTACCATCACGTGGGAACCTCCTCGTTAGTATATATAATCATAATATATCATATATGTAATATTAAATTAAGCAATATCATATATTACTTAAGTTACTAAAGTAATCATCTGCATATTAAGATTTATAATAACCTTTCTAGATTCATGATTACATAATAACCACATTACATGCTTATATTATTATTCACGTGACTCACGATTATTACCGTGCAAAGAAACATAAATCAGCGAATCACAATACCGTGTTTTCAAAAAATAGTTTTTTTTTATTTATACAACAAAATTTTGCCCAATTAAATTATTTTAAACACATATCAATATACATATCAAATTAAAACAATTAATAATTCGCATAAAGGTTTGGCTCTGATGCCACTATTAGGTTTGTAATATTCATGAACGCAATCAAATTGCACAAAATAAGCGAAAACGTGTAAAAAACAAAGTTTAAAATTTTTACAAACCATATAACCGGATCATCCTTTATGCACAATTATTAATTAAACGAAAATATGATGAACAAGAATCACACCCTTGATGATTCGAGCTTCCTCAGGTACAAGTTCACCTCCAATCCTTTTCGCGTTCAACTTGAATCCACCGGGTTTGGTTCCTTCCTTTGATCAACGTTAGTCACCCAAGTATTTGGCCTCTAGAGGTGATCCACCAAGAAAGAATAAGGATTCAAGAAGATGGGTATTTGGCAAAACCCTAGTTTTTCTATCTCTCATAGAAACCGGTGTACTCTCCCAACTATTGGAATTACGTATTCAATGAAAATGTCAACAACCACCTCACCCATAATAAGACTCCTCTTATTTATAGATGTGGGTAACCCTCCTTAACAATTAAAGAATTGGGTTTTATTTTAATTAATTAAATTCTTTTAATTAATTAGGCTCCTAATCTTATTAGGAATAATTAATTAAACTTTTAATTAATTAGCCTCCTAATCTTATTAGGAATAAATGAGAGTACTTTTATTAATTAATTCCCAAACTCCTTTAGGAATTAAATAATAATAATAGTAATAATAATAATAAGGCTCCTCTTATTAATTTATATTTAATATTTCTAAAATATTAAATAACAAATATTAAGTTATTTAATTTATTCTATCACCATAGATTAAATTAAATATACTTAACTTATTATTACGATTATACCATTAACTTCTTAAATAATTATTCTTCCTTTTATGGTGTGACCCTTTAGGTTCTCCATATTAAACCGGTTGTGAATAAATCAATTTGAACAATTCTAATCTTATTTAAATAAATAAATTAAACTATTAATTTATTTAAATAAATAATATTTATTCTACAATAGGGATAAGCCTCCCCAGCGATCAACGCGACTTTCCAGATAATATAGATTTTAACATTAATCATAAAAGAACCTTTGAGTAAATAGTTTCATACAATTCAATCCTTCCACCATACAATGTCCCAATTAAATATAAGACATGGAATTACTGTCAAGTCTTATTTTATTTAATTATATGTATTTCGACTCTTAAATGCACAACTCCAAATAACGCAAATTTGAAACTCCTTTCTAATTTTATTCTGCCTTGGCCAAGGACTACTGGGTTGTCATTTATCGAATCACATAGGACATTTCTCTTCTTTTACTAGAAGTGGTAGATTCTTTATTGATCATACATTATCTCCATGTACAACTTATTATACCCAAGCATACCCTTTGATATACCCTAAGGGTCTTAAGGAATAAGTCAAAGTATAACTCATCATACGCAAGATACTATGATGATCTCAAGTCCAAGGATCACTTGTACTACTATCACTACATGAATTCCTATTGACAAGTAAGTAAAACTCCATTAGGTATTCCTTAGCGAGCCACGTTCAGTAAACTTATTCTCCAATAAGCACCTACATACTTGCTTTAGTGTCTCCACACAAATTATCATGAGATCAATCATCCTCATCCAATGAGCAAGCAACGTATGTACCAATCTATCCGGATTCACTAATCCCCAATTTAGTAATCCAACGATTGGGAACTATTTTAGTTTTAAGCTTTCTAAGAATTTAGATCTCAATAGAATGATCATCATCATTATTCTAAAAGCATTGCTTAAAACTATGGGTTTATCACATATTATAAAACAACATCATGTAGATAATTAAAAGCCTTTAATAAATAAAAAAGATTGTTACAAAGTATATGCTTTATTATCAAACATGATTGGCTTGTATGCATACTACTTTCAGATTACGCATGACCTGGTTCCATTCTTTATTATTCTGTCGGAATATCCTGTTGGTGCGTATTACGCATGACCTAGTTCCATTATTTATTATTCTGTTGGAATAACCTGTCTGTGCGGTCTATCGCATTCATGGTGAATTCTTCTGTTATTCCATTCTTTATTATTCTGTTGGAATATCCTGTCGGTGCGTATTACGCATGACCTGGTTCCATTATTTATTATTTTGTTGGAATAACCTGTCTGTGCTGTCTATCGCATACATGGTGAATTTTTCTATTATTCCATTCTTTATTATTCTGTTGGAATAACTTGTCTATGTGGATTACCACATGCATGGTGAATGATCCTTCATATTCATTCCTTATTAAATTGTGGAAATGATCTGTCTACGTGGATTACCGCATGGTGGGAGAAAATCCATTTGCAGTTTCATATTGTGACACCCCCAATATAGGTATACATCACCCATCTTGTGTCGCCAAATACATGGTACAAAATTCAAATACAACTTAATTATACAACAGTCGTGTAAAATACGACAAAACATATGATGTGAGTTTTAGTACAAATATTGTCATCTAGACAATATCCACACTCAATGGAGTACTTATTACATTTATTATTAAACTATTTCACAGAATAGTGAGGACTACTAATGCACCATCTAGGACCATCACTCTGTTCCCCGACTAGTCCCAGCTACGTTCTCATTTCCTGAAGAGAACAATGAAAGAAAGGGTGAGCTCAACTAGCCCAGTAAGAAATATTATAACTAAGATAATGCACAATAAATTATCGTTAGCCTTCAACAATGTTAAAACTGATAAAATACAATAGACATCAAGTTTAACTGCAGCGAAACATGCAATCCATTAAAAGAGTCAAGTAGAGAATAAAATCTACTATCTTTTATGATTTAAAAAGTTTTTCATCACTTTTACCGCTGAGACTCGGCTTAATAAATAATCCACATCATCAAATCATCCCTGCACTACAGGATTATACATGCACTACGGGCCAAAGATAATCGTGTTTTCATCAACGGTCCTGATCATGCCATAAAATAATTCATCTTTGCACCCTTGGCCGAAGAGAATCCATAGCCATAATCATACCAAAAACTGTCCATCAATGCATTGTAGGCCAATGAGGACTTTTTCCACATCATTTGTAATATTACGATCATGATTATACCAAATAATCCATGGTCATAATCATACCAAGTCCATCTATGCACTACAGGCCACAGATGACTTTCAACATATTATAAACATGAGGATGATGACAATGACATAATAATTCAATAAAACAAGTTCAAGAATTAATTTATCTAGGAACCAATAACGTCCAAATTGTCAACATGATACTTCTTTGTAGAGTAAAATTCAAGAATGCTTAGAAGAATATTTCCATGAGAAGATACTAGATGAAGCGCAAATATCAAGGATATTCCACTAATTTTATGGAGTATAAGAGTCAAAACTTTAACCAACTGAGTATAATAAAGAATGGAATAACAAAAGAAATCACCATGCGTATGGTACTTCGCATAGACAGGTTATTCCAACAGAATAATAAATAACGGAACCAGGTCAGGTGAAATTCGCACCGACAGGATGTTCCAACAGAATAATAAAGAATTGAATAACAACAGAAATCACCACGCATGCGGTACTTCGCATAGACAGGTTATTCTAATAGAATACTATATAACGGAACCTGGTCAGGCGAAATTCGCACTGGCAAGATGTTCCAACAGAATAATAAAGACAGAACCAGGTCCGGCGTAAAATGTACAAATAGGATATTCCAACAGAATAATAAAGACGAAACCAAGTCCAGCGTAAAACGCACAGACAGGATATTCCAACAGAATAATAAAGAATGGAATAACAGAAGAATGTCACAAAGTATAGGGTAGCCCGCGTATATAGGTTATTCCAACAGAATAATAAAGAATGGAATAACAGAAGTTCTCTTCATGAATACAAAAGAATAATACCCCTTACAGGTACAACAAATAATATTCCTTACCTTAGAAAGAAGAGTACTGGATATAGAAGTAGTGAAGTAGCAGAACACTTTTCTTCTTTCTCTCTATAGTTTATCTCTCTAGAGTTTCAGTGAATTCATAAGAAATAATGATGGAATAAGCTTCTATTTATAGAAGAATTGACTGCATAGTAACTAATTCATGAACGGTCCAAATTGATTTACTTTTAATCGGACGGTCCATATTTAAAGCAAAATCTTTTAAATAAAATATAATATATTCTATTTATAATCTAATAAAATGAATAACTTTATCAAAGTATTCTGTTTTATATAAAAAGTTTTTACTATGCAAAACACTACGCAGCATTATGCAAACATTATGCATAATAAAATATAATATAATCTAATTATTGTCTAATAAAATGAATAACTTTATAAAAGTATTACATTTTTATATAAAAAGATTTTACTATTAGCCTAATAAAACGAATAACTTTATAAAAGTATTACATTTTTATATAAAAGATTTTACTATTAGCTTTAATAAAGCGAATAACTTTATAAAAGTATTCTGTTTTATATAAAAAGCTTTTCTGTTTTATTACATTAATAATACCAATAAAACAAAACTGAGTGACTTATCACGTAAGCATCAATAATTAATACCATGTGCTACTATGCAACCACGCGTATTACTGTACTTTTACTACCGAGTAGTTCAACAGTTTTAACGGTAAAACTTCCGTCGTTATTCTCATAAAAATTTTTTGTCGTTTTCTCAATCCGACAATAATTCCGTTGTGGGGTCCACCAATGATTGCACCGTCATACGGATATTCCTCGACAAAAAGAATATAATATGACAACTTGCATACTTTGCAAAATTTATAAATACTATCTACAACTATAACATTATATCAAATCCACACCTTAATATTAAAAAATTATTTCGAGAAATTTAAATATTTATTCATAAAATCTGGGGTCTCACAATCTCACCTCCTTATGGAATTTTGCCCTCGAAATTTACTTACGTATTTGGTATGCTGAACAGGTGAGGATACCTTGACTTCATTTTAGATTCTAACTCTTGAGGTATAACCTTTGAGTGTTGAATACGATTCTTCTTATCCAAGATTTTAACACGTATCTCCTCAAACATTAAATCATCCACTATCTCGTCCGGTTCTAAATTAATAATGTGGTTCGGGTCGTCCACATATTTACATAACATCGATACGTTAAAAACGTTATGAACACGCAACATACTTGGTGGTAAAACGAGTCTATAGGCCACAGTTCCTACTCGATCGAGGATTTCAAATGGGCCAATTAAAATCGAGGGTTGAGATTTCCTCTCTTCATCGATTCTTGCTTCTAGAATAACGCCCTCTTGAACCTTTTTCTTCACATTCATCTACTCTGAGTATGTAGCTTGAGCGGCTTTAATTTTATCGATTAAAGTCGATTCTAATCGTATATTCGTTATCTTCACGTGGGTCGCTAAAGTCTTTAACTCTATCTT
Source organism: Panax quinquefolius (assembly GCA_020205615.1). Lineage (NCBI taxonomy): Eukaryota > Viridiplantae > Streptophyta > Magnoliopsida > Apiales > Araliaceae > Panax > Panax quinquefolius. The sequence continues at coordinate 38,131,895 of CM035157.1, read as the reverse complement.
CATCATTTGTAAGTTATACGAAATGGGTCTTTGTGTTAACAACATCGCACTCGCATACGATCTTCTACTCAATGCGTCAGCTACCACATTCGCACTTCCCCGATGATATTGAATGGTACGATCGTAATCTTCAACAGCTCAAGCCAACGTCTTTGGCGCATTATACGTTCATTTTGGTTGAAAAAATATTTGAGAGTTTAAGAAATGGGTTTTCTACTAGGGTCAATATAAAATTCAATTTCACGCTCTAGGGTAGGCTAAGAAGTCTTCAGGAATACGTCAAGAAATTTATTAACGATAGAAATATCATTCAAAATTGTGACCCTCATCCAAAACTTTGATAGCACGTCACATTGATTCCTATCAACTTTCCATCGTCATTCACGACGTCGCCTACAGAAAGTCTGGCTTCGGTGCATTCCACACAAGGAAGTTATCAACGAAAGGCTCGGGGCTCTTTACTTATGGCTTGATATGACAATGATTGACTTTAGTGGTTTGGTTGCTTGAATTCGCATAATAGGTTGGTTAGGAATATGAAAGCTAACAACCTTACGAAAAGCATGATGAGTTGTTAACCAATCGTTTCCAAAAATCACATCAATGCAAGTATTTTCAAAGAGATAAGATCGACAGGTAACGTGAAAGTGTTGATGTGAATTAAACAAGATTTATAAATAGTGGAGATAACGAAGGTTTCTCCCAACGAAGTTTCAATAGATAAATCAAAGTCTAACTTCTCTGGAGTCAAATTTAAACATTGAACACAACTAGGTGAAATAAAAGAGTGGGTAGAACTGGTATCGAATAAAGTATAGACTTCGCAAGAGTTTATGATTAGCTTACCCGTAATAACTTCGTTCGGGTTTCTCGACAAACGCTCTCACTTAAACTACCGAATTTATCTTTGTTATAGGGTACATTTCACCCTTAAGTGTTTCCTCACATTCCTGATCCATGATTTGAATCATTACTCTCCGATCCATATCAAATTGGGGTTGACCGCTATGCACAGGGTAATTCTGAATTTGATGTTGGATTCTCCCAATTGTTGTCCAAAAAGCAAAATCCATTTCATCTATTTTGACTTTATTGGATCGGACGTCTTTTTCTACCATATCCACGCGTCGTGCGGCTTTTACCCATGCATCATCTATTCTCCTTCGCTTAGTTGTTTCTTCTTTCTAGAACTTTGATCATAGCATTCTCAGATTCCAGCTCTAATATCTTATACTCTGGCAAAGAGTTCTTCTGTTCAAGCATCGCACACCGGGTAACACAATTTTGAATTGTTACATCTCTTTGCTCCACGACCGCTTGCCGTTCATCAGCCTGCTCTTCTAACTCATGAACACGATTTTGTAATTCTAAGTTTCGATCATAAAATTCGTCTAACCAATTCTCCTCAGGTTCCTCTTCTTCCTCTTCTTCCTCACTCTTAGCTGCTACCTCTGCAACTAGCTCGGGTGCAACTATTAGTTCTTCACTCACCACATAGATATCTCTAATTTTTTCTTCGTGTGACATCACATTAACCTAGTTAGTGATTAAAGGTGTCTCAACGGCCTCATTCACTCTATTGTGAACATTTTCAGCTACCATTTTCAAACACTGCCAAAAAAACAAGGGTTAATTAACATATCACATATTATCCCTATACTTTGACCGACTAATTAATTACCAAATAAACTTAGGTAGGTCATACTAGCGAAAGAATTTCACGTCTCTCCCCTCCTAGTTCTTGTCTCACATCTCAGCCAGGGATCATATCCCTAAGCATTGATACCAACTGTGATGCCCCCAAAATAGGTATACATCACCCATCTTGAGTCACCAAATACATGGTACAAAATTCAAATACAACTTAATTATACAACCGTCGTGTAAAATATGACAAAACATATGCTGTGAGTTTTAATACAAATATTGTCATCTAGATAATATCAACACTCAATGGAGTTCTTATTACATTTATTATTACACTATTTCACAGAATAGTGAGGACAACTAATTCACCATCTAGGACCATCACTCTATTCCCCGACTAGTCCCAGTTACGTTCTCATTTCCTGAAGAGAACAACGAAAGAAAGGGTGAGCTCAACTAGCCCAGTAAGAAATATTATGACTAAGATAATGCACAATAAATTATCGTTAGCCTTCAACAATGTTAAACTGATAAAATACAATAGACATCAAGTTTAACTGCAGCGGAACATGCAATCCATTAAAAGAGTCAAGTAGAGAATAAAATCTACTATCTTTTATGATTTAAAAAGTTTTTCATCACTTTTATCGCTGAGACTCAGCTTAATAAAAAATCCACATCATCAAATCATCCCTGCACTACAGGCCAAGGATATTCTTTAGCATCACGACCACAAATTATCCATGCACTACGGGCCAAAGATAATCGTGTTTTCATCAACGGTCCTGATCATGCCATAAAACAATTCATCTTTGCACCCTTGGCCGAAGAGAATCCATAGCCATAATCATACCAAAAACAGTCCATCAATGCATTACGGGCCAATGAGGACTTTTTCCACATCATTTGTAACATTAAGGTCATGATTATACCGAATAATCCCTGGTCATAATCATACCAAGTCCATCTACGCACTACAGGCCACAGATGACTTTCAACATATTATAAACATGAGGATGATGACAATGACATAATAATTCAATAAAACAAGTTCAAGAATTAATTTATCCAGGAACCAATAACGTCCAAATTGTCAACATGATACTTCTTTGTAGAGTAAAATTCAAGAATGCTCAGAAGAATATTTCCATGAGAAGATACTAGATGAAGCGCAAATATCAAGGATATTCCACTAATTTCATTGAGTATAGGAGTCAAAACTTTAACCAACTGAGTATAATAAAGAATGGAATAACAAAAGAATTCACCATGCATGTGGTACTTCACATATAATCTAATTATTGTCTAATAAAATGAATAACTTTATAAAAGTATTATGTTTTATATAAAAAGATTTTACTATTAGCTAATAAAACGAATAACTTTATAAAAGTATTTTATTTTATAGAAAAAGCTTTTCTGTTTTATTACATTAATAATACCAATAAAACAAAACTGAGTGACTTATCACATAAGCATCAATAATCAATAACGTGTGCTACTATGTAACCACACATATTACTGTACTTTTACTACCGAGTAGTTCAACAGTTTTAACGGTAAAACTTCCGCTGTTATTCTCATAAAAATATTTTTGTCGTTTTCTCAATCCGACAATAATTCCGTTGTGGGGTCCACCAATGATTCTACCATTTTACGGATATTCCCTGACAAAAAGAATATAATATGACAACTTGCATACTTTACAAAATTTATAAATACTACCCATAACTATAACATTATATCAAATCCACACCATAATATTAAAAAATTATTTCTAGAAATTTAAATATTTATTCATAAAATCTGGGGTCTCACACATATATTCTATGATACTCATTTGGTTAAAGTTTTGGTTTCTATACTCCATAAAATTAGTGGAATATCCTTGATATTTGCGCTTCATCCAGTATCTTTTCATGGAAATATTCTTCGGAGCATTCTTGAATTTTACTCCACAAAGAAGTATCATGTTGACAATTTTGACATTATTGATTTCTGGATAAATTAAATTATAAACCTTTAAAATTTATCCTTGAACTTATTTTATTGAATTATTATGTCATTGTCATCATCATCATGCTTATATTGTGATTAAAGTCATCTTTGGCTTACGTGCATAGATGGACTTGGTATGATTATGACCAGGGATTATTCGGTATAGTCATGACCGTAATATGACGAATGATGTGGTAAAAGTCCTAATTGGCCTGTAGTTCATTGGTGGACAGTTGTTGGTATGGTTATGACCAGGGATTATTCGGTATAATCATAATCATTGATGATTACATGAATATCCTTGGCCGTGGTTCAGGGATTATGTGGTTTATTTATTAAGCTAAGTCTCAGCGATAAAGTTGATGAAAATCTTTTTAAATCATAGAAGATAGTAGGTTTTATGCTCTACTTGACTCTTCTAATGGATTGCTTATTCCACTTCAGTTGTTGATCTAAAACTTGTTGTCTATTATATTATGTCAGTTGTTATACTGTTGAAGGATAAGGATAATTTATTCTGAATTATCTTAGTCATAATATTTCTTACTGGGCTAGTTGAGCTCACCCTTTCTTTTGTTTTGTCGTATTTTACACGACAATTGTATAATTAAGTTTTTATTTGTATTTTGTACCATGTATCTGGCGACCCAAGATGGGTGATGTATACCTGTTTTGGAGGCGTCACAAATAGCTTTACCTCTGGATTTAGAACATATACACAACGTGTTTCACGTTTCAGTCCTACGACCCTATAAACAGGATTACAAGCATGTCATAGAGTATGAACCTATTCAGTTTGAAAAAGACTTAACCTATGAAGAGGTCCCATTGCAGATAATTGATAGAAAAGAACAAGTGTTAAGAAATAAGATAATACCTTCTGTTAAGGTAGTGTGGAGGAACCTATTCGTGGGAACTCGAGGAGAAAATGATGAAAAATTACCCTAATCTTTTTGTTTGATGTGTAATGATTCCGGGGACGGAATCCTTATAAGGGATGGTGAATCTAATATCTAAGAATTTTTTTTATGTAATTTAAGAATTATCAATAAATGAATTTATATAAAACTTTTGGGTGATTTCATTTATTAGATGTATATGTGTTGTACATATATGTGTTATTTCAAAATATGTGATGAGATGTATTTGAATGGTTGGTTTAGTATTATTTAACTATTTAAATTGATTAAGTAGAGAATTATTCTATTTATTACATGGGATGGTATTAAATTATGATATGGAGTTTGGAGCAGAATTTAGAGATGCGGACTGCGTATTCGAGTCCGGAATGTCGAAATTAGTCAGGATAGACTGTAATCATGAAAATGTGTCATGGTTGACTTTTTTGGTCAAAGTCAACTACGAATTTCAGAGGTGAATTTGATGAAACGGGTAGTTCCATGACGTCCAGAACGTTGACTTTGGTAGGAATCGATATAAGTATCGAACATGTTTGGCTACAGAGGGCAAAATGGTCAAAATAGGCATTTAAAGGATTAAAATAATATTATAATGTGTTTATTTAATTGGTCAGTAGCTGGTGGGATCCCGTGACTCACGAATTGGGACAAGGGAGGAGGAAGTATACGTTTTACAAATATTGAGGGAGAGGGAGTTACACTTGTGTAATAAACCAAAACTTTTCATTTTCTTAACTCCCCTCTGTAAGACCCCAACTTATTATTAATGAAATTTAATTTTCTCTATTTATTATTTTGAAATAGTAAGGGTTGATGTGATTAATGTGGATAGTTAGGGGTAAAATACCCAAATATTTCAAAATAAGCAAGTGGTTATAAAATATTCATTGTTGTTTGGGAATATTCGTTTGGTCGTGGAATATTCGGGAATATTAAACGACAAGGCTTGATGCGACCATGTGTGGGCCCCATAACGAAAAGCAATTGGATGAAGAAAACGACAAATATAAGTTGGTTAAAAATAACTACAGTAATTGTTACGCAAGATTAATCTTGTTAAAATACTCGATTGGTTAAAACACACAAGAGCACCTGCGGTATTGCACCAATTATTGATTCTTACGTAAGAAGGCACTACTCAATAATGGTTATGATAATTTATTCAAAGATTTTATTGATTTAATAATTCTTTGCATTGATATTTTATATTGTTGTTGTTTCAATAATTGTCATTACACAAGATTTTTCATTATCGGCAATAATTCATATTATCTGAATAATATTATTAGATAACATTATTGGCAATGTCTAGAAAGTTACGGCTCTAAGGAGAGGTTTGGTCACCTAATTGCGCGCCAAGAAGGAGAAATTCTTATTGGAAAGCCCCTCTTTCTGGGAACCGCACGGTTGTCAATATTGCGATTCTCGTAATATTATTTGTGAATAATTAATTATTGATTCATATGATGAGGAAAATATTGATTTTATGTGGATATAGATGGAGAAAATTTTAATGTGACAATTGTTGAAAATTGAAATTTTATCTTTTTACGATAAAATAATTCATTTAAATATATTATTATATTTTAATAATATAATAATGGTGATATTTTTACAACGAATGTGGGATATATGAGTATATGAGGAGGAAGAGTATTTTGTTGCAATAAATGTTTAAAACATGTTAAACATGCTCGGTGGACCCCATTTATTGACTAAAATTTGATTATAACTTTTGTAAAATCGCTTCGTTTGTGGATTTCCGTCAATTTCTATTTGAAGTTTGGAAAAACTTTCTTCGCAAAGTTGTAGAGAATTGAATTTCCTATAAAAATTGTAGATTCGAATTTTTACGATGAAAGGGCTATTTATTATTAATTATTGAAGTTCGAAGCTCAAATAATTGATTTTTGGAAGTTTAAAATATTTAAAATTAGAAAAACATTTTTTCTTACTTTTTCTAGAATGTGGCATGTGTTTGATGGTGAAATCGATTCTAGGCATGCGTGAGGAAATTTATATAATTATATTATTAATTTATTAAATTTTCGCTTTGGTGTTCTAAGCAATTTCCTATAAATAGGTGCTTAGGTTAGAATTGAAAATCACACCGTAAACTCAAGTTTTCTCTCTATATTATCGAAGCGTATTCTTGTGAGTATTTTGAGTATAATTTGAGTATTGTTAGGCGGTGTAAGTTCCTTCAAAGACTATATCCGGTATTCCAATTAAGTACTAATCTTTCGAGGTAAGGGATGTTATTTTCTTCTCAAATGATATTATTTCTTCAATATCATTATCTTTGAAATATTGGTTGAAACTTTTTATCAAATTTGGAACTTTTTCATATGGGGTTACTATTCATGAGTTACTATTCATGAGTTACTATTCACGAGTTACTATTCATGAGTTCTTATTCGCGAAAGTACTATTCATGAAGCGTGAAGATGTTTTTTAGGAAATTTCTATCTTTTGGTGTCGAGAGTTACTATTCACGATACTCGGCACTATTGACGATATCTACAAGACTATTCAATTTAAAAATAAAATTTCTTCTTTTTGTCCAAAATATCTATTACGGATACTAGCTTTGATTGTATCCATGTTTTGATCATTCTTGAATTTTACACCACTATGATTATTTTTGAGGTATTTTTGAACATGGATAAAACAAAGTACGAATCCTTAATCCTTAATCCTTGTCATTTTGTTTTCTTTGGATTCGTTTCTTTAAAAATATTTTTCATCATCCTCAATCTTAAATGATGATATTATTGAATATCTTTGGCTGTAGTGCAAAGATGAATGATTTTGAAGAATATCTTTGGTAGTAGTGCAAAGATGAGCAGTGTTTAGATGAACATGACTAATCGATGAATATCTTTGGCTGTAGTGCAAAGATGAATATTTGATTCCGGATGTATATTGATTGATGTTACAGGATAAAAGATAGGCGATGAACTTTTAAATTCATACATAGAAGATAGTAGTTTGCATTCTCTACTTAACTCTTCTAATGAATTATTATTTCCGCGAATATTGATTTAAAATTTGTTGTCTATTGTATTCTATTAGATTTTTCCCTGTTGAAGACTAACGGTAATTTGTTGTATATTATCTTAGTCATAATATTCTTTTATTGGGCTAGTTGAGCTCACCCTTTTCCTTTTTGTTCCATTTTTCTTCTCGTGAGGCGAGAATATATGAGCACTTAGCCGGGGTATGGAATGAAGGTTTTAGAAAGAATTGTTTAGTAGTCCTCACCATTTTTGTAAAATAATGTATCAATAAATGTGATGAGGATTTATTTGAGTATAGATATTGTCTAGAAGATAATATTTGTATTCAAACTCACGCTTTACTGATTGTAATAATAAAGTTGTAGTAATTTACGTATCATGTATTGACAACTCAGAATAGGTGATGTATACCTATTTTGGGGGCCACAGTTGGTATCAGAGCTTAGGGATATGATCTCTGGCGGAGATCGGGAATAGAACTAGGAGGGGAGAGACGAGTAAATCCTTCGCTAGTGTGTCCTACCTAAGCTTATTTTTTAGTTGGTCAGTATATAAGGATAATATGTGATATATTGATTTCCTTAATTAACCCTTGTTTTATGATAGTATTTGAGAATGTCGACTGAGAATATTAACAATGGAAATGAGACCGTGGAGACGCATGTACTCACCAACGAGGAGAACGTGTAACAGTCGTGGCAATGTTCCTCCCGTGAACAACACCACCGAAAGCGAGATGATGAACGATGGGATGTTTAGAAGCTTTTTGCGATTCATGCAAAATCGTCACGAGGAGACTCGTGTTCAAAATACTGAGGAAATGATAGCAATTCACGGGTTGTCATAGCCAAGCAGTTCAAAGAGTTGGGACCACCAGAATTTAAGGGAAAACCAGATCCGATCATGGCGGAAACATGGGTCAAGCAAATTACCAAGATATTTGATGTCTTGAGATGCACGGAGGAACAGAAGGTTCCATTCGCCACCTTTGTTTTCGATGGGCGAGGCGGACTCATCTGGTGGGAGTCTCGTGAAGCGTATCCATCCAAGCCGCTTTTCAAAGATGTCTCTTGGGAGACATTTGAGAATTATTTAATGACAAATACTTTCCCGAAAGTGTTCGTCTATATGAAGGAAGTGGAGTTCATCGATTAGAACAAAACAACATGACGGTGTCTCGAAGACGAGGAAAAGTTTGCGAGTTATCCGGGTTTGCACCTCATTTGGTGGAGAATGAGGAACGTATGACGCGGATGTTTTTGAGAGGTTTGAAACACGGCATACGACAATATCTCATTTCTCATAAATTTTCTCTCTATTCAGATGTTGTAAACATGGCTCAATTATTAGAGCGAGATAACGAGTACGGTCAACCGAGGACCATAACGAGGATCGTACCGAGAGATAGCGATCAACAGAATAATGATAACCCGGAGGAGAAAAGCAGACGGACAAAAATGGTAACCACTCCGGTGGTAATCATGGCCATGAAAATAGAAAGAAGGAAAGTCGGGAGGAGATTTTAAAAAGAGGAGATTTAACAACGATTATGTGAAGAGGCGATGTCTTTAAGAAGAATCGGTTCTAAAGGAGGAGAACGACCACACCGGTCATATGCTACAAATGCGGAAAAGAGGGACATATCGGTCAAACCGCCCACAACAGCTTCAAGGTATGCTATAATTGTGGAAAGGAAGGACATATCGCTCGAGATTATACGAGAGCGAAACCTAGTTGGGCAGCGGGACGGTGACTCAAAAGATCGTCTCGAGAAAAGTCAAAGTCAACGATTTTGGGAAGAGCGTTTGTTGTGATTGGTCATAATGCGAGGAACCCAAACGAGGTGATCACGGGTAAGCTATTTATAAATTCTTGCGAAGTTTATACCTTACTTGATACCAGTCATACCCATTCATTTATCTCTCTTGCATGTGCTCAACGTTTAAACTTGACCGGAGAAATTAGACTTTGACCTATCTGTGGAAACTCCGTTAGGAGAAACTTTCATCACATCCATTGTTTATAAATCTTGTTTGATTCAAGTTGGCACCATCACCTTACACATTGACCTTATCTCTTTAAAGAGATACTTGCTTTTGATGTGATTTTAGGGATTGATTGGTTAACTACTCATCATGCCAAAATTGATTGTTTTCGTAAGGTTGTTAGTTTTCATATTCCTAACCAACTGTTGTTTACGCAATTCAAGCAACTATACCATTAAAATCAATCATCGTCATATCTAATCATAAAGCTATTCGTTTATTGAAAAACGGATGTCAAGCTTTCTTAGCCCATGTTATGGATTTGAATAAAGACACGTTAAATTTGAATAATATTCTGTTGTTATTGACTTTCCGACGTATTTCAAGAACTTCCGGCCTACCCCGTAACGTGAAGTTGAATTCTTTATTGATCTTGAACACGGTACAAAACCCATTTCTAAAACCCCATATCGAATGGCTCCTATTGAACTTCGGGAGTTAAAGGTCCAACTACAGAATTGTTGGACATCGGTTTCATTCGCCCTAGTACATCTCCTTGGGGTGCTCCCTGTTTTATTTGTAAAGAAGAAAGAGGCGGAGTATGCGATTTTGTATTGACTATCGGGGAATTAAACCATGTCACCATCAAGAATAGGTATCCTCTACCTCGTATTGATGACTTGTTTGACCAGTTGCAAGGGGCACAATTCTTTTCAAAAATCAATCTTCGTTCTAGATATCATCAGCTGAAGATTAGAACTGAGGATATTCTAAAGACTGCCTTTAGAACTCGGTACGGGCATTATAAATTCTTAGTCATATCTTTCAGACTGACTAATGCTCCTACGGCTTTCATGGATATGATGAACCGAGTATTTAAGGAATATTTGGATCAGTTTGTTGTTGTCTTTATTGATGACATCCTTATATATTCCAAAAGTCGTGAAGATCATGAGCACCATTTGAAGCTGGTACTCCAAAGGCTTCGTGAAAACAAACTATATGCCAAATTAAAGAAATGCGAGTTCTGGCTTGAGGAAGTAGCATTCCTTGGGCACGTGGTGTCGAAACATGGAGTATTTGTTGATCCGTGAAGATTGAAGCAATACAAAGTTGGGAGCAACAGAAGTTCGGTGATCAAGCACGTAGCTTTTGGGCTTAGTTTGGTTATTATCGGAGATTTGTGGAAGGGTTTTCGAATCGCTACTCCATTAACTCGCCTAACTCCTAAGGATACAAAATTCGTTTGGAGCGAAGAATGCGAGAAAAGTTTCTAAGAGCTTAAGAGGAGACTTATTTTGGACTGTTCTAACAATACCATCCGGTTCGGATGGATTTGTTATCTCTGATGATGCTTCGTGAAAAGGGTTAGGATGTGTTCTCATGCAACGTGGGAAAGTCATAGCCTATGCCTCGCATGACAACTTAAAGAGTATGAGAGGAATTATCCTACTCATGATCTAGAGTTGGCAGCAATCGTTTGCCGCTTAAAGATATGGAGGCACTATCTATATGGAGAGAAAGTGGAGATATATTCGGACCATAAAAGCCTTAAATATTTCTTCACTCAAAAAGAACTCAACATGCGGCAAATGACGTTGGCTCGAGCTATTGAAAGACTACGACCACACTATTCAATACCATCCCGAAAAGCGAACGTGGTAGGTGACGCGTTGAGTAGAAGATCATATGCGAGAACGAAAAGTGCGATGATGTCAAGTATACGATAGAGCCAACTTTAATAGAAAAAGTTAAGGTTGCTCAAGCCACCAACCCGGGTCGATGCGTATGAAGAAGAAAGTACAAGAAGGAGCTATTCCTAAGCGAGAATTGATGAAGAAGGAATACTTGAGTCCCCTCTAGACTTTGTGTTCCTAACGACTATGATTTGAAGTACAAGATTATGATGGAGGCACACAATACACCATTTGCAATCCATCCTCGAAGTACTAAAATGTATCGTGATCTTGACATACATTTTGGTGGAACAATATGAAGAGAGAGAGATTGCAAAGTTTATCTCGATGTGTTTAACTTGCTAACGCGTGTAAAGGCGGAGCATCTAGTACCTAAGGGTCCGTTGCAACCACTTGAGATTCTCGAAATGGAAGTGGGAACACATTACCATGGATTTTCGTTACGGGTCTTCCTACGGTTTCTCAAGGCATCAATGCTATTTGGGTTATTGTTGATAGATTAACCAAGTCGCTCATTTCTTGCAATACGGAGACTTATTTCCTTGAACGTCTTGCTAGTATGTACGTGAATGAAATTGTGAGGTTGCATGGCATGCACTGTATCCATAGTTTTGGATCGTGACCCAAGATTCACTTCAAGATTTTGGGTTAGCTTGCAAAAAGCTATGGGCACAGTTTGCGATTTAGTTCGAAGCATACCATCCCAAAACGGATGAGACAATCGAAAGGACTATTCAAACTCTTGAAGATTTATTAAGACTCTGTGTCCTAGACTTCAAGGGCAGTTGGGATAAGTATTTACCATTGGTAGAATTCTCCTACAACAACAGTTATCAGGCAAGTATAGGTGTGGCTCCATTTGAAGCATTATATGGACGAAAGTGTCGCTCTCCAGTATGTTGGGACGAGGTGGGTGAAGCAACTTTGTTAGGACCCGAGTTAGTACGTATGACTACCGAAAAGATTTAAATGATTCGACAACGATACAAAAACGGCACAAGATCTACAAAAGAGTTATGCGGATCTTCATCGAAAGGACGTGGAATTTAGTGTGGGGATCATGTATTGTCATGAGTTGCTCCATGGAAGGAGTTACAAGATTTGGGAAGAGAGGAAAGCTCAATCCACGATTTATTGGTCCATTTCAAATTCTTGACCGAGTAGGAAATGCGACTATAGACTTGCGTTACCTCCAAGTATGTCTCGTGTTCATAATGTGTTTCACATATCTCGTACTTCGTAAATATGTGAAAGACCCAACCACGTTATAGAATTAGAACCGGAAGGAAATAGCCAAGACTTAACGTATGAGGAGGTACCTGTCAAGATCTTGGATAGGAAGGAGCATGTCCTACGCGCAAAGGTCATACCACAAGTTAAAGTTTTGTGGAGGAATCATGCTATAGAGGAAATGACCTGGGAATTGGAAACGGAAATGAAAGCGAGGTATCCTCACCTTTTCGAAACACCAGGTACGTACGTCAATTTCGAGGATGAAATTTCATAAGGAGGGGAGGTTGTAAGACCCCAACTTATTATTAATGAAATTTAATTTTCTCTATTTATTATTTTGAAATAGTAAGGGTTGATGTGATTAATGTGGATAGTTAGGGGTAAAATACGCAAATATTTCAAAATAAGCAAGTGGTTATAAAATATTCATTGTTGTCGGGGAATATTCGTTTGGTCGTGGAATATTCGGGGAATATTCATACGACGGTGTAGCCATGTGTGGGCCCCATAACGGAAAGCAATTGGATGAAGAAAACGACAAATATAAGTTGGTTAAAAATAATTGGCGTAGTTATATCAATTATCTTTGTTAAAATACTAAGGTGGTTAAAACACAAGAAGACACGGTATTGCACCAATTATTGATTCTTACGTAAGAAGGCACTACTCAATAATGGTTACGATGAATTATTATTCAAGATTTTATTGATTTAATAATTGTCTGCGTTGATATTTTATATTGTTGTTGTTTCAATAATTGTCATTACACAAGATTTTTCATTATCGAAGCAATAATTCATATTATCCGAATAATATTATTAGATAACATTATTGGCAATGTCTAGAAAGTTCATTTAAGGAGAGGTTTGGTCACCTAATTCATGGCCAAGAAGAAGAGAAATTCTTATTGAAAGCCCCTCTTTCTGAGGAACCGCACGGTCATCAATATTGTGATTACGTAATATTATTTGTGAATAATTAATTATTGATTCATATGATGAGGAAAATATTGATTTAATGTGGATATAGATGGAGAAAATTTTAATGTGACAATTGTTGAAAATTAAAATTTTATCTTTTTCGATAAAATAATTCATTTAAATATATTATTATATTTTAATAATATAATAATGGTGATATTTTTACAACGTAATGTGGGATATATGAGTATACGAGGAGGAAGAGTATTTTTGTTGCAATAAATGTTTAAAACATGTTAAACATGTTTGTGGACCCAATTTATTGACTAAAATTTGATTATAGCACGTAAAATCGCTTCCCGTTTGTGGATTTGATCAATTTTTATTTGGAATTTGGAAAACCTTTCTTACGCAAAGTTGTAGAGAATTGAATTTCCTATAAAAACTCATGAGATTCAAATTTTGTGATGAAAGGGCTATTTATTATGAATTATTGAAGTTCAAGTCTCAAATAATTTATTTTGGAAGTTTAAAATATTTAAAATTAGAAAAACGTTTTTTCTTACTTTTTCTAGAATGTGGCATGTGTTTGATGGCTGAAATCAGATTCTAGGCATGCGTAGGAAATTTATATAATTATATTATTAATTTATTAAATTTTCGCTTTTGGTGTTCTAAGCAATTTCTATAAATAGGGTGCTTAGGTTAGAATTGAAAATCACACGTAACTCGAAGTTTTCTCTCTATATTATCGAGCGTATTCTTGTGAGTATTTTGAGTATACTTTGAGTATTGTTAGGCGGTGAAAGTTTCCTTCAAAGACTATATCCGGTATTCCAAATTAGAAGTACTAATCTTCGAGGTAAGGGATGTTATTTTCTTTTCAAATGATATTATTTCTTCAATATCATTATCTTTGAAATATTGGTTAAAACTTTTTATCAAATTTGGAACTTTTTCATGTTCGGGGTTACTATTCATGAGTTACTATTCACGAGTTACTATTCATGAGTTACTATTCACGAGTACTATTCATGAAGCGTGAAGATGTTTTTGGGAAATTTCTATCTTTGGTGTCTGAGTTACTTATTCACGATATCGGCACTATTGACGATATCGACACTATTCATCGAAAAATAAAATTTCTTCTTTTTGTCCAAAATATCTATTCTGGATACTAGCTTTGATTGTATCCATGTTTTGATCATTCTTGAATTTTACACCACTATGATTATTTTTGAGGTATTTTTGAACATGGATAAAACAAAGTACGAATCCTTAATCCTTAATCCTTGTCATTTTGTTTAACTGGATTCGTTTCTTTAAAAATATTTTTCATCATCCTCGGTCTTAAATGATGATATTATTAAATATCTTTGGCCTGTAGTGCAAAGATGAATGATTTCTGAAGAATATCTTTGGTAGTAGTGCAAAGATGAGCAGTGTTTAGATGAACATGATTAATCGATGAATATCTTTGGCTCAGAGTGCAAAGATGAATATTTGATTCCAGATGTATATTGATTGATGTTACAGGGATAAAAGATAGACGATGAACTTTTAAATTCATACATAGAAGATGGTAGTTTGCATTCTCTACTTAACTCTTCTAATGAATTATTATTTCAACATGAATATTGATTTAAAATTTGTTGTCTATTGTATTCTATTAGATTTTTCCGTTGAAGACTAACGGTAATTTGTTGTATATTATCTTAGTCATAATATTCTTTATCTTGGGCTAGTTGAGCTCACCCTTTTCCTTTTTGTTCCATTTTTCTTCTCGTGGAGGCGAGAATATAACGAAAGTCTAGTCTGGGTATGGAATGAAGGTTTTAGAAAGAATTGTTTAGTAGTCCTCACCATTTTTGTAAAATAATGTATCAATAAATGTGATGAGGATTTATTTGAGTATAGATATTGTCTAGAAGATAATATTTGTATTCAAACTCACGCTTTACTTGGTTGTAATAATAAAGTTGTAGTTGTTTTGCATCATGTATTGACAACTCGTAATAGGTGATGTATACCTATTTTGGGGCGCCACACCCTCTCCATATTAAACCTATGCATTATGAGCAATATATACATAACTAATGATTTGGGAATGGAAGAGGCAAGGGAAGCCTATGCTAATATCATATACATATATACTCTCCACTCATATATTCCTCTCATTTGCAAAATTTCATCAAGAGAGCAAAAAAGAGAGAAATTGAGAGAATGAGAGCTTGAGAGGGGGAAAACAAATACTGGAGATTACATAGCAACAAACAAGCAAGGAAGAGGGATAATCAAATTAGAGAAATTCATCCTAAAAGGTAAGCCATGAAACTCTCTTTTTCATGTTCTTGAAGAAAAATAGTGAAAAAACATGTATAACCATGGTAAATGGTTTATATTGATTTTGTAAGGCTATGCTAATGTTGGTTTCTATTATGAGGATGATAAGGAATGAAAATTATGGTTTAAACATGTTGCAATTACATAGAGAATCAAAGATTTCATGTATGTATGCGATATGTTTGATAAAATGCCTCTTAGTAGTCAATTGGTTCAAAGCATGGTGATATTTTTACAACGAATGTGGGATATATGAGTATACGAGGAGGAAGAGTATTTTTGTTGCAATAAATGTTTAAAACATGTTAAACATTTCGGTGGACCCAATTTATTGACTAAAATTTGATTATAGCCTGTAAAATCGCCCATTTGTGGATTTCGGTCAATTTCTATTTGGAATTTGGAAAACCTTTCTTCTGCAAAGTTGTAGAGAATTGAATTTCCTATAAAAACTCATGAGATTCAAATTTTGTGATGAAAGGGCTATTTATTATGAATTATTGAAGTTCGAAGCTTCAAATAATTTATTTTGGAAGTTTAAAATATTTAAAATTAGAAAACGTTTTTCTTACTTTTTCTAGAATGTGGCATGTGTTTGATGGCTGAAATCAGATTCTAGGCATGCGAGGAAATTTATATAATTATATTATTAATTTATTAAATTTTACGCTTTTGGTGTTCTAAGCAATTTCCTATAAATAGGGTGCTTAGGTTAGAATTGAAAATCACACGGCGAAGTTTTCTCTCTATATTATCGGCGTATTCTTGTGAGTATTTTGAGTATACTTTGAGTATTGTTAGACGGTGAAAGTTTCCTTCAGCACTATATCCGGTATTCCAGCTAGAAGTACTAATCTTTCGAGGTAAGGGATGTTATTTTCTTTTCAAATGATATTATTTCTTCAATATCATTATGCTGAAATATTGGTTAAAACTTTTTATCAAATTTGGAACTTTTTCATGTCGGGGTTACTATTCATGAGTTACTATTCACGAGTTACTATTCATGAGTTACTATTCACGAGTACTATTCATGAAGCGTGAAGATGTTTTTTGGGAAATTTCTATCTTTTGGTGTGAGTTACTATTCACGATACTCGGACTATTGACGATACTGACACTATTCAATTAGAAAAATAAAATTTCTTCTTTTTGTCCAAAATATCTATTCGGATACTAGCTTTGATTGTATCCATGTTTTGATCATTCTTGAATTTTACACCACTATGATTATTTTTGAGGTATTTTTGAACATGGATAAAACAAAGTACTAATCCTTAATCCTTAATCCTTGTCATTTTGTTTAACTGGATTCGCTTTTCTTTAAAATATTTTCATCATCCTCGGCCTTAAATGATGATATTATTAAATATCTTTGGTTCAGTAGTGCAAAGATGAATGATTTTCAAGAATATCTTTGGTCAGTAGTGCAAAGATGAACAGTGTTTAGATGAACATGATTAATCGATGAATATCTTTGGCTGTCAGAGTGCAAAAAGATGAATATTTGATTCGGATGTATATTGATTGATGTTCTGGGGATAAAAGATAGAGCGATGAACTTTTAAATTCATACATAGAAGATGGTAGTTTGCATTCTCTACTTAACTCTTCTAATGAATTATTATTTCAGCTGCGAATATTGATTTAAAATTTGTTGTCTATTGTATTCTATTAGATTTTTCCTGTTGAAGACTAACGGTAATTTGTTGTATATTATCTTAGTCATAATATTCTTTATTGGGCTAGTTGAGCTCACCCTTTTCCCTTTTGTTCCATTTTTCTTCTCGGGAGGCGAGAATATAACGAGTACGATAGCGGGGGTATGGAATGAAGGTTTTAGAAAGAATTGTTTAGTAGTCCTCACCATTTTTGTAAAATAATGTATCAATAAATGTGATGAGGATTTATTTGAGTATAGATATTGTCTAGAAGATAATATTTGTATTCAAACTCACGCTTTACTTGGTTGTAATAATAAAGTTGTAGTTGTTTTCGCATCATGTATTGACAACTCGTAATAGGTGATGTATACCTATTTTGGGGGCGTCACACCCTCTCCATATTAAACCTATGCATTATGAGCAATATATACATAACTAATGATTTGGGAATGGAAGAGGCAAGGGAAGCCTATGCTAATATCATATACATATATACTCTCCACTCATATATTCCTCTCATTTGCAAAATTTCATCAAGAGAGCAAAAAAAGAGAGAAATTGAGAGAATGAGAGCTTGAGAGGGGGAAAACAAATACTGGAGATTACATAGCAACAAACAAGCAAGGAAGAGGGATAATCAAATTAGAGAAATTCATCCTAAAAGGTAAGCCATGAAACTCTCTTTTCATGTTCTTGAAGAAAAATAGTGAAAAAACATGTATAGCCATGGTAAATGGTTTATATTGATTTTGTAAGGCTATGCTAATGTTGGTTTCTATTATGAGGATGATAAGGAATGAAAATTATGGTTTAAACATGTTGCAATTACATAGAGAATCAAAGATTTCATGTATGTATGCGATATGTTTGATAAAATGCCTCTTAGTAGTCAATTGGTTCAAAGCATGGTGATATTTTTACAACGAATGTGGGATATATGAGTATACGAGGAGGAAGAGTATTTTTATTGCAATAAATGTTTAAAACATGTTAAACATTTCGGTGGACCCAATTTATTGACTAAAATTTGATTATAGCCTGTAAAATCGCCCGTTTGTGGATTTCGGTCAATTTCTATTTGGAATTTGGAAAACCTTTCTTCTGCAAAGTTGTAGAGAATTGAATTTCCTATAAAAACTCGCGAGATTCAAATTTTGTGATGAAAGGGCTATTTATTATGAATTATTGAAGTTCCGAAGCTCCGAAATAATTTATTTTTGGAAGTTTAAAATATTTAAAATTAGAAAAACATTTTTTCTTACTTTTTCTAGAATGTGGCATGTGTTTGATGGCTGAAATCAGATTCTAGGCATGCGTAGGAAATTTATATAATTATATTATTAATTTATTAAATTTTATGCTTTGGTGTTCTAAGCAATTTCCTATAAATAGGGTGCTTAGGTTAGAATTGAAAATCACAATTTAAATCAAGTTTTCTCTCTATATTATCGGCGTATTCTTGTGAGTATTTTGAGTATACTTTGAGTATTGTTAGGCGGTGCAAGTTCCCTTCAAAGACTATATCCAGATTCAAATTTACTAAGTACTAATCTTTTCGAGGTAAGGGATGTTATTTTCTTCTCAAATGATATTATTTCTTCAATATCATTATGTTGAAATATTGGTTAAAACTTTTTATCAAATTTGGAACTTTTTCATGTCGGGGTTACTATTCATGAGTTACTATTCACGAGTTACTATTCATGAGTTACTATTCACGAGTACTATTCATGAAGCGTGAAGATGTTTTTTGGGAAATTTCTATCTTTTGGTGTCGGAGTTACTATTCACGTATACAAGACTATTGGACGATATCTGACACTATTCAATTGAAAAATAAAATTTCTTCTTTTTGTCCAAAATATCTATTCTGGATACTAGCTTTGATTGTATCCATGTTTTGATCATTCTTGAATTTTACACCACTATGATTATTTTTGAGGTATTTTTGAACATGGATAAAACAAAGTACGAATCCTTAATCCTTAATCCTTGTCATTTTGTTTAATCTGGATTCGTTTCTTTAAAAATATTTTCATCATCCTCGGTCTTAAATGATGATATTATTAAATATCTTTGGCCCAGTAAAGCAAAAAGATGAATGATTTGAAGAATATCTTTGGTCAGTAGTGCAAAGATGAGCAGTGTTTAGATGAACATGATTAATCGATGAATATCTTTGGCTGTGAGTGCAAAGATGAATATTTGATTCCAGATGTATATTGATTGATGTTACAGGATAAAAGATAGCGATGAACTTTTAAATTCATACATAGAAGATAGTAGTTTGCATTCTCTACTTAACTCTTCTAATGAATTATTATTTCATTGCGAATATTGATTTAAAATTTGTTGTCTATTGTATTCTATTAGATTTTTCCTGTTGAAGACTAACGGTAATTTGTTGTATATTATCTTAGTCATAATATTCTTTCTTGGGCTAGTTGAGCTCACCCTTTTCCTTTTTGTTCCATTTTTCTTCTCGGGAGGCGAGAATATAAAGAGTATGCAGCCTGGGTATGGAATGAAGGTTTTAGAAAGAATTGTTTAGTAGTCCTCACCATTTTTGTAAAATAATGTATCAATAAATGTGATGAGGATTTATTTGAGTATAGATATTGTCTAGAAGATAATATTTGTATTCAAACTCACAGTTTTACGGTTGTAATAATAAAGTTGTAGTTGTTTCTGTACCATGTATTGACAACTCAGAATAGGTGATGTATACCTATTTTGGGGGCGTCACACCCTCTCCATATTAAACCTATGCATTATGAGCAATATATACATAACTAATGATTTGGGAATGGAAGAGGCAAGGGAAGCCTATGCTAATATCATATACATATATACTCTCCACTCATATATTCCTCTCATTTGCAAAATTTCATCAAGAGAGCAAAAAAGAGAGAAATTGAGAGAATGAGAGCTTGAGAGGGGGAAAACAAATACTGGAGATTACATAGCAACAAACAAGCAAGGAAGAGGGATAATCAAATTAGAGAAATTCATCCTAAAAGGTAAGCCATGAAACTCTCTTTTCATGTTCTTGAAGAAAAATAGTGAAAAAACATGTATAGCCATGGTAAATGGTTTATATTGATTTTGTAAGGCTATGCTAATGTTGGTTTCTATTATGAGGATGATAAGGAATGAAAATTATGGTTTAAACTTGTTGCAATTACATAGAGAATCAAAGATTTCATGTATGTATGCGATATGTTTGATAAAATGCCTCTTAGTAGTCAATTGGTTCAAAGCATGGTGATATTTTTACAACGAATGTGGGATATATGAGTATACGAGGAGGAAGAGTATTTTTGTTGCAATAAATGTTTAAAACATGTTAAACATTTCGGTGGACCCAATTTATTGACTAAAATTTGATTATAGCCTGTAAAATCGCCCGTTTGTGGATTTCGGTCAATTTCTATTTGGAATTTGGAAAACCTTTCTTCTGCAAAGTTGTAGAGAATTGAATTTCCTATAAAAACTCGCGAGATTCAAATTTTCTGATGAAAGGGCTATTTATTATGAATTATTGAAGTTAGAAGCTCAAAATAATTGATTTTTGGAAGTTTAAAATATTTAAAATTAGAAAAACGTTTTTTCTTACTTTTTCTAGAATGTGGCATGTGTTTGATGGCTGAAATCAGATTCTAGGCATGCGTAGGAAATTTATATAATTATATTATTAATTTATTAAATTTTCTGCTTTGGTGTTCTAAGCAATTTCCTATAAATAGGGTGCTTAGGTTAGAATTGAAAATCACATTTAAACTGAAGTTTTTTCTCTCTATATTATCGAGCGTATTCTTGTGAGTATTTTGAGTATACTTTGAGTATTGTTAGGCGGTGAAAGTTCCTTCAAAGACTATATCCCAGATTCCAATTTAGAAGTACTAATCTTTCGAGGTAAGGATGTTATTTTCTTCTCAAATGATATTATTTCTTCAATATCATTATCTTTGAAATATTAGTTAAAACTTTTTATCAAATTTGGAACTTTTTTTCATGTCGGGGTTACTATTCATGAGTTACTATTCACGAGTTACTATTCATGAGTTACTATTCAATTTAGTACTATTCATGAAGCGTGAAGATGTTTTTGGGAAATTTCTATCTTTTGGTGTCTGAGTTACTATTCACGATATCTGGCACTATTGACGATATCGACACTATTCATAGAAAAATAAAATTTCTTCTTTTTGTCCAAAATATCTATTCTCGGATACTAGCTTTGATTGTATCCATGTTTTGATCATTCTTGAATTTTACACCACTATGATTATTTTTGAGGTATTTTGAACATGGATAAAACAAAGTACGAATCCTTAATCCTTAATCCTTGTCATTTTGTTTCTTTGGATTCGTTTCTTTAAAATATTTTTCATCATCCTCGGTCTTAAATGATGATATTATTGAATATCTTTGGCAGTAGTGCAAAGATGAATGATTTCTGAAGAATATCTTTGGTCAGTAGTGCAAAGATGAGCAGTGTTTAGATGAACATGATTAATCGATGAATATCTTTGCACTGTAGTGCAAAGATGAATATTTGATTCGGATGTATATTGATTGATGTTCTGAGGGATAAAAGATAGAGCGATGAACTTTTAAATTCATACATAGAAGATAGTAGTTTGCATTCTCTATTTAACTCTTCTAATGAATTATTATTTCCGGCTGCGAATATTGATTTAAAATTTGTTGTCTATTGTATTCTATTAGATTTTTTCCTGTTGAAGACTAATGGTAATTTGTTGTATATTATCTTAGTCATAATATTCTTTCTTGGGCTAGTTGAGCTCACCTTTTCCTTTTTGTTCCATTTTTCTTCTCGGGAGGCGAGAATATAAGCGAGATGCAGTGGGGGTATGGAATGAAGGTTTTAGAAAGAATTGTTTAGTAGTCCTCACCATTTTGTAAAATAATGTATCAATAAATGTGATGAGAATTTATTTGAGTATAGATATTGTCTAGAAGATAATATTTGTATTCAAACTCACAGGTTTACTGGTTGTAATAATAAAGTTGTAGTTGTTTACAGATCATGTATTGACAACTCGGAATAGGTGATGTATACCTATTTGGGGCGTCACACCCTCTCCATATTAAACCTATGCATTATGAGCAATATATACATAACTAATGATTTGGGAATGGAAGAGGCAAGGGAAGCCTATGCTAATATCATATACATATATACTCTCCACTCATATATTCCTCTCATTTGCAAAATTTCATCAAGAGAGCAAAAAAAGAGAGAAATTGAGAGAATGAGAGCTTGAGAGGGGGAAAACAAATACTGGAGATTACATAGCAACAAACAAGCAAGGAAGAGGGATAATCAAATTAGAGAAATTCATCCTAAAAGGTAAGCCATGAAACTCTCTTTTTCATGTTCTTGAAGAAAAATAGTGAAAAACATGTATAACCATGGTAAATGGTTTATATTGATTTTGTAAGGCTATGCTAATGTTGGTTTCTATTATGAGGATGATAAGGAATGAAAATTATGGTTTAAACATGTTGCAATTACATAGAGAATCAAAGATTTCATGTATGTATGCGATATGTTTGATAAAATGCCTCTTAGTAGTCAATTGGTTCAAAGCATGGTGATATTTTTACAACGAATGTGGGATATATGAGTATACGAGGAGAAAGAGTATTTTTGTTGCAATAAATGTTTAAAACATGTTAAACATGTCGGTGGACCCAATTTATTGACTAAAATTTGATTATAGCCTGTAAAATCGCCCGTTTGTGGATTTCGGTCAATTTCTATTTGGAATTTGGAAAACCTTTCTTCTGTAAAGTTGTAGAGAATTGAATTTCCTATAAAAACTCGCGAGATTCAAATTTTGTGATGAAAGGGCTATTTATTATGAATTATTGAAGTTCTGAAGCTCCAAAATAATTGATTTTTGGAAGTTTAAAATATTTAAAATTAGAAAAACGTTTTTTCTTACTTTTTCTAGAATGTAGCATGTGTTTGATGGCTGAAATCAGATTCTAGGCATGCGTAGGAAATTTATATAATTATATTATTAATTTATTAAATTTTCTGCTTTGGTGTTCTAAGCAATTTCCTATAAATAGGGTGCTTAGGTTAGAATTGAAAATCACACACGTAAATCGAAGTTTTTCTCTCTATATTATCGAGCGTATTCTTGTGAGTATTTTGAGTATACTTTGAGTATTGTTAGGCGGTGCGTAAGTTCCCTTCAAAGACTATATCCCATTATTCCAAATTTAGAAGTACTAATCTTTCGAGGTAAGGGATGTTATTTTCTTCTCAAATGATATTATTTCTTCAATATCATTATCCTTGAAATATTGGTTAAAACTTTTATCAAATTTAAAACTTTTTCATGTCGGGGTTACTATTCATGAGTTACTATTCACGAGTTACTATTCATGAGTTACTATTCATTTAGTACTATTCATGAAGCGTGAAGATGTTTTTTGGGAAATTTCTATCTTTTGGTGTCTGGAGTTATTATTCACGATATCACAAGACTATTGGCGATATCTGACAATTATTCAATAGAAAAATAAAATTTCTTCTTTTTGTCCAAAATATCTATTCTAGATACTAGCTTTGATTGTATCCATGTTTTGATCATTCTTGAATTTTACACCACTATGATTATTTTTGAGGTATTTTTGAACATGGATAAAACAAAGTACGAATCCTTAATCCTTAATCCTTGTCATTTTGTTTCACTGGATTTGTTTCTTTAAAAATATTTTTCATCATCCTCGGTCTTAAATGATGATATTATTGAATATCTTTGGCCTGTAGTGTAAAAGATGAATGATTTCGAAGAATATCTTTTGGTAGTAGTGCAAAGATGAGCAGTGTTTAGATGAACATGACCAATCGATGAATATCTTTGGCACTGTAGTGCAAAGATGAATATTTGATTCCGGATGTATATTGATTGATGTTACTGAGGATAAAAGATGAGCGATGAACTTTTAAATTCATACATGAAGATAGTAGTTTGCATTCTCTACTTAACTCTTCTAATGAATTATTATTTCATTGCGAATATTGATTTAAAATTTGTTGTCTATTGTATTCTATTAGATTTTTCCTGTTGAAGACTAACGGTAATTTGTTGTATATTATCTTAGTCATAATATTCTTTCTTGGGCTAGTTGAGCTCACCCTTTTCCTTTTTGTTCCATTTTTCTTCTCGGGAGGCGAGAATATAAGCGAGTACAGTCCTGGGTATGGAATGAAGGTTTTAGAAAGAATTGTTTAGTAGTCCTCACCATTTTTGTAAAATAATGTATCAATAAATGTGATGAGGATTTATTTGAGTATAGATATTGTCTAGAAGATAATATTTGTATTCAAACTCACGATTTCTGGTTGTAATAATAAAGTTGTAGTTGTTTACGCACCATGTATTGACAACTCGGAATAGGTGATGTATACCTATTTTGGGGCGCCACACCCTCTCCATATTAAACCTATGCATTATGAGCAATATATACATAACTAATGATTTGGGAATGGAAGAGGCAAGGGAAGCCTATGCTAATATCATATACATATATACTCTCCACTCATATATTCCTCTCATTTGCAAAATTTCATCAAGAGAGCAAAAAAAGAGAGAAATTGAGAGAATGAGAGCTTGAGAGGGGGAAAACAAATACTGGAGATTACATAGCAACAAACAAGCAAGGAAGATGGATAATCAAATTAGAGAAATTCATCCTAAAAGGTAAGCCATGAAACTCTCTTTTTCATGTTCTTGAAGAAAAATAGTGAAAAAACATGTATAGCCATGGTAAATGGTTTATATTGATTTTGTAAGGCTATGCTAATGTTGGTTTCTATTATGAGGATGATAAGGAATGAAAATTATGGTTTAAACATGTTGCAATTACATAGAGAATCAAAGATTTCATGTATGTATGCGATATGTTTGATAAAATGCCTCTTAGTAGTCAATTGGTTCAAAGCATGGTAATTTAGTGAGTTGGTTTGTTGTAGCATGTTCATATATGTTCGTAGAAGTGATCTGGACAGTAGGAGTCAAGCCCATGCATGCTAGAATCAAAATCACAAAATTTTTCAAAGTTGGTTGAATGTAAAATCTGTGATTTTTGAGGTTTTTCGGAGCCTCGGAATCATGGTGTATATGACTCGATTAGCGTATGTAATAATTTTTTTAAATAGTATGTAGTATGAAGTTTAATCTGGCCCAAATTTTGTTTGAATCGGAGTTATAATGATCAAGTTATGAAAATCGTAAGCAAGCATGTTCATAATAAAATCTGCAGAAAATCTGGAATTTCCAGATTTTTTCAAGTATAAAACTAGTGCTGGCACGCTTTTCTATGTAGTTGGTTTGTGGTCTTAGCATGCTAGTTTTATGAATGTTATATTTTTGTAAAATACCTTGCTGTATGAAGTTATTGTATCCAAGTATCATGGTCATATCATCTTTAGATTAGTGGGAATAAAATCGCAAAAGTGGCTGCAAGAAACAAAAATTTGATGTCTTTCTTGGAACTGTTTGGATCAGTCTATTTCGGGGGCATTTTTGTCCACTATTTTGTACTTTAAAAATTCTGGAAACTTTTGTAGTATTAATATAAGAAGATATAAAGGTCTTGTAAAAATTTGAGAATTTTTGGCAATACGGTTTGAGAGTTATGAATTTTACGGCTAAGGACACTTTTTGAGAAGATACCCGAATAACTCTCTGTGTATAAGTCCAAGAATTACAAACTTTTTACTGGAAGTACATGTGTATAACAGGAGTTAACCCTGAAAATTTCAGAATTTTTGGAGCTAATCTCGATTTATGAAAAATCTAAGAATATTTGGCTATTATGGACTATTTAAAAATAGCAAAAAGCACTTTTTCACCATTGTGGTTATAGTGTTTTAACTAATTAGCCGCTTTGCTTTTAATTTATTTAATTAGCCCACTATACTATTTAAAAATGTGCAATTAACCCATTCCGTCCAATTTTGCAGACAGACGTTAAAAAATTTCCTATGTGGCAGTTCAAAAGTAAAATAAAAATAAAAGAAATGACATGTAAATGCTGATATAGCTCATCTTCTTCCTCAGTCAGGTCAACTCGACCCGTACACATTCTAAAAGGGTCAAATGCTGGTGTTCCCTCACAGATCTCAATTGCATCCCCAATTTCTATCTCTGGTTTCTCTCTTTGAAAAAATTGAGCTCAAATGGCTTCACCAACCCCTGGCATAGTACCGGCACTCGCTGGTTCCACCGATCTCTGGCCCAACCATGGTTTCTTCATTTCTCTCACTGTTTTCTTGTAGAATCTTCCTTGCTTGAGATTTAACATGGAAGGAAATCTTCTTGCTGCTACTGCGGAGAATGGAATCAAGATAGTTGCAAATGCAGCTGGTCTTGGATCCTTAAGATCAGTTGAAGCACCATCTTTTGAAGCTTTAAGAGCACCCCGGAACCACCTGCAATCAAGGTACTATTTCTTCAGCCTAAACTCACGTTACAAAGTGCCACTAGCACTAGCTCAATAACTTTGCTCGAGCCTGTTCCTCCTTTGTTTGAAATCCTCACTCTTTCAAACCTAAAGCCTATAAGAACCCCAGATTCCGCTTATCTCGACACATCTTAAAAAATCATTTAACAACAAGAAATTGTGATTTATGGATTTTTTGTGCGTTTTTTTCTTGATTTATCAAGTTTCTGGATCTTCTACTATTCCAAATGTTAATCCAGTCAATTGTAAAGTGGAAAGAAGCTCCCCTGTAAGGCCGGCTGTGTTAAGTCCAAATTAGTTCGAATTGGGGTTGAGGATAGATATTCTGTTGTGTTCTGCTGTGTAATGTCCCGGATTTCATGGTGCCTGCCGTTGCCACCGTTTGAATTAAGGTTGAGGATAAAAACATACATATTATGAATATTATACTAATAATTTTTATTAATATTATACATATTATAAATATTTAGGTAAAGAAAAAGAAAGAAATTAAAATATAAAAATATTTTTATTTTTAAAATTTTTATAAGTATTTTAAAATATAAAAGTATTTTTATTTTTATTTTTAAAATAAACATACATATTAATTATGAATATTATACTATTAATTTTATTAATATTTTAAATATTATAAATATTTAGGTAAAGAAAAAGAAAGAAATTAAAATATAAAAATATTTTTATTTTAAAATTTTTATAAGTATTTTAAAATATAAAAGTATTTTTATTTTTATTTTTAAAATAAAACATACATATTAATTATAAATATTATAATATTAATTATTATTATTAATATTATAAATATTATAAATATTTAGGTAAAAAAAGAAATAAAATAAAACATAAATATTTTTTATTTTAAAAATTTTATAAGTATTTTAAAATATAAAAGTATTTTTATTTTTATTTTAAAAATAAAACATACATATTAATTATAAATATTATAATATTAATTTTTATTAATATTATAAATATTTAGGTAAAGAAAAAAAAAGAAAAAAAAATATAAAAATATTTTTATTTTTAAAACCACAGTGGGCCAATTGCATTTTTTTAAAGTGCAGTGGCTCAATAGTAAAAAGAATTTGGCTGACTGGCTTGCCACGTAGGAAATAATGATTTTTTGATTATTTTTTTCAATGCCACGTGTGTAATTATTTGACGTCCGTCCAAGAAATTGGACGGAATGGCTTGATTGAATATTTTTAAAAAGTACAGTGGGCTAATTGAATATTTTAAAAGTACAATGACTAATTGCTTAAAATACTATAACCACAATGGTGTAAAATTGCTTTTTGCCATTTAAAAATAGTAGATGGATTTTAAAAATTTCGGGAAAAATATATGTTCAATGTGGGACTATATTCTACAAAATCCCAGAAAAGAAATATTTTTGAGACTGATTTTGTATTTTTCATATAAATGATGTTATATGGATAAATGAGTTTAATTAAATATGTGGTGTCATAATTACGAAAAATGAGATTTTTCGACTTGAGACCCTTAAGCATATTTTATGCAGATTTTTGGTAGAGGTTTTGGTTCGAAAATGTCACAAATTTATGTTTCCCAGTTTTTTTTATTTAACCACGTGGCCTATACGTAGCAACATGTTATGTAATTGAATTGTATTTGAATACGTGTGAGTTTAATCGTCGTATTAAAATAAAAGGGAAACATTGCACTTCAAAGTGGTGTTCGAGAACCAAATTGCTTAACGTGACATATGTGAATAGGATACGTGAAGGACTAGTAGATTGCGGTAATTGTAGAAGACATATCAAGCAAGTTTCTTACCCTATTTTTCATTATGAATTTATTCAACTCTTATTCAGTTGATTGCAGCGAGGGTAAGTTCGGGCTTGTGATTAATTAATCATTTGTACATGCTCCTTTATTGTAAAGTTTTATACCTTCAATTGTGATGCAAAATGTTATTGATTATTATTCAGCTCTTATTGCAACTGCTATACTTTAAAGTTCGTATTCCCTTAAGGAACTATATTCAAGCATGCTTTCTAGCTTTCGTTCCAGCTAGATGTTATTGATGCAAACATAGTATATTGTTTGAACAATTCAAATCCTTTGAAGCTATTTAATGTTTACCAATCCAAATTGCTTTGGTTAGGTCCCGTAGATGAACGACCCGAATAATCGGGCAAATAGATGTCGGACATATAGTCCCATTTACGCTTATGCGTTTAAACTTTATACTTGTGCACAATGTAGGATGCGATATTTGATCATTGAGTACTTGTAGAGACTGTTTACAATCTATTTGATTATTAAACCCGTCGATGGTTTTCGATAAAACAAAGTAATGTTTAGGCATCTAACACCCTTAGTATGCTATTGAGAATTCCGAACTCTTATCTTGATATTCGGTTTATCTCTTGATATTTATTTCAACTGTTGAGAAATATTCATACTAATGCTTTTACTTCTGATGTATGTTCTCAAACTACTTTATATACTTGCTGGGCAATTTGTGCTCATTCTTGCTTAAACCTTTCAGTTAAGGCTGATAACGTTGAAGGCTCGGGCAAGGACAAGGGAAAGTCTAAGATGAAATGATGAGAGTTATTTATGTAATAAGTATATTTCCGCATATGATGTAATGTAGCGATAAACGCTAAATTTAAGTTACAGGTTTTTTTAAAGGTTGTAAAGACTTGGGACTTTATTTTGAATAAGTATGTAATAGTTATTATTATTATTATTATTGTTAGAGTTACTTAGATAGATGATGATGATGTATGTTGCATCGTGAGCACCATATATGTCCTGTAATCGATGTTACACGAATTTGGGGGCGTCACATCACACTTCTCTCCATAGAGATAATGTCTCCATATCTTCAGTACAAACACAACCGCTGCCAACTCTAAATCATGAGTCAGATACCCTTTCTTGTAGTCTTTCAGTAGCCTTGATGCATACGTAATAACCTTGCCGTTTTGCATAAGTACACATCCCAAACCCTTGTGTGTTGCATCACTATACACTACAAAATTTCATGTATTATCTGGTAACGACAACACAGGTGCCACACTTAACTTCTTTTTCAGTTCTTGAAAACTTTCTTCATACTTCTCTGTCCAAACAAATTTTATAGATTTTCTCGTCAAATTTGTCAATGGAGTGGCAACCTTGGAAAAATCCTGGATAAACCGTCTGTAATACCCTGCCAATCCCAAGAAACTTCTCACTTCTGATGGAGTTCTTGGTTGTTCCCAATTTATCACCGCTTTGACTTTTGATGGATCCACCGAAATTCCATCCTTATCGATTACATGTCCAAGAAATTGTACATGTTCTAGCCAAAATTCACATTTAGAGAATTTCGCGTACAACTTTTCTTTTCTCAGCGTTTTTAGCGTTAGACATAAGTGTTCCATGTGTTCTTCTTGAGATTTAGAGTACACCAGAATATCATCGATAAAAACCACCACAAACTTGTCTAAAAATTATTTATACACCATGTTCATCAAATCCATGAACGCTGCAGGGGCGTTTGTCAAGCTAAAGGACATCACCAAAAATTCATAATGTCCATACAGAGTTCGGAATGCCGTCTTCGGTACATCCTCCTTTCTTACTTTTAGTTGATGATACCCACTTCTCAAATCTATTTTCGAGAAATATCTAACACCCTTCAATTGATCAAACAAGTCATCTATTCTTGGTAATGGATACTTGTTCTTAATAGTGACTTTGTTTAATTCCCTATAATCAATGCAAAGACGCATTAACCCATCCTTCTTCTTCACAAATAACACCGATGCTCCCCACGGTGATACACTCGGTTGAATGTACTTATTATCCAATAGTTCTTGTAGTTGCACCATCAATTCCTTCATCTCTACCGGAGCTATTCTGTACGGGGCCTTCGATATTGGAGCAGTTCTTGGCACTAAGTCGATCTCTAATTCGATCTCTCTGTAGGGCGGAAGTCCTGACAAATCCTCCGAAAATACGTCTACAAAATCCTTAACTACTGGTATCTCCTCCAGTTTCATCTTCTTCTTCTTTTGAGTATCGACTATGTGATGCCCCCAAAATAGGTATACATCACCTATTCTGAGTCGCCAAATACATGGTACAGAATACAAATACAATCTTTAATATACAACAAGAGAGTTGTGAGTTTTAATACAAATACTGTCTTCAAGACAATATCCACTCTCAGAATAAGTCCTCATTACATTTATTGTCACACTATTTAACAGAATAGTGAGGACTACTAATACTATCATCTGGTCTTCCACTCCGTTCCCCGACTCGTCCTAGCTATATTCTCATTTCCTGAAGAGAACAATGAAAGAAAGGGTGAGCTCAACTAGCCCAGTAAGAGATATTATGACTAAGATAATACAGAATAAATTATCATTAGTCTACAATAATGTTAAACTGATAAAATACAATAGACATCACGAATTAATTTATCCAGGAATGAATAACGTCCAAATTGTAAACATGATACTTCTTTGTAGAGTAAAATTCAAGAATGCTCAGAAGAATATTTCCATGAAAAGATACTGGATGAAGTGCAAATATCAAGGATATTCCACTAATTTCATAGAGTATAGAAGTTAAAACTTTAACGAATGGAATAACAAAAGAAATCACCAAGCTTGCGATGAAGCCCAGACAATGCGAGTTATTCCAACAGAATAATAAAGAGCGGAACCAAGTCCCGAACGTAAAATGCCTGCATGCAGGATATTCCAGCGAGAATAATAAAAAGCGGAACCGGAGTTGGCGTAAAATGCCTGAGACATGATATTCCAATAGAATAATAAAGACGGAACATGGTCCGACATAAAATGCACAGACAGGATATATAAAGACGGAACCAGGTCCGGCGTAAAATGCACAGACAGGATGTTCCAACAGAATAATAAAGAATGGAATAATAAAAGAATTTCACCATGTATGCGGTACTTCACATAGACAGGTTATTCCAACATAATAATAAATAATGGAATAACAGAAGTTCTCTTCATGTAGATGAAAGAAAGAAATAATACCCCTTACCTCAGAAGAAACTGGATACTGGAATAGTGAGGTAGCAGGCTTCTCTTATTCTATAGATTTTCTCTCTATAATTTCTCTCTATAATAATTACTCTATAGCTTTAGTGAATTGGTGAGAAATGAAGGAAGAATGAGCTTCTATTTATAGAAAAATATAGTTTCAATAATTGCACATTTTGGGGCTCGAAAAATTACAGTACAATACCTCCAACTTTTTATTTATTTTTAATTTAGTCATGCAAGTATTATCAAACTTGCACCACCTCCCCTAATAGTAAATAATGTGATTCAATAGTAATTCATGTGAATCAATAGTTCTAGACATGTGAAAATATGAATTACAGTATAGTACCTCCATCTATACCTCTATTTTTAACTTAGTCATGCAAGTATTATCAATCTTGCACCAACTCTCCGAATAGTAATAAGAATGTGAAACAATAGTATACACATGTGAAAAAATAGTTATAATCATGTGAAATAATAGCAATCAATTGCTCATTTATCCAGTTAAATACCCGATTGGTTAATATGACCTCCAGACATCAATTATTATCGAAATAAATGTCGATTTTCACTAACACAAATAATTCCAACACAATGAAACTATTTTTATCAACAATATTAATTTTGAAATTTCAAAGTTTGACTTTTCCTGAAAAAGTCAACTATTGGTTTTTTGACCAAAAAGTTAATCCCGAAAATTTTTGTGTTTATAGACTATTTTTACTAATTTCATCGTTCCGGACTCAAATATCACGTCCGCGTCTACAAATTCAACTCCGAACACAACTTCAATTTTAATAACATTCATCATTAATATTATAACTCAAAATATTTATCAATCAGGTCGTTCCCAGAAAAGAGGGGGCTTTCCAATAAGGATTTCTCCCTATTGGAGCGCAATTAGGTGACCAAACCTCTCCTTGACAGAACTTCTAGACATTATAAATATTGAAATTTAATAATATGAATAACTTTGTCGTCTCAATTATTGATTTAATAAAATAACATATTATACGAGATGATATCTGACAATAATCTAATCAATAATATGAGAGATATGATGCAAACAATTCTGATGAGTAATAATTGAGTATAAGCGAGTGACTTCTCACGTAAACATCAATAATCAATACAGTGTGTGCTACTATGTAACCACGCAGATATTCTTGTTTTTTTTACTACCGAAAGTAGTTCAACAAGATTAAATTAGGTAAAACTTCCGCCGTTATTTTCATAAATATATTTTTATCGTTTTCTCAATCCGATAATAATTCTATTGTGGGGTCCACCAATGATTACCTTTGTTATGCACCGAATATTCCTCGCTAAAAGCGAATATTCTCCAGAACCAATCGAATATAATATAACAACTTGCATACTTTGCGAGAATTTATAAATACTACCCACAACTATAACATTATAACAAATTCATTCCATAATATTCAAAAATGATAATTATAGAAAAATCATCTTTATTCATAAATGTTGGGGTCTTACAACCTCCCTTCTTATGAAATTTCGCCCTCGAAATTAGGGTACGTACCTGGTATGTCGAATATGTGAGGATATCTTGACTTCATCTCAGATTCTAACTCCCAAGTCATTTCTTCCACGTCGTGGTTTCCCCACAAAACTTTGACTTGAGGTATAACCTTGGAGCGTAGAATATGATCCTTCTTATCCAAGATTTTAACAGGTAACTCTTCATACGTTAAATCTTCCTCTATCACATCCGGTTCTAATTCAATAATGTGGTTCGGGTCTTCCACATATTTACATAACATGGATATGTGAAAAACGTTATGAACACGAGACATACTTTGCGGTAAAGCGAGTCTATACGCCACAGTTCCTACTCGATCGAGGATTAAAAATGGGCCAATGAATCGGGGATTGAGCTTTCCTCTCTTTCCAAATCTCGTAACTCCTTTCCATGGAGCAACACGTAACAACACATGATCTCCAATATCGAATTCCACGTCCTTTCAATGAAGATCAACATAACTCTTTTGTCGATCTTGTGGGGTTTTTATACGTTGTCGGATTGTTTAAATCTTTTCCGTAGTCATACATACCAAATTCGGTCCCAACAACGTTGCTTCACCCACCTCATCCCAACATACTGGAGAACGACACTTTCTTCCATACAACGTCTCGAATGGAGCCATGCCAATACTTGCTTTATAACTGTTGTTATAGGAAAACTCCACCAATGGTAAGAACTTGTCCCAACTTCCCTTGAAGTCAAGGAAACAGAGTCTTAATAAATCTTCAAGAGTTTGAATAGTCCTCTCTGATTGTCCGTCTGTTTGAGGATGATATACCGAACTAAATCGTAAATTTGTGCCCATAGCTTTTCGCAAACTAACCCAAAATCTTGAAGTGAATCTTGGGTCTCAATCAGAAACTATAGATACTGGCATACCATGCAATCTTACAATCTCGTTTATATACATACTAGCAAGACGTTCAAGTGTATAAGTTTCTCGTATCGGTAAGAAATGAGCAGACTTGGTCAATCTATCAACAATGACCCAAATCACATCTATGCCTTGAGAAACCTTGGGAAGACCAGTAACGAAATCCATGGTAATGTGCTCCCACTTCCATTTTGGAATTTCAAGTGGTTGCAATGGACCTTTTGGCACTTGATGCTCCGCCTTGACTCGTTGACAAGTTAGACACCTTGAGATAAACTCCGTTATCTCCCTCTTCATATTGCTCCACCAAAATGTATGTCGAAGATCACAATATATTTTGGTACTCCCAGGATGGATTGCAAATGGTGTGTTGTGCGCCTCCATCATGATTTTATACTTTAAATCAGGGTCGTTAAGAACACATAGTCTAAAGTTGACTCGAAGTATTCCTTCTTCATCGATTCTTGCTTCCGGCATAGCACCTTCTTGCACTTTCTTTCTCATACGCATCAGCTCCAGGTCTATAGTTTGAGTAGCTTTAACTTTATCAATTAAAGTCGGTTCTACTCGTATATTCGCCATCATCACTTGGGTCCCTGGAGTCTTTAATTCTATCTCCATCCTTTGTAAGTCACACAAAATGGGCCTTTGCATTGACAATAACGCACTTGTACCCGCATATGATCTTCTACTCAATGCGTCAGCTAACACGTTTGCTTTTCCAAGATGGTATTGGATGGTATGATCATAATCTTTCAACAGTTCAAGCCAACGTCATTGTCGCATGTTGAGTTCTTTTTGAGTGAAGAAATATTTGAGGCTTTTATGATCCGTAAAGATCTCCACTTTCTCCCCATACAAATAATGCCTCCAAATCTTTAGTGCAAAAACGACTGCTGCCAACTCTAGATCATGAGTAGGATAATTCCTCTCATATTTTTTGAGTTGTCGTGAGGCATAGGCTATGACTTTCCCATGTTGCATGAGAACACAACCTAACCCTTTGCCTGAAGCATCACTGTAGATCACAAATCCCTCCGATCCAAATGGTATTGTCAGAACAGGTGCTGAAATGAGTCTCCTCTTGAGTTCTTGAAAACTTTTCTCATATTCCTCACTCCAACCGAATTTTCTATCTTTCCGAGTCAGCTGAGTTAATGGAGTAGCGATTTGAGAAAATCCTTCCACGAATCTCCGATAATAACCAGCTACGCCGAGAAAGCTACGTACTTTGGTCACTGATTTGGGTTGCTCCCAGCTTTGAATAGCTTCAATCTTTGCTGGGTCAACAGATATTCCATGACTTGATACTACGTGCCCAAGGAATGCTACTTCCTCAAGCCAGAACTTGCATTTCTTCAACTTGGCATAAAGCTTATATTCACGAAGTTTTTGGAGTATCAGCCTCAAGTGTTGCTCATGATCTTCACGGTTTTTCAAATAAATAAGGATGTCATCAATAAAGACGACCACAAAGTGATCCAAATATTCCTTGAATACTCGGTTCTTCATATCCATGAAGGCATCAGGAGCATTAGTCAATCCAAAAGACATGACTAGGAATTCATAATGCCCGTACCGAGTTCAGAAAGCCGTCTTTGGAATGTCATCGATTTTAATCTTCAATTGGTGATAACCGGAACGAAGATCAATCTTTGAAAAGAATTTGGCTCCTTGTAACTGGTCAAACAGGTCATCAATACGTGGCAATGGGTACTTATTTTTTATGGTGACATGGTTTAACTCCCGATAATCAATACAAAGTCACATACTCCCATATTTCTTTTTCACGAATAGAATAGGAGCACCCCAAGGAGACGTACTAGGATGAATGAAACCGATGTCTAACAATTCCTACAGTTGGGTCTTTAACTCCTGAAGTGCAATAGGAGCCATTCGATATGGGGCTTTGGAAATAGGTTTTGTACCGGGTTCAAGGTTGATACAAAATTCAATTTCACGCTCTGGGGGTAGGCCAGGAAGTTCTTCAGGGAATACGTCAGGAAATTCATTAACAATAGAAATATCAATCAAAACTGATGTATTTTTATTTAGATCCGTGACATGAGCTAAGAAAGCTTGACATCCGTTTTTCAATAAACGAATAGCTTTATGGCTTGAGATGATAGTGATTGATTTTAATGGTTTGGTTGCTTGAATTCGCATAATAGATTGGTTAGGAATATAAAAGCTAACAACCTTACGAAAATAATCAATTTTTGCATAATGAGTAGTTAACCAATCAATCCCTAGAATTACGTCAAATGCAAGTATTTTCAATGAAATAAGATCGACAGGTAATGTGAGGGTACCGATTTGAAATAAACAAGACTTATAAATAGTGGATGTAATGAAGGTTTCTCCCAATGGAGTTTTAACAGATAAGTCAAAGTCCAATTTCTCTGTAGTCAAATTTAAACGTTGAGCGCAAGTAGGAGAAATAAAAGAATGGGTAGAATCGGTATCAAATAAGTTATAGACTTCGCTAGAGTTTATGATAAGCTTACCCATGATGACCTTGTTTGGGTTCCTTGCTTTCTGGGAGGTCACAAAAAATGCTCTCCCTTGCACTACCGGCTTTGACTTTTCTGGGACGGCCTTTGGTGCCTCTATCCTAGCTGAACTTGTATTCGGTGAACAACAAATTTGGGCTAGGTGACCTTTTCTTCCACAATTATAACATGCTTTGGACGGCATCACGCATTTTGGACTAATGTGTCCCTCCCCTCCACATTTGAAGCATATAATAGGTGGTCGTTCTCATTCCTTCTGGCAGGTCTTTGGTCTTGGTCGACGTCTTTCCATCATTGTTGAGTCTCCTCTTCTTGAAATGTCCATTCTTATTGTTTTGACCCTAATTACCACTGAAGTGGTTACCATTTCTGGCATTATGATTCCCTCCACGCTTGTTGTCACCCCTTCGATGATTGCTATCACTGGTATTATCATTTTGCCGACTACTCCCTTTGGTTGGGTTGACTAATTATCTCGCTCCAATAACTGAGCCCTATTAACAACATCTGAATACAAACAAGGTTTATGAGAGATAAGATATTGACGTATCTCGAGTTTCAAACCTCTTAGAAACATTCGCGTCATTCTCTCCTCATTATCAACCAAATGGGATGCAAACCGGGACAGCTCGGTAAACTTGGCTTCGTACTGCGACACGGTCATGTTGTTTTGCTCCAGTTTAATAAACTCTACCTCTTTCATGTGGCGAATACTTTCGGGAAAGTACTTGTCGTTGAACAGTTCTTGAAACTTCTCCCAAGACATCTTCAGTGCAGTAGGTTGGGTACGCTTTACAGATTCCCACCAGTAATCTGCCTCTGCCCGAACCATGAAGGTGGTGAAGGGAACCTTTTGCTCTTCGGAGCAACCCAAGACATCAAATATCTTGTTGATCTGTTTTATCCACGTCTCCGCCTTAAGTGGTTTTGGCTCTCCAAAAAAACTTCGGTGGTCCCAGCTCCTTGAATTGTTTGGCGGTGACCATCCGAGAGTTGCCAGTGTTTCCACCTGCATTTTGGACAGAAGCCGCTCTCGCCTGATGTTGCATGAATTGCATGAAGCCTCGGAACATTCCATCGTTCATCATTTGGTCAGTGTTATTGTTTGCATGAGGATTGTCACCTTCCTGATGCACATTATCCTAGTTATTGATCTGCGGGGACTCACCGGTCTCCTGTGCTCCATTGATGTTCTCAACATTCTAAGATGCCATTTTCAAATACTGCCACAAAATAAGGGTTAATTAACATATCACATATTATCTCTATACTCTGACCGACCAATTTAAATATCAAATAAACTTAGGTAAGTCATACTAGCGAAGGAATTCCCCGTCTCTCCCCTCCTAGTTCTTATCTCACATCTTAGCCAGGGATCACATCCCTAAGCTTTGATACCAACTGTGATGCCCCCAAAATAGGTATACATCACCTATTCTGAGTCGCCAAATACATGGTACAGAATACAAATACAATCTTTAATATACAACAAGAGAGCTATGAGTTTTAATACAAATACTGTCTTCAAGACAATATCCACTCTCAGAATAAGTCATCGTTACATTTATTGTCACACTATTTAACAGAATAGTGAGGACTACTAATACTATAATCTGGTCCATCACTCCGTTCCACGACTCATTCCAGCTATATTCACATTTCCTGAAGAGAACAGTGAAAGAAAGGGTGAGCTCAACTAGCCCAGTAAGAGATATTATGACTAAGATAATGCAGAATAAATTATCATTAGTCTACAAAAATGTTAAACTGATAAAATACAATAGACATCAAGTTTAACTGCAGCGGGACAAGCAATGCATTAAAAGAGTCAAGTAGAGAATAAAATCTAATATCTTTTATGATTTAAAAGGTTTTTCATCACTTTTATCGCTGAGACTCAGCTTAATAAATAATCCACATCATCGAATCACCCCTGCACTACGGCCAAGGATATTTTTTAGTATCACGACCACGAATTATCCATGCACTACGGGCCAAGGACATTCATGTATTCATCAATGGTCATGATCATGCCAACAACTGCCCATCAATGCACTACGGGCCAATGAGGACTTTTATCACATCATTTGTAACATTACGGTCATGATTATACCAAATAATCCCTGGTCATAATCATACCAAGTCCATCTATGCACTACAGGCCACAGATGACTTTCAAATATATAAACATGAGGATGATGACAATGATATAAGAATTCAATAAAACAAGTTCACGAATTAATTTATCTAGGAACGAATAACGTCCAAATTGTAAACATGATACTTCTTTGTAGAGTAAAATTCAAGAATGCTCAGAAGAATATTTCCATGAAAAGATACTGGATGAAGCGCAAATATCAAGGATATTCCACTAATTTCATGGAGTATAGAAGTTAAAACTTTAACCAACTGAGTATAATAAGGAATGGAATAACAAAAGAAATCACCAAGCATGCGATAGAAGCCACATTGAGCGAGTTATTCCAACGTAATAATAAAAAGAGCGGAACCCAGTCCAACGTAAAACGCACAGCACAAGATATTCAACGAGAATAATAAAAAGCGGAACGGTCTTGCGTAAAAAGCGCAGCGCATGCGAGGATATTCCAATGAATAATAAAAGCGAGAACCAGTCCGGCATAAAACGCATAAACAGGATATATAAAGGCGGAACCAGGTCCGGCGTAAAACGCACAGACAGGATGTTCCAACAGAATAATAAAGAATGGAATAATAGAAGAATTTCACCATGTATGCGGTATTTCACATAGACAGGTTATTCCAACATAATAATAAAGAATGGAATTACAGACGTTCTCTTCATGTAGATGAAAGAAAGAAATAATACCCCTTATCTCAGAAGAAACTGGATACTGGAATAGTGAGGTAGCAGGCTTCTCTTCTTCTATAGATTTTCTCTCTATAATTTCTCTCTATAATAATTACTCTATAGCTTTAGTGAATTGGTGAGAAATGAAGGAAGAATGAGCTTTTATTTATAGAAAAATATAGTTTTAATAATTGCAAGTTTTGAGGCTCGAAAAATTACAGTACAATACCTCCAACTTTTCCTTTATTTTTAATTTAGTCATGCAAGTATTATCAAACTTGCACCACCTCCCCTAATAGTAAATAATGTGATTCAATAGTAATTTATGTGAATCAATAGTTCTAGACATGTGAAAATATGAATTACAAATTATAGTACTCCATCTATACCTCCATTTTAACTTAGTTATGCAATTATTATCAATCTTGCACCAACTCCCCTAATAGTAACAAGAATGTGAAACAATAGTATACACATGTGAACAAATAGTTATAATCATGTGAAATAATAGCAATCAATTGCTCATTTATCTAGTTAAATACCCGATTGGTCAATATAACCTCCAGACATTAATTATTATCGAAATAAATGTCCATTTTCACTAACACAAATAATTCCAACACAATGAAATTATTTTTATCAACAATATAAATTTTGAAATTTCAAAGTTTGACTTTTCCCGAAAAAGTCAACGGTTGACTTTTTGACCAAAAAGTTAATCCCGGAAAATTTTGTGTTTATAGACTATTTTTACTAATTTCATCATTCCGGACTCAAATATCACATCCGCGTTTCTAAATTCAATTCCGAACACAACTTCAATTTTAATAACATTCATCATTAATGTTATAACTCACAATATTTATCAACCAAGTTGTTCCTGGAAGAGGGGCTTTCAATAAGAATTTCTCCCTATTGGTAGCATGCAATTAGGTGACTAAACCTCTCATCGATGAACTTCTAGACATTGTAAATATTGCAATTTTAATAATATGAATAACTTTGTCATCT
Organism: Panax quinquefolius; assembly: GCA_020205615.1. Classification (NCBI taxonomy): domain Eukaryota; kingdom Viridiplantae; phylum Streptophyta; class Magnoliopsida; order Apiales; family Araliaceae; genus Panax; species Panax quinquefolius. The sequence goes on along the minus strand of CM035157.1, from coordinate 38,091,142 downwards.
CAATTATTAATTTAATAAAATAACATATTATGCGATGATGATCTACAATGATATTGAATCAAAAATATAGAGAGATATGATGCAACAATTCATGTAGCAATAATTGAGTATAAGCGAGTGACTTCTCACGTAAGCATCAATAATCAATACAGTAGTGTGCTACTTATGCAACCATGTGTATTATTGTACTTTTACTCTTGAGTAGTTCAACAAAGATATAACTTGGTAAAACTTCCGTAGTTATTTTCATAAATATATTTTTGTCATTTTCTCAATCAAACAATAATAATTCTATTGTGGGGTCCACCAATGATTATACTTGTGGTTATTTAATATTCTCTCGCTAAAAGCGAATATTCTCCGACCAATCAAATATAATATAAAAACTTGCATACTTTGCAGAATTTGTAAATACTACCCACAATTATAACATTATAACAAATTCATTCCATAATATTCAAAAAGGATAATTATAGAAAAATCATCTTTATTCATAAAAGTTGGGGTCTTACAGACTATGAAGGCTAAGTACCCTACACAGCCCTGACTCAACAACATCTTGGCTTGCATCATCGTCAAACATCTCATTTGTCTAGGCGATTTGCTACCATGAAAAACTACCTTTGACGGAGTCATAATGTTTATAAACTTCTTTTGGCAATCAATTATCGCTCCATAATTAAATAACCAATCCATTCCCAATATCACTTCAAACTCTCCAAGTTTTATCGGGATTAAATCTACTGTCATAACATTCCTCTTAATGTTCACTCTACAGTTATTGTATACGAACCTAACAGGAATTACTTCCTTAGCAAATTCATCAGAATTAAACAAACAAGTAGCACCCGAATCAAATAATACATATGCATTTATATCATTGATTGGGATAATACCTGACACGACATCTTTTGATTTTACTGCATCCTGCACAGTCATGTTGAAGGTTCTTGCTGTGGGTTTATTTGTTGACGTCGGCCCAGCAATAGTCAGCGCACCTCCACTAGCATTTCCCTTGCTTCCATCTGTCTTACCAATTTTCTTCTTTGGACACTCGTGAGCAAAATTATCCTTCGACCCGCAGGTGTAACAAACATTCTTCTTAGGTTGAGTGTAATTTGGGGCAATGTGACCCTCCTGGCCACAGTTAAAACATACCCGCTTCCCCTTAAGCACACTCCTGTGTGAAACCTTCCGTATGTAGCACATGCGTCCATCTTCTTCTTCTGCTGGTTACCTTGCTGATTTCCAGTTCCATATTTGCATTCCACTTCCTCTTCAAATTATTGTTGCCATTTCCACCATTACCACCACCACCATTCTTAGCTTCACCTTCACTCTTCTTCTTCCTCTGCTATTGGTTGTGTTTTGTTACAGCCTCGCCTCCACTCTCAGCGAGAATTTCCTTCTCCATTACCACGGCAAACATCTTCAACTGGAATAGAGAGACCCTACTGTACAACTAGGGCTTCAATCCCTGCTCAAATCTCCTTGCCTTGCGCTCATCCGTATTCACTTGATATGGCGCAAACCTCACCAAGACATTACCATAGTGCACTGCATACTCCGACACTATCATAGTGCCCTGCTTCAGTTCCAGACTGATTCTTCAGACTTTCTAGGAAATAAGTCTCAGAGAATATTTCCTTGAACCTTTTCCAAGACATTACCCATTGACCTCCTCGGGTTTTATTTGCTTGCCACCAATAACTCGCCTCTACTTTTAACATAAATGTTACAAAAGCAGTCTTCTGGTTATCATCTACCCTAGCAACATCAAAAACCTTCTCTATCTCCATGATCCAGGTTTGTGCTTCAACCGGATTCATGAACCCACGGAATTTTGGTGGTCCAACCGCCTTGAAATCCTTAAACATTGTAACTTAGTTCTGAGGTTGATTATGTAATGCTCCAGTCAGTAGCGTTACAAATTGCTGAACTGGATTATCCTCAGCATTATTGTTATTCTCAGGGTTCCTTTCTCGTGGTTGGCGTCTTGGAGGCATTTTCTGTTAAAATACACCAATTAGATTATATTCAACCTTTTAAGTATTATATACTTAAATTGCATCATCATAAAATATCATCACATAACACTTTGAATAAAGCAATAACTTTTATTCATTCGTAATCTTTTTAAAAACGTCAAAACAATAGCATCACTGCTATTTACATTACTTTCCTGAACTAGAAAAGTTCCAGGAAAACATCATCATCATCTATCCCATTGGTTATATCATACCCGGGATTTACATTTTATTTATCATATCATTACTCGCATATCAAGTACATTCCCTACAATGTCCTACTAAGATACTGCGTAGCCTTACGACGCTCTTCCTCTATAATTCGAGTCATTGTTCGGCGATCAAAAATATACAGTGGCAGCGTCTCGAACTGAATAGGATAACACATGACCCGATCCTAAGCTCGATTGATCAAGGTGTTGAATATGTTATTCATCTCTTCCATCTTCATCCCCTTTGCTTGTGCGTCCCTTTCTACCATCCTGGCTCGTTGATACGCTTCCTCATATGCGTCCTCAGCTCTTGCCCTCTTAGTAGATTCCTCTTTCAACTCATTCTTCAACTTTGCAATCTCTCCTATCATTCGCTCGTTCTCTCCTTCAGTGTGAACCAGCTTATCTTCAACATTATTCAGACGTTCCTCTCGATCCTGGACCTCGTCGTCCTTCTATGCCATCAAGGTCTGTTGTTCAGCTACTATCTCCTGTAACTCCTCGACGGTATCTTGAAGTTCCACATTGCGGTCATACACCTCATCGTACATATGGGCGGCAATCAAGTTAAGTGGAAGTTCTTCCTCCTCGTCCTCCTCATCCGACTGGGGCAGCTCAACAGGGTCCTCCTCGTCCGTCTCTATCTCATCATCCTCATCAGGTATTCTCTCCTGCTCAACTACTGTGACTAACGGAGTAGTTTCCTGTGGCAGTAATTGTTCCCACACCACCTAAATATCTTGAGGCTCCTCCTCTCTAGGCATCTGGGATCCTTCCTCCCTAACCTGACTGGATCCTCCTACATTAGCCATCCTGTCAACCAAATTTTTAAGTTTTAATTACTAATCATTACTACTCAACACTCACGAGCAGATAAGTTGTAATCACATAAGCACATAAGTGTTTTATTACTTCTTTCTTAACAACTCGATAAGAGTTTATCATCACTATCTTTTCAAAGGTTACTTCCTAAGGATTTTCCCCACCTAAAGTTCATAACCTAAACCTTTGATACCAACATGTGACATCCCCAAATCTAGGTACTTTATTCCCACAAGATTTGGTGTTCACTATCCAATCATTCATATCTAACTACCCAAGTATAATAAAATTAAATCATAATTCCTCCTTTTAAATAGGGTCACATCATATAATCCAAAAACATCCCAGGTTGTCTAACCTTAACATCAATCAAATGCGGAAATAAAATTATTAAATCACATCATTAATTAAAAGTCTATGTGTTAGGTTTGTAATATTCATGAACGCAATCAAATTGCAAAAATAATGCGGAAACGTGAAAATCAGAGTTTAAAAATTTTACAAACCATATACCCGGATCACCCTTTATGCACAATTATTAATTAAACGAAAAGATAAAGAATAAAATCATACCCTCGAAGATCGAGCTTCCTCAGGTACAAGTTCACCTCCAAATCCTTTCGCGTTCAACTTGAATCCACCGGGTTTGGTTCCTTCCTTTGATCAACGTTAGCCACCCAAGTGTTTGGCCTCTAGAGGTGATCCACCAAGGAAGAAAAAGGATTTAAGAAGATGGGTGGTTGGCTAAACCCTAGTTTTTCTATCTCTATAGAAAAGAACGTACTCTCCAACAAATTGGAATTATGTCGTTGTAAAAGTCAACAACCACACCACCCATAATAAGACTCCTCTTATTTATAGATGTGGGCAACCCACCTTAACAATTAAGGAATTGGGTTTTATTTAATTAATTAAATTCTTTTAATTAATTAAGCACCCTAATCTTATTAGGGATAATTAATTAAACTCTTTTAACTAATTTTTCTTCCTAATCCAATTAGGAATAAATGAGAGTACTTATATTAAATTAATTCCTAAACTCTTTTAGAAATTAAAATAATAATAATTGTAATAATATTAATAAGACTCCTCTTATTAATTTATATTTAATATTTCTAAAATATTAAATAATAAATATTAAGCTATTTAATTTATTCTATCACCATAGATTAAATTAAATATACATATATATTATTACGATTATGCCATTAACTTCTTAAATAATTATTCTTCCTTTTATGGTGTGACCCTTTAGGTTCTCCATATTAAACAGGTTGTGAATAAATCAATTAGAACAATTTTAATCTTATTTAAATAAATAAATTAAACAATTAATTTATTTAAATAAATAATATTTATTCTACAATAGGGATAAGCCTCCCTAGCGATCAACGACTTTCCCGGATAATATAGATTTCAACATTAATCATTAAAGAACCTTTGAGTAAATAGTTACTGTACAATTCAATCCTTCCACCATACAATGTCCCAATTAAATATAAGACATGAAATTACTTTGTCAAGTCTTATTTTATTTAATTATATGTATTTCTATCCTTAAATGCATAACTCAAATAATGCAAATTAGAAACTCCTTTCTAATTTCATTACGCCTTCGCCAAGGACTCTTTGGGTTGTCATTTATCGAATCACATAGGACATTTCTCTCTTTTAATAAGTGGTAGATTCTTTATTGATCATACATTATCTCCATGTACAACTTATTATACCCAAGCATACCCTTTGATATACCCTAAGGGTCTTAGGGATAAGTCAAAGTATAACTCATCATACACAAGATACTATGATGATCTCAAGTCCAAGGATCACTTGTCTTACTACTATCACTACTGAGGAATTCCTATTGACAAGCAAGTAAAACTCCATTAGGTATTCCTTAGCGAGCCACGTTCAATTGAACTTATTCTCTAATAAGCACCTACATACTTGCCTTTAGTGTCTCCACACAAATGATCGTGAGATCAATCATCCTCATCCAATGAGCAAGCAACGTATGTACCAATCTATCCGGATTCACTAATCCCCAATTTAGTAATCCAATGATTGGGAACTATTTTAGTTTTAAGCTTTCTAAGAATTTAGATCTCATTAGAATGATCATCATCATTTTTCTAAAAGCATTGCTTAAAACTATGGGTTTATCACATATTATAAAACAGCATCATGTAGATAATTAAAAGCCTTTAATAAATAAATACTTTTTATTAATAAATGAATAAGATTGTTACAAAGTATATGCTTTATCATCAAACATGATTGGCTTGTGTGCATACTACTTTCAATCTCCCACTTGCACTAAAGCCAATGATCATGGTATCTCATACTCTTCTTCTCTAAGTGGCGATTATCCTCTTTGTTGGATAAGCTTTAGTTAATGGATATGTAATGTTGTTCATGAGAGTCCACTATCTATAGTGATTTCCCATCTTTCAATGATTCTAATAATCAAATGAAAGTGCCACAATACATGTTTAGATCCAAGATGAGACTTAAGAACTATTCCTAGTCCTGTAATGAACTTTTAATCCAAACAATCAACTTGCAGCTTCATTTATAGTTATATACTTTGTCTTTATCACTAAACCAAAGAACCCTTTCTTTGTTTGGAACCTTTCCAATTCAACGCACTACTGCTTCAAGATAACGCTTTACCTTAAAGTGGATTTTTACATCATCTTAGTGCGTCGAAAAAAAAACTTGAGTCCGTTAAGCCCTCTAGTTTTAATTTAGACCCACCATGAATATGATCACATCCTTAGTCTTGGGTTAAGCACTTTAAGATGTTTTTCAGCGACTCATAGTGAACTTCTCCATAATATGGTGATCAACATCGGGTCTCGTACATTTCATTGCATACATGATTTTCACTCATGCGACCTCTCTTTTGAGTCGTGGGGACTATAAAGAGATACACTCCATAGCTCATCGACATGAGACATCTCTTGGAGTTTGCCATGCTAAACGACTTTAGCATCAAATGAATATCGTTCCTTGGGTTAAGTCGAGCATCCTCTTGAATCTATCTATATAGATTTTATCCCCAATTAAGATACTCTTCCCAAATCATTCGTGGAGGAATTTTTAGACAACTTTATCTTTTTCGATTGTAGCATTAGTATGTCATTCCTTATCCAGTAGTATATCAACATATAATATTAGGAATGTCACGGCGCTCCCCCTTGTCCCTTTTGTACACACTAGAACTCTTACCTCATCGTATGTAATCTGGATCATCATCTTCTATGATGTGTACCTCATCATCATCATCTATGATGAATCCATACCTCCTAGGTATCTTGGTCTTATTCATTTACGATTCTATTTGCCAGGTACAATAGGTCTATCTATAGGTTCCTCTTATTTGACTTATAGTGTTTTGTGGTTCTTGAACTCTTCAAGATCTATTATCCTCCCACTAGCCCCTTCAATAATAAACACATTTATCTTAGAAGGCAGCGTGTTTCGCAACAAACACCTTTTGCTAAGTAGGATTATAGAACATATACCCTAAACTTACTTTAGGATGTCCCACAAATCTGTACATGTCAAATCTTGTCCCAAGCTTATCCTTCCAAACCTTTTCACATAAGTTGGACAACCCCTTATCTTAACATACTTAAGATTAGGAATCCTCCCTGTCCATAACTTTTATGGAGTCTTGGGGACGGATTTTGAGGTTACCATTTTCATAGATATGCAGCCATTTCTAGGACATGACCCTAGAAGGATACTGGAATGTCGGTAAAATCATTATGGATTGCACCATGTTCAAATAGGTACAATTTTTCATTTCAGATACATCAATTAATTATTATGTATCGAGAGGCGTCCATTATGAGAAAACCATTTGAGATGATCTAGAAACTTATTGCACAAGTATTCCTTCCTTGATCCGATCAAAGAATCCTAATACTTTGCCAATTTGTTTCATTTTTGAATTCTTTGAACCTTTCAAATAATTCACACTTGTATTTCAACAAATACATACATTCAACTCTTTGAATGATCATCTCCTTTTCTTATACTAGTTTGTTCAATTTACAAAATAATTTTTCACGTAAGTCAAGTATACAAAATCCATTAAGTAATATTCCAGTTCTATACAAAATATTATTATTATAAATAGAACAACAATTGCTCTTAATTATAATACCAAAGATTTCATTGTCCAACAATAAAATGGAAATAATATTTTTAACAAGAAGCTGGAATACAATAACAACTTATTGACTTAATAGATTTGCTTCGTAGGCATTGCTAAACTATAAGTTTCTATGGCTAATATGGCAACCTTTGTTACATTTCCGCACATAGGATTACTTATATTTGTTTAGCTTTCTACTTCGCTTGGTCCCTTCATAAATCTATATTTATGATAACCAAATCGGTATCCAATACCCAAGTAGAACCTTGACTTAAAGAAAAATTTATTTCAATCATGAACAAAAAGCGTATTATAAACCAAACTTCACTAAGCCGTTGGTTAGCCTCTGCAAGATGCTTCTCATGATTGCTTTCAAGGTGTCGGGCTTATTGTAGTGGAAGCAAACTCCTTTGCTATCAAGTATCGAGTTTTGTTCTTATTATCCTTTGTTTTGCCTTTCTATATACCTTCTTTGAATCGTTCTTCTTTCGGAAGATCCTTTGGCCCCTACCAAGAAGACTTGATCTTTCTTGGTTGGAAAGTGACTCTCAACATTTTTCAATATGTTAGGCAAATCAATGAGGGCGATATCTAGCTTGTTCATATGAAAAATTCACAACAATTGTGAAAGGAGTCCAGGGAGTGAGTGCAAGATCAAATCTTGGCTCAACTCTCCATCCATGACAAAACTCGTTGTCCTAATTGATCAATCAAATTAATAATGTTAAGGACTTTTATCCGCATTGTGTAGTGTCATCGGTCATTCTAGATCGGAAGAGCTCCTTAGATATCTCGATATCTGTCGGTACCCTACTTTCCTCACCATCAACTACTTGATGTGCGGGAATATAGTAAAGCATCCATAGTTTCAAGTCGGTATTTGAAGCTCGTTACTCATGGATGCGAGCATGATGCATTGAGCTAGCGTGCATCATCTTGCCACTTTCTAAAAGTAGCAATCTCTTCCTCGGAGGCATTATCTCGCAACCATTGCGGGGATAGGCATATTAAGGACATAAGATAGCTTTTTCACTATGAGAACTATTCTCAAATTCCTTAACCAATCCGTTTAATTGATGCAGTTAATTCAAAGACATCTAATATACTTAGCAGTGATAGTAATTTTAGACATTGTAAAATTACGTAAATGAATTTGTAATTAACAACATTTTAACATACATTCTTTTATTAATTACCAAAATAAATTAGGTCTTGTTTTAAATTGGTATCTCCCACTATTTTCTTCAAACTATATTACCCTCACTTATATAGTTCGGCAAAATCTAATTAAAGATTTGCTAGTGAGAATAAGGATCCCATTTCAAATGTATATAGCCTTGTGGTGACACAACAAACTATATATAAATAAATAGGTAGACAACTTTTGTCAATTACATCAACTATGCAACTCCTTTTCTTTTGCCTCTTAGATTATTTTAATCAAGTGGTGGCACATCCGAATCAAAATTATCCAAGTTAAGTCCGACCTAGCACTCCATATATTCAAAAAAGAAAAATATCATCCTTGTGGTGACACAACAAAACAATATTGTTCAATTTTCTTTATAAGCATCAAATGTGATAAATTAACATCTTAAATACTTAATACTTGCCTTGTGGTGACACAACAAACTCATATTAAATATTTAATACTCTATTAATTTTATCATGCTAGAAGGCGACGTTCGATATTCCAAATATCTTTGAACGCTTAAGACTTAATATAAAAATTGAGGGGTTTGTTATTAATTTGTCTCATCTTGTTTAGTGCGCATGCACATATATATATATAAAATACGCGTCATGTTAATGAACATGCGAAACATGTTTGCATAATATATAATATATATAGTATAAGCATGCTCATATAGAATACTATATTCTACTCGGATTGATTATGGACTTTTATTCTAGTTTGGTTCACTAGAGCCACCAAGTGAACCAAAAGGTCAAACCCTAGGGGTGCAAGAAATAATATTTAAATATACCTATTACATTTAAATCCGGGCTCCATTACAAACGGGTCTTCAAGCGCTCCTTGCTCCTTGATCTCCAATTCTTCAAAATTAATTCTAACTATTCCTATTACAAAACTATTTAAAATAAATAGAAACCTTGATCGTGATGATCGAGGAAGTACATAAGAGGAGTTAGAATTTACATTAAGAAAAAATTAGAGAAGACAAGGTCACTTGAGACCCATTTAATAAAACCCATACATTCATGCATCCAACTAAAATAAAATCCAATCACATTGGTCAATAGTCCATAATCAATCCCATTTATTATCATACATAATCATATGCATCAATAAATAACATTCATCTTATGAATAATAAACATTTAATATATATATTGATATCATTTAATGGGCAAATTTAGTTAGTATAAAATCTAATTTTGAATCAAAATAAACTCCTTTATTTAAATCCAAATTTAAATTAAAATAAAACTATTTTATTTTAATTTATCCAATTTTGAATAAAATAAACTATTTTATTTTAATCAAAATCATTAATCAAAATAAAATCCTTTATTTTAATTAATTATGGAATCCAATTCCATGTAAAAAAAACTCCTTTATTTAAAGGAAACATGATTTTTCCTATTCACAAATAAACTCCTTTATTTTTGAATAATATGAAATCTTATTTCATATATAAATAAACTCCTTTATTTAAGGAAACATGGATTCACTTTCCTATTCACAAATAAACTCCTTTATTTTGAATAATATGAAATTTTATTTCATATCTAAATAAACTCCTTTATTTAAGGAAATTAGGATTCTCTTTCCTATTCACAAATAAACTCTTTTATTTTGAATAATACGAAATCTTATTTCATATCTAAATAAACTCCTTTATTTAAGAAAAATAAAATCCAATTTCAACTCCAATTATTTATCATGGAATCCAATTCCAACTCTAATTAGTTAGCATGAAATTCTAATTTTAAAATTAAAATAAACTCTTTTATTTTAATATTAAAATAAACATTTTATTTTAAGATTAAAATAAACTTTTATTTTAATTATAAAATAATTAAGAATTATTATTATTATTTTAAAATTAAAATAAACTTTTTATTTTAATTATAAAATTATTAAAAGTATAATATATATATAATAACCGAATATATATATATAACAATTATATGTCTATATATATATATAATAATATATATATATAAACCTTGGTAATCATCCCATGTTATCCTGCCTTGCCTTAGACTCACGTGAATCATTTTGCCTGTTAACTTTTTAAAGGTAATCCATATATATAACATGACTCTTGGGTCACGTCCCACGTGATGGAGATAGCCGGAAAAAAAAACAAGCAGCTCGCGATTTGTTATATGTTTTCCATTTTTCTTATTTTATTTTAAATTTTATACAATAAAATTATGCCCAATTAAATTATTCTAAACACATATCAATATACATATCAAATTAAAACAATTAATAATTCGCATAAAGTTTGGCTCTGATGCCACTGTTAGGTTTGTAATATTCATGAACGCAATCAAATTGCAAAAATAATGCTTGAAGCGTGAAAATCGAGTTTAAAAATTTTACAAACCATATGCTAGGATCACCCTTTATGGACAATTATTAATTAAACAAAAGATAAAGAATAAAATCATACCCTCGAAGATCGAGCTTCCTCAGTACAAGTTCACCTCCAAATCCTTTCGCGTCAACTTGAATCCACCGGGTTTGGTTCCTTCCTTTGATCGGCGTTAGCCACCCAAGTGTTTGGCCTCAGAAAGTGATCCACCGAGGAAAAAAAAGGATTTAAGAAGATGGGTGGTTGGCTAAACCCTAGTTTTTCTATCTCTATAGAAAAGAACGTACTCTCCAACAAATTGGAATTATGTCGTTGTAAAAGTCAACAACCACACCACCCATAATAAGACTCCTCTTATTTATAGATGTTGGCAACCCACCTTAACAATTAAGGAATTGGGTTTTATTTAATTAATTAAATTCTTTTAATTAATTAAGCACCCTAATCTTATTAGGGATAATTAATTAAACTCCTTTAACTAATTTTCCTTCCTAATCCAATTAGGAATAAATGAGAGTACTTATATTAAATTAATTCCTAAACTCTTTTAGAAATTAAATTAATAATAATTATAATAATATTAATAAGACTCCTCTTATTAATTTATATTTAATATTTCTAAAATATTAAATAATAAATATTAAGCTATTTAATTTATTCTATCACCATAGATAAAATTAAATATACATAACATATTATTACTATTATGCCATTAACTTCTTAAATAATTATTCTTCCTTTTATGGTGTGCCCTTTAGGTTCTCCATATTAAACAGGGTTGTGAATAAATCAATTAGAACAATTCTAATCTTATTTAAATAAATAAATTAAACAATTACTTTATTTAAATAAATAATATTTATTCTCAATAGGGATAAGCCTCCCTAGCGATCAACGACTTTTCGGATAATATAGATTTCAACATTAATCATTAAAGAACCTTTGAGTAAATAGTTTACCGTACAATTCAATCCTTCCACTATATCTGATGTCCCAATTAAATATAAGACATGGAATTCATCACAAGTCTTATTTTATTTAATTATATGTATTTCGATCCTTAAATGCACAACTCAAATAATGCAAATTAGAAACTCCTTTCTAATTTCATTTACGCCTTAACAAGGACTCTTTGGGTTGTCATTTATCGAATCACATAGGACATTTCTCTTCTTTTAATAAGTGGTAGATTCTTTATTGATTATACATTATCTCCATGTACAACTTATTATACCCAAGCATAACCTTTGATATACCCTAAGGGTCTTAAGGGATAAGTCAAAGTATAACTCATCATACACAAGATACTATGATGATCTCAAGTCCAAGGATCACTTGTACTACTATCACTACTGAGAATTCCTATTGACGAGCAAGTAAAACTCCATTAGGTATTAGTAGCGAGCCAATGCGTTCGAGTGAACTTATTCTCTAATAAGCACCTACATACTTGCTTTAGTGTCTCCACACAAATGATCATGAGATCAATCATCCTCATCCAATGAGCAAGCAGCGTATGTACCAATCTATCAGGATTCACTAATCCCCAATTTAGTAATCTAATGATTGGGAACTATTTTAGTTTTAAGCTTTCTAAGAATTTAGATCTCATTAGAATGATCATCATCATTATTCTAAAAGCATTGCTTAAAACTATGGGTTTATCACATATTATAAAACAAAGCATCATGTAGATAATTAAAAGCATTTAATAAATAAATACTTTTTATTAATAAATGAATAAGATTGTTACAAATTATATGCTTTATCATCAAACATGATTGGCTTGTGTGCATACTACTTTCACTATGAGCATATGAATAAATAAAATTACAAGTCTTCATCACTTGTACATTTTTCCCTTTCCTTTGCTAGTTGAAGGCTCATTTACCTTCTTAATTTTAGCTGCAATAATAATATTTATGCAAGAGTGAGCAAAACAAATGCTCACTAGATATAGCTATGAATCAATAAGAATATAATAACTGCCAACGAATAGGCTCATCAAAACTGAATAGTACTTTATCAATGATAACCAAAGATTAGAATCAAAATATGGAATATATATAACTGAGGGTCATAAGACAACGAACTATGTCCACAGCTGCAAGTAATCTTTCAACTCCAACTTTAACAGTTATAAGACTATAAGGACTCCTCGTACTTAAGGGGATCAGCCCTTCGTACAATGTATTGTGCACAAACACTTCAACGCTAAGCGTAAGTTATCCCCTAATAATAATAGGGTTGTTCATCTCATATTTAGAGTACAAGTCCGCACCAAAGAAAGTTTGGTTTGGATAAGCTTTCAAGGGTAATTTGAAGTTTAACAATCATCAACTAGAGGACTAGTTGAATCAATAGTGTTTGATAACACAACAATTGACCAATAATAACATAATATGGAACAATGAATAAGTGTAAACGAACTAACTATATCTTGAACTCATGCCTAGAAACAACTACAAAGCATAAGTATTGAATGGCAATAGCCCTTGCTTGAATAATATTAATTTAGCACTATGAATTATTGAGTATATCTTAAATAATAGCAAGTTGAAAATAAAGCTTTCTCATTATGAGAATAGCTTGTGTCAAGTAAATGAGATAAGATAATTCAACATTAGAAATTAGAATTCATGAAAATTACATTCATAATACATGAATGACAATAAAGAAACTTGTCTAACAATAAACAAGTTAGAATACATCAATGAATATTGGAATTCAAACTTGTTCAAATAAAGTTAAAGTCATAGCTAGCTTGCTCAAATAATGGTTAGGGATACAAGAGTTTGCTTAATGAAAGTTTAAAGTAAGGAACTTGCTCAATGTAAAAAGAGAAGTTTAGAAACTTGCCTCGAGCGTAAGCTATAATATTAAACTCACGTTCACCTACACATAGGTTTAGAACCACAATACCTATTAGATATGCTAACATAACATAACATATACATTTCTAGTTAAATTTGTTATTTCAGTACAAGCCTTACATTACCATTTACATTTCAGACATTCAAAGTGTTGACTTCACAACACTTGTCTAACATTCATTGTGTAAACTAAGTTATAACATAACACGTTCATAACTTATAATCATTTTACAAAGTTGAAATTATCATTGTCATTACATAATTATGTTTTGAACTCCTTACTACATGTTTGTTACTTTAACATATCATTGAACTCAATTATTAAAGCATCCAAGGGTTTGCAAAGAAGTGACAAAATTCACCATCTCGTAAGCGGTATGGCGCATTCGTGCGCCATACACAACGAACTGGACCCAAGCCGTATTCTTGTGATTTTAGCCTTTAGCACTAAGCATCTTATTTAATTATTTACAGTGCATGACGAGCAGAGCGGCTATGAGCGATGGCAGACTTTAGCCCAACTGACATGAATTTCACCCACTAAACAGTAAATTTAACACCAACAATTGATATAGAACAATTACAAACATGTTTGTTAACATATTCCTCAACATAGAACAATTTAACAACAATTATACTAGTTTAATTCCTTCAAATTCCATATTTTCATATAAAACTTCATGTTTAAGTTCCTTAGACAAAAATCAACACTATTATTTCAATTTTACACCGAATCACTTCGATCAAATTAGGTTATGCTCGTTTCTTAATGAACTAACATCATTAAGCTTCAATTTACAGTTTATCATACTAATTGACCATCAAAATTGATACTTACATAAGCCACATAAGAAATATTCATACAAACATACACTGTCATTCTTTTTCTACTATTCTACGAAATTAGCATGCAATTTCCTTGTTTAACTATAACTTCTAACATCACAATTCTATATAATTACCATAAACAGGTTACATAACAACAATTTACAGAAAATTAAAATTCTCAAAACATATCGTTTTTGCTGTAAATTCATCTATACATATACATATAGGTATAATATGGAGATTATGGAAAAATTACCTTCAATTTGCTAAGATAATCCTTTCTAATCAACTGATAATCTCCTTGAAAAATTCTTAGGTCTCCTCTCAATGTCTCTCAAATTCTCTGTATTCTCTCAAGTTCTCTGTATCTCACTCTGAACTCTCAGACTTAGACAAACAACTAAGTATGCGTAAACCAAAACTGATATAGCCTTAATAACTATATCAGATACTAAAATAAATGTATATATTATAAATATATTATATTTATTATTTTATTTATTTTATTTATATTATTTAAATTCAAAAATAAAAAATAATCCAAAAGCCATAAGGCTTTGTTTGGCAAAACCCTTTAAAATTTAGAGACTTAATATTTTAATCCTTGTTTGGCAAAACTAAATTAAACTCTTTTAATTTTATCTTAATAAACAATTTAGTTTATAATTTATAATTACCTCTTATTTATCTGGATTTCCATATCCAACATTAATCAATAAATTAACTAAACACTATATTTTAAATAAATTTACCATTTAAACAAATATCACCAAATTATAATTGCATTATAATTTTATTTAATAATTTAATATACCATTTAAATTATTAAATCAAACACAACAATATAACATCTCATGTCATATTACATCTCTCTAAATTATAAGTTAATTTAATTTAGAATAATTTACTAATAACCATCACATCAATAAATATTTATACAACAATAAACACCTCAAATAAGTATCAAATAAATATTTATATAATTCAATAAATATTGTCTTCCTGTTCCACATTATCATGGGTATTGATCGTTAGTGACTCAACGGTCTCATGTGCTTCATTGTTGATCTCAACATTTTTCAGATGTCATTCTCAAACACTGTCACAAAACAAGGGTTAATTGATATGTCACATATTATCCTTATACTCTGACCGACCAATTAAATAACAAATAACTTAGGTAACTCATACTAGCGAAGGAATTCCCCGTCTCTCCCCACCTAGTTCTTGTCTCACATCTCAACCAGGGATCATATCTCTAAGCTTTGATACCAACTGTGACGCCTCCAAAATAGGTATACATCACCCATCTTAGGTCGCCAAACACATGGTACTGAATATAAATACAAACTTAATTATACAACATGAGCTGAGAGTTTTTACACGAATATTGTCTTCTAGACAATATCCAAGCTCAAATGGAGTCCTCATTACATTTATTGTCACACTATTTTATAGAATAGTGAGGACTACTATAACACCATCTCGGACCATCACTCCGTTCTCCGACTAGTCCCGGCTACGTTCTCATTTCCTGAAGAGAACAATGAAAGCAAAAGGGTGAGCTCAACTAGCCCAGTAAGAAATATTATGACTAAGATAATGCAAAATAAATTATCGTTAGCCTTCAACAATGTTAAACTGATAGAATATAATAGACAACAAGTTTAACTGCAACGGAACAAGCAATCCATTAGAAGAGTCAAGTAGAGCATGATATCTATTATCTTCTATGATTTAAAAAGTTTTTCATCAACTTTATTGCTGAGACTCAGCTTAATAAATGTGACGCCCCCAAAATAGGTATAAATCACCCATCTTGAGTCGCCAAATACATGGTACAAAATATAAATACAATCTTAAATATATAACAATAGCTGTGAGTTTTAAAACAAATATTATCTTCTAGATAATATCCACTATCAGAATAAGTCCTCATTACAATCATTATCAGACTATTTTATAGAATAGTGAGGACTACTAATACTATCATCTGGACCATCACGCCATTCCCCGACTAGTCCCTGCTACGTTCTCATTTCCTGAAGAGAATAGTGAAAGAAAGGGTGAGCTCAACTAGCCCAGTAAGAAATATTATGACTAAGATAATGCAAGATAAATTATCATTAGCCTTCAACAATGTTAAACTGATAAAATACAATAGACATCAAGTTTAACTGCAGCGAAATAAGCAATCCATTAAAAGAGTCAAGTAGAGAATAAAATCTACTATCTTTTATGATTTAAAATATTTTTTCATCACTTTATCGCTGAGACTCAGCTTAATAAATAATCCACATCATCCCTGCACTACGGCCAAGGTATTCATTAGGGTCACGACCACAAATTATTCATGCACTACGGGCAAAGGATGTTCATGTATTTATCAATGGTCATGACCATGCCAACAACTGTCCATCAATGCACTACGGGCCAATGAGAACTTTTATCACATCATTTGTAACATTACGGTCATGATTATACCGAATAATCCCTGGTCATAATCATACCAAGTCCATCTATGCACTACAGGCCACAGATGACTTTCAAAAATATAAACATGAGGATAATGACAATGATATAAAAATTCAATAAAACAAGTTCACGAATTAATTTATCTAGGAATGAATAACGTCCAAATTGTAAACATGATACTTCTTTGTAGAGTAAAATTCAAGAATGCTCAGAAGAATATTTCCATGAAAAGATATCTTTGGATGAAGCCTTAAATATCAAGGATATTCCACTAATTTCATGGAGTATAGAAGTTAAAACTTTAACCATTTGAGTATAATAAGGAATGGAATAACAAAAGAAATCACCAAGCATGCGGTGAACCGCCATACAGCGAGTTATTCAATGAGAATAATAAAGACGGAACCAGTCCCAGACGTAAAACGCATACATACATGATATTCTAACAAAATAATAAAAGCGGAACGGTAAGGCGTAAAAGCGCTTACAAACAAAGGATATTCCAATGTAATAATAAAGAATGGAATAACATAAGGATTTTACTAAGTATAGGGAGTTCAGCGTATACTGAGTTATTCCAATGTAATAATAAAGAATGGAATAATGAATGATTTCACTAAGTATAGGGAGTAAAAGCGTATACAAAAGTTATTCAATGCAGAATAATAAAGAATGGAATAACAAAAGTTCTCTTCATGAATACGAAAGAATAACAATTTCACAAGTAAAAAAGCTGGATATAGAAGTAGTGAAGTAGCGAGAATACTCTTCTTCTTTCTCTCTATAATTTCTCTCTCTAGATTTTCAGTGAATTCGTAAGAAATAATGAAGAAATTAGCTTCTATTTATAATAGAATGGATTGAATAGTAACTAATTCATGAACGGTCTAGATTGATTTACTTTTAAACGGACGGTCCATATTGATTTACTATTAAAACTTAAAGCAATGGTCCATACTGATTCACTATTAAAACTTTAAACCAGCGATCCATATTGATTCACTATTATAACTTTCCACCAGCGGCCCATATTGATTCATTATTATAACTTCAACCAATGGTCTGAAAAATTAGCACATCTCCTCATGGAATAATATTGTACCCAAATACATGAATGCACAATACTAGAATGAATAGTAATCGGGTGAATAGTAACTCGTGAATAGTAACTCATGAATAGTAACTCGTGAATAGTACTCCAACACGAAAAGTGCCCTGAATACCCGATTGATCAATATAACCTCCAGACATCAATAATTATCGAAATAAATGTCAATTTTTACTAACACAAATAATCCCAACACAATGAAACTATCAAATTCATTTTTAATCAACACGAACTTATCCATCATTAATATCATAACTCACAATATTTAACAACCAGGTTGTTCCCAGGAAAGAGGGGGATTTCCAATAAGGATTTCTCCCTATTGGCGCGCAATTAGGTGACCAAACCTCTCCTTGACAGAACTTCTAGACATTGTAAATATTACAATTTAATAATATGAATAACTTTGTCGTCTCAATTATTGATTTAATAATATAACATATAATGCAGATGATACTAACAATAATCGAATCAATAATATGAGAGATATGATGTAACAATTACTGTAGCAATAATTGAGTATAACTGAGTGACTTCTTACGTAAGCATCAATAACCAATCCCGTGTGCTACTATGCAACCACGCGTATTACTGTACTTTTACTACCGGGTAGTTCAACAGTTTTAATGGTAACACTTCCGCCGTTATTTTCATAAAAATATTTTTGTCATTTTCTCAATTCGACAATAATTCCATTGTGGGGTCCACCAATAATTGCGCCGCTGTACGAATATTCTCTACTAAAACGAATATTCCCCGACCAATCGAATATTTATAAGACAACTTGCGTACTTTGCAAAATTTATAAATACTTCCCACAACTATAACATTATATAAAATTCATTCCATAATACTCAAAAATAATATTCATAGAAAAATCATCTTTATTCATAAAAGTTGGGGTCTTACAATTTATAAACCACATCATCGAATCATCCCTGCACCACGGCCAAGGATATTCATGTAATCATCAATGGTCATGATTATACCGAATAATCCTTGGTCATAATCATACCAACAACTGTCCATCAATGCTCTACAGGCAAATGAGGACTTTTACCACATCATTTGTAACATTATGGGTCATGATTATACCGAATTATCCCTGGTCATAATCATACCAATCAACAGTTCATCTATATACGTAAGCCAAAGATGACTTTCATCACAATATAAGCATGAGGATGATGACAATGATATAAGCATTAATCAAACGAAATCAAGGATAAATATTAAAGACTTTAAATTTATCCAGAGTTTAAAAATATCCAAATTGTCAACATGATACTGCTTTTGGAGTAAAATTCAAGAATAATATTCATGTATTAAAAATAATTTGGACAAAAAAGAAATATATCTTTGGGTGAATAGTACCCCGTGAATAGTACCCTATGAATAGTACTTCGGGAATAGTACCTCGTGAATAGTACTCCGACATAAAAAGTACCCCAAATACCCGAGTGAATAGTAACTGGATGAATAGTTACCCGTGAATAGTAACTCGTGAATAGTACTCCGGCATGAAAAGTGCCCCGAATACCCGAGTAAATAATATTTGAGTAAATAGTAATGGGATGAATAGTAACTTGTGAATAGTAACTCGTGAGTAGTACTCCGGCATGAAAAGATCAATAATTATCAAGAAAGCTCATAATAATATTTACATGAAAAGATACTGGGTGAAGTGCAAATATAAAGGATATTATACTAATTTCACGGAGTATAGAAGCACTACTTTAACAAGATGAGGGTATAATCAGGAATACGAGACGAAATAATATTACTCACATAGAGTATGGAAGAAAATATTATTCCTTATGAATACTGAACAAAAATAATATCCCTTACAACTGTTGAACGAAAATAATATTCCAACGAATATTTAACGAATATAATATTCCTACGAATATTAAACGAAGATAATATTCTTTATGAATATTGAACGAAAATAATACAAAAAAATAATATCTCTTCTGAATATGAAATAAATAATACCCCTTACCTCAAAAGAAGACTGGATATTGGAATAGTGAAGTAGCAGACTTCTCTTCTTCTTTCTCTCTATAGCTTCTCTCTCTATAATTGCTCTTGTGAGTCTTAGTGAATTGGTGAGAATGAAAGAAGAATGAGCTTCTATTTATAGGAAAATGTAGTTTCGATAATTACACGTTTTGGGGCTCAAAATATTACAGTATAATACCTTAATCTTTTCCTTCATTTTTAATTTAGTCCTGCAAGTATTATCAAACTTGCACCACCTCCCCTAATAGTATATCATGTGAATCAATAGTACAATCATGTGACTCAATAGTTCTATACATGTGAAAAAAATAATTACAGTATAGTACCTTCCTCTATACCTCCATTTTTAATTTAGTCATTCAAGTATTATCAATCATGCACCACCTCCCCTAATAGTACATGCATGTGAATCAATAGTACACACATGTGAACAAATAGTTATAAGCATGTAAATTAATAGCAATTAATTGCTCATTCGATTAATTACCCGATTGGTCAATATAACCTCCAGACATCAATTATTATCGAAATAAATGCTGATTTCCACTAACACTAATAATCTCAACACAATGGAACTATCAATTTCATCTTTAATCAACATGAACTTATTCATTATTAATATTATAACTCACAATATTTAATAACCAGGTCGTTCCCAGGAAAGAGGGGGCTTTTCGATAAGGATTTCTCCCTATTGGCGCGCAATTAGATGACCTAACCTCTCCTTGATAGAACTTCTAGACATTATCAATATTGCAAATAATAATATGAATAACTTTGTCGTCTCAATTATTGATTTAATAATAATAAATATTATGCAGATGATACTATGACAATAATTGAATCAATAATATGAGAGATATGATGCAACAATAATTGAGTATAACTAAGTGACTTCTTACGAAAGCATCAATAATCAATACTGGTGTGCTACTTATGCGACCACGCAGTATTCTTGTACTTTTTACTACCGAGAGTAGTTCAACAGGTTTAACGGTAAAACTTTCGCCGTTACATTTATAAAAAGATAATTCCGTCATTTTCTAACTACGACAATACTTCTGTTGTGGGGCCCACCAATGATTGTGCCGTCGTACGAATATTCCCGTTTAAAACGAATATTCCCCGACCAATCGAATATTTTATGACAACTTGCTTACTTTGAAAAATTTTTACATATCACCCTTAACTCTAACCTTTTATCAATTTAACCATTTACAAAATAAAATAATAATTATAAGAAAATTAAATACTTTCATTTCATAAAATTCGGGGTCTTACAAGAAGCCTTGGGGACGAAAGAATAAACGAGGCTATCATAACAACAAATTCCAGAACTGTGACAATTCAGGCCACCAGAAGTGGCAAGTGTCTGGGACGAGTAAAAATAAAGAAAATGCAACACAGATAAATAAAGAACAAACTAGATGTTTGTTTTAGGTGTGGGATGAAAGGGAATGTGACGCCCCCAAATTCGGGTATCTTTTAACCTGACAGATGGTGCTCCACTATACTAACATTTATACAATCATTCCATTGAAGAACAAAAAAATGAAGGTAATTACTATCTTTTATTACAATCAAAGTATAAATCCTTCCCAGGTTCAAAACCGGTTACATCGTTCATTGTTCATAATGTTTAATACATATAAACTTACTACACTATTACACAATGCCTAAGCATCCATCTTAGCTTTGCCCTTATCTCTCTTGGCATTCACAGTACGTTCATCTTTAACTGCAGTTATATGATTCACGCAAGAAGTGAGCATGACAGCTCACCAAGTTTTAAGCAAGGATAACAGGAATACCTCATTCGTGAATCATATAAAAATTCCGACATAACTGAACAATAGTTATGAAGTATCAATAATACTTTAACAGTTCATAACATCAATTCCCAAAGTATAGAATAGATTAGGAATTCTGAACCGGTTGATGGACCATGAACAGTAACTTTCAATTTTCATACTTGAAAAGGAGTCCACCGCACTAAGGTCATTCATCCGATAATTTACGAGCACGTCTAGGTGATCAGCCTATAGTACTCTATGTTGATCAACACTCATTCATTAAACATATTTACGTTTAATATTTTTGGCAAACTCGCGTGCCCATCGAAATATCGATGAAAAATACTTTTGTTTATTCATAGACAAACCTTACCTCCATGCTCCGTACCAATCACTTGGCATAGGATAACATTAACATTTCTATATAGAAAGATATGAATCACAATCAATCTATATATTACAAATAGTCTAGTCGAGTTAAAATTTGGCATTGACCCTTTCTTTAAAACAAGGCTTGCAATTCAGTTCAACGAATCACATACAACTTGGCTAACATGGAAGTTAGACAAGCGTTAAGAAAAACTTGCCTTTCAGCGTCTTCAAATATTTTACTCGACTGACCATAGCCTTTACAGAATCTACATGATATATTCACATAGCACACTATAATTAGCTATCAAACAACTGTTCACATTATTTATACAAGCTTCTTTGTCTTCTATGTCTTTGTTAACCTAATATCTTTATTAAAGTCAAGAAGACTTATTACCCTTCATCCCGGTTTATTATTCAACTGACATTTATTAACCGGACTTGAACATTGTCGGCGAGATGCCAACGTTGTTCAACATTCTTAACTTGTTAACATGCATTACATTCCTAACTTTCTTACCATATACCTTAGTATAGGTAGTATAGGAATAACTTTAATACACTTATGAAGTGGACAAACATCATCCCTTTAGGTCCCTAAACAAATGAAGTTTAAAAGCTAAATCAGAATCCAAGGCCTTATATATCATCATGTTGGCTTTGACTTTATGTAATCTTATTAGATCAAGGCCTGCGGCTTTCGGTTAGCGATTAATGCAGGCCCGCGATTGGCGGTGCTTATTTTCATTTAACGATGCACAACATCATCATGCGGTCTTTGTCATTGCGCGGCAAATAACACTATGTGGCACCGACACCGAGAACTCGATGCAGATTCGGACAAATTTTAAAAATTTTGCGAGATTCCCGGGGCCGTAACTTCTTCGTTTTAAGCCTGATTTGGTCCGTTCAAAAGCCTACACGTGACAAATAACGTAATCTACGTGTTCATATAAGAATTCAACACTTTTGAATCCGTTAACTCAAAATTGACCATTGAGTTCATTGTCTATACGTTCGGAAACGTTAAAGAGCGTTCAAGGCTCGTTTTCTTCGTTTTAAGTCTGAATTCGACGATTCTCGAACCCACAACTCTTAATCACCCTATCTCACATGTTGACAATGAAAACCAACATTTTCAAGTCTCGCGGAAAATTTTGACCCCCAATCCAGATTTCAACGTTTTTGACGTTTAACGTCTAATTACGTAAAATTCGTCATAACTTCGTTACTATTGTTCTCTAAGCCAAATCACATGGAATACTCCATGGATTTCATATCTACACCCTAACCAATAAAGATGCAAGTACTAACAGATTGATGGAGTTCAATCATTTATAAACGATCGATCTCAACAAACAATATTTTCATGGTTCAAAGCTATATTAAACGTTATGATTTTACTAATCTCATGACTTATAGAGATTGAATCTATGGTAAGTCATCTTTAATCCCTCATACAAAACATATACCACCCATCTATGATTCTCCAATATAAAAGAAAAATCAAAAAGAGATAGAGAAGAAAGTAAGTATTATTACCTCAAGAACTTCTATGAACTTGAAAAACTTTATGATCAAGCTTCCAAGTGTATGATTTATGAATCTAGCTCTCTTTTCTCTCCCAAATAATCTAGGTTGACAAGTTGAAAACTCTCAAATGACCAACCTTGCCTTCTTATTTATAGGAAATGGGAATGGAGGGCATTATGGACCATTCATACCCCACCTCCTTACTATTCACACTTGGTCACCAAGTAAAATACTTGGTGACCAAGCCTTATGCTTGGCTACCACATAAAGTGGCCGGCCCCCACTAGCCATGGGTCATCCCATGGGTTGCCCCATGGGTTTTACCCATTCGGTGACCCACCGGTTCGATCCACAGTTCGGTTTAAAAGAATTGGGCTTAACTAAATAAACATTGGGCCTAAACTTGGGCTCAACTCACTAATCTCCTTAGGCTTGGTCATTAAATCAATTGGACCAAATGTGAGACCCCAGATTTTACGAACAAATATTTAATTTTCTTGAAATATTTTTTCAAAATTTTGGTGTAGATTTGAGATAACGTTATAGTTGTGGGTAATATTTATAAATTTTACAAAGTACGCAAGTTGTTATATAATATTTGATTGGTCGGGGAATATTCATTTTAACAGGGAATATTCGTACGACGACACAATCATTGGTGGACCCCACAACAGAATTATTGTTGGATTGAAAAAACGACAAACAATATTTTTTTAAAATAACAACGGAAGTTTTACCGTTAAAACTGTTGAACTACTCGGTAGTAAAAGTACAGTAATACGCGTGCTTACATAGTAGCACACGGTATTGATTATTGATGCTTATGTGAGAAGTCACTCAGTTATACTTAATTATTGCTATAGTAATTGCTACATCATATCTCTCATATTATTGATTCGATTATTGTCACAGTATCATCTGCATTATATGATATATTATTAAATCAATAATTGAGACGACAAAGTTATTCATATTATTAAATTGCAATATTTACAATGTCTAGAAGTTCTATCAAGGAGAGGTTTGGTCACCTAATTACGCGCCAATAGGGAGAAATCCTTATTGGAAAGCCCCCTCTTTCCTGGGAACGACATGGTTGTTAAATATTGTGAGTTATGATATTAATGATGAATGTTATTATAATCAAATTTGAGTTCGGAGTTGAATTTGGAGACGCAGACATGATATTTGAGTCCGAAACGATGAAATTAGTAGAAATAGACTATAAACACAATTTTTCGAGGTTGACTTTTTAGTCAAAAAAAGGCAACAGTTGACTTTTTCAGAAAAAGTCAAACTTTAAAATTTTAAAAATGAAATTTTTGAGAAAAATATTTCCATTGTGTTGGGATTGTTAGTGTTAGTGGAAATCGACATTTATTTCGATAGTAATTGATGTCTGGAAGTTATATTGACCAACCGGTTAATTAATTGGGCAAATGAGTAATTAATTGCTACTAATTCACATGCTCATATAACTATTTGTTCACATGTGTATACTATTGAATCACATTCTTATACTATTAGGGGAGTTGGTGCAAGATTGATGATACTTGCATGACTAAGTTAAAAATAGAGGTATAGATGGAGGTACTATACTGTAATTAATTTTTTCACATGTTTAGAACTATTGAGTCACATGATTTACTATTGATTCACATGATTTACTATTAGGGGAGGTGGTGCAAGTTTGATAATACTTGGATGACTGAATTAAAAATGAAAG
The DNA here is from genome assembly GCA_020205615.1 of Panax quinquefolius. Classification (NCBI taxonomy): domain Eukaryota; kingdom Viridiplantae; phylum Streptophyta; class Magnoliopsida; order Apiales; family Araliaceae; genus Panax; species Panax quinquefolius. The sequence goes on along the minus strand of CM035157.1, from coordinate 38,065,617 downwards.
AAAAGTTAGAGGTATTGTACTGTAATATTTCGAGCCCCAAAATGTGCAATTATCGAAACTATATTTTCTTATAAATAGAAGCTCATTCTTCCTTCATTTCTCACCAATTCACAAAAGCTATAGAGAAATTATTATAGAGAGAAATTATAGAGAGAAAGAAGAAGAGAAGTTTGCTAACTCACTATTCTAGTATCCAGTTTTCTTTTGAGGTAAGGGGTATTATTTCTTTCTTATTCATGAAGAGAACTTCTGTTATTCCATTCTTTATTATTATGTTGGAATAACCTGTTTATGCGAAGTACCGCATACATGGTGAACTTCTTCTGTTATTCCATTCTTTATTATTATGTTGGAATAACCTGTATATGCAAAGTACTGCATACATGGTGAAATTCTTCTATTATTCCATTCTTTACTATTTCGTAGGAATATCACATGCATGCATTTTTACAGAACTTGATTCCATTATTTATTATTACGTCGAATATCTCGTCGTTGATTTCTGTTGGACTGGTTCCATTATTTATTATTACATTGGAATATCACGTCGGGGTGTAATTTTGCACGACACGGTTGCATTCTTTATTATTACATTGGAATATCCGCCGGTCAAGGATCACGCTGACCGGTTCCAGATTCTTTATTCTTACATTGGGAATAACCTATTCGTAATGCCGCTACCGCATGCATGGTGAATCCTTCTATTATTCCATTCTTTATTATTCTATGGGAATAACCTGTCTATGTGAATTATCACATGCATGGTGAATGATCCTTTGTGTTCATTCCTTATTAAATTGTGGAAATGATATGTTTACATTGATTATGATGAGAGTCATAATAAAAGCATTGGACTGATGAAAATCATGGGTATATGTGGTATTATTAAGTGTTATGATGAGTTATGTTGGTTATTATGTGAAAACATGAAAGTTTCTTAAAAATCACAAAGGGTTGAAAATTAGATTTTGAAGAAAATGGAACATGAAATTCAATTGACCATATCTCCTATTATATTTTGAATCTTTGAGTGTGGTCAAGTTCTAGAGTTAGATCTATGAGTTTTGTAGCGTCTCCAAGTGAAATCACTGGAAAAGGTGTTGTAGATTTTTGTGTGGACTGATTTTACTAAAGGATGAAAAAGCTGGAAATTACCGAAATGCTACTGTCCAGATTTTAGAAGGGATGTTTCGGCCACTTAATTTGTGAGAAAAATTCTGGTCTTTTGGGACATGAAAGTATATGGTATAAATAACCTCCTGTCCAAAAATGAGCTCATTCCGACTTAAAATGAGCAAGTTATGACCATTTCAATATTTAGGTTTTTTCGACGAAAAAATGCTATACTTAGGAGTTCTATAACTCCGATGACCATGAAATTTAAACTGGAAGCTCACGTTAACATGTGTAAGATCTTGCCAAGATTTGGGAATTTTTGGAGTTAAACTTGAGGTAGCTAAATTCTTAAGGAATTAATTGGAAATTGATTTTTGAAAAATAGTAAATAAATTTTAAAAATTCTGAGAAAAATATATGTTCTTTATGGGACTATATTATGTTAAATCCCAGAAAAGAAATATTTTTGGAACTGATTTGGTATTTTTCATGAAAATGGTTTAGTTACAAACATATGAGTTAAATATTTTATGTGAAGTAACAAAGTTGGAAAATAGGATTTTATGGCTTGGAAATCCTATATAAGGTATATGCAGATTTTTGATAACAGATTTGATCATTGGTGATGAAATCTTATGAGTATGGCATTTTTGAATGATTAAATGCATTATTTGGTAAAGTATAAATAATTGAAATAAATTGTTTATAAGTTTAAGACGTGATTAAAATATTATTATGATATTAATATTATTAGATTATGAATTTACTATGTGATTGATAATATTTGGATAAATTTAAAGTCTTTAATATTTATCCTTGTTTTCAGTTGATTAATGTTTATATCATTGTCATCATCCTCATGCGTATATGGTGATAAAAGTTATCTTGGCTTACATGCAAAGATGGACTGTGGATTATTGAATTGTATATCTTTGGCTTACGTGCAAAGATGGACTGTTGGTTATTGGTTTTATAGTTGTATATCTTTAGCTTACGTGCAGAGATGGACTTGGTATGATTATAACTAGGGATTATTCAGTATAGTCATGACCATTGATGATTTAATGAATATCCTTGGCCCGTAGTACAGGAATGATTCGAAGATATGGTTTATTTATTAAGCTAAGTCTCAGCGATAAAAATTGATGAAAAACCTTTTTAAATCATAGAAGATAGTAGATTTTATTCTCTACTTGACTTTTCTAATGGATTGCTTGTTCCGCTGCAGTTAAACTTGTTGTCTATTGTATTTTATCAGTTTAACATTATTGAAGACTAATGATAATTTATTCTATATTATCTTAGTCATAATATTTCTTACTGGGCTAGTTGAGCTCACCCTTTCTTTTCTTTGTTCTCTTGAGAAAATGAGAGCGTAGGGACTAGTTAGGGAACGGAGTGACGGTCCAGATGATAGCATTAGTAGTCCTCACTATTTCTGTTAAATAGTGTGATAATAAATGTAATGAGGACTTCATTGGGTGTAGATATTGTCTAGATGACAATATTCTTATTAAAACTCTCAGTTTATGTTTCGTCGTATTTTACACGACAGCTGTATTATTAAGTTATATTTGAATTTTGTACCATGTATTTGGCGACTCAAGATGGGTGATGAATACCTAATTTTGGGGGCGTCACACCGAACATAGTCCAAGTTAAATGAATTAATCATTGAGACTTAGGTTAATTCTATAATACGCATTGTATTCTACACGTACAATTCACGTATTCCCTTTGTATACCATACGTACAATAATCGTATTGTACTTCATATTTACTCAACGTATTATACATAGACACTAAAAAGTATCGTTAATGTATAATACTCGCATTAATCCTAACGCAATTCCTTCTACACATATTATTTCCTTCTCGAAAATCAATATACTCAACCCTTAGGTTTTAAGTCCGCAGGCGAAAACTGCATTTGCCATAAATGAAATATTATCAGATATTCCATCTAATCTCGACATTCTATCATCACGCGTTTCTCGGAATTTCAAAATAATTCCCCGAACAGAAACGGATGAATAGTGTTTTTACAGAAATCTCTCGGAAAATAAATATTTTCGTCTTGGAAATTCAAAACAATTATTTCTAACACGTAGCCAGAATACTAACCACATTAGCACATTCTAGGTCATAGAATGACCTTCACATAGCTTACTCACATAATAATCAATTAAATTCATTTAATTCACATAATCAAATAAAAATTTAATTGTCATAAAAATCCGATTTTTCTCAGGCGTTACATTCTCTTCCCCTTATAAGGATTCTGTCCCCAGAATCTTAGCTTATAATTACACAAACAAATGTGGAAAGTTTTCTTTCATTTTACTTTCGAGCTCCCACATTGCCTCTTCAGCATTGTGGTTTCTCCATAGCACCTTCACTGAAGGTATTACCTTATTTCTTAAAACTTGTTCCTTTCTATCAATAATTTGAACTGGAAGTTCCTCATATGACAAGTCTTTTTCTATTTGAATAGATTCATACTCTATTACGTGTTTATAGTCCGGTTTATAAGGACGCAACACTGACACGTGAAACACATTATGAATACGTTCCATCTCAGGAGGTAAAGCTAATTCATAAGCTACCTCTCCTACCCTTCTTAAAATCTCAAAAGGTCCTACAAACCTTGGACTTAACTTCCCTTTCTTCCCAAAACGTATCTTCCCCTTCCAAGGCGATACTTTTAGAAAAACAAAAGATCCTACATCGAATTCCCTATTTTCTCTGTGAGGATTTGCATACTTTCTCTGCCGATCTTGAGTCACAACTAATCGAGTTCGTATTAACTTCACCATGTCCGCCGTCTACTGTACCATCTCAGGTCCCAACATACGACGTTCACCCACCTCATCCCAACACAATGGAGTTCGGCACTTCCTTCCATACAAAGCTTCGTAAGGCGGCATGCCAATACTAGCGTGAAAACTATTGTTGTACGAAAATTCCACCAACGGTAGATATTCGTCCCAACTCCCTTTGAAATCCATAATGCAAGATCTTAACATATCTTCAAGCATTTGAATTGTCCGCTCACTCTGACCATCCGTCTGAGGATGATACGCCGTACTCAATCTTAACTGCGTTCCCATTTTCTCTTGCAAACTCCTCCAAAATTCAAAGTGAATTGTGGATCACGATCTGACACGATCGAAACAGGTACTCCATGTCTGAAAATAATTTCCTTGACATACAGCTTAGCTAACGAATCCAAGTTATACTTGACTCCTATTGGTAGAAAATGAGCCAATTTTGTCAATTGATCCACTATCACCCAAATAACATTGTATCCTTTTCTGGTTGTCGGAAGTCCCACCAAAAAGTCCATTGTGATATGCTCCCACTTCCACTCTGAAATTTTTAACGGTTGCAACAACCCACTTGGTCGTTGGTGTTCAGCCTTAACTTTTTGACAAGTTAAGCACCTACTAACATATTCTGCTATCTCCCTCTTCATGTTTGGCCACCAAAAGTTTTGACGAAGGTCTTGATACATCTTTGTACTACCGGGATGTATCGAGTACCTCGAACTATGGGCCTCCATCATAATTTCTTCTTTTAATTCGGGATCATTAGGAACCCAAATTCTTCCTTCAAAACGAAATAATCCCTCTTTATCGAGGTTATACTTAGTCTTCTCTTCATCTTTTATCCTCTTCTGTATCAGCTGGCATTCCTCGTTACTCAATTGTACTCCCCTAACCCGTTTCATTATGGTCGGTTGGGTTTCCATGGAAAATAACATCTCCACTTCTTCCTCCAGTAACTTAACTTCTAACTCCATTCTTGACATCGTTGTTACCAACTCATTCTGAGTTGTTAACATTGACAGTTTCTCTCTACCCTTCCTACTTAGCGCATCGGCTACTACATTTGCTTTCCCCGAATGATATAAAGTATCACAGTCATAATATTTTATTAACTCTAACCACCTTCTCTGTCTCATGTTCAACTCCTACGTGGTGAAGATATATTTTGAGACTTTTGTGGTCCGTGTATTTCTCACATTTCTCACCATAAAGATAATGCCTCCATATCTTTAAGGCAAAAACTACAGCTGCCAATTCCAAATCATGAGTAGGATAGACCTTCTCATAATCCTTCAATTGACGTGACGCATACACAATGACCTTGCCACGCTGCATGAGCATGCAACCCAGTCCTTTATGCGAAGCATCGCTATACACTACAAAATTTCTTGTATCGTCTGGTAAGGACCATATAGGTGCCTCACTTAACCTCTTTTTCAACTCTTGAAAACTGTTCTCACATTTTTTAGTCCACACATACTTCACCGACTTTCTTGTCAAATTTGTCAACGGGATAGCTATTTTAGAAAAGTCCAGAATGAACCTTCTATAGTATCCCGCTAACCCCAGAAAACTCCGAACCTCAGTTGGCGTTTTCGGTTGCTCCCATTCATTAACTGCTTCTACTTTTGCCGGATCTACGAAAAATGCCATCCTTATCAATAACATGCCCTAGAAACTGCACTCTCTCGAGCCAAAATTCACACTTTGTGAATTTCGCATACAACTTTTCCTTTCTTAGTGTTTCCAACAGTATTCTTAAATGTTCTGCATGATCTTCTGGCGTCTTTGAATAGACTAGAATATCATCAATGAACACTACTACGAACTTGTCCAAATATTGTTTGAACACTCTGTAAATCATATCCATAAATGCAGCTGGTGCATTCGTCAACCCAAATGACATTACCAGAAACTCGTAATGACCATAACGAGTTTTGAACGTCGTCTTAGGTACATCCTCCTTTCTCACCTTTAACTGATGATACCCCGTGCGGAAATCTATCTTAGAAAAATACCTTGCCCCTTTCAACTGATCAAATAGTTCATCGATCCTGGGCAACGGGTATTTATTCTTAATCGTTAACTTGTTCAACTCTCGATAGTCGATACAAAGTCTTAATGACCCATCCTTCTTCTTGACAAACAACACTGGTGCTCCCCAAAGAGACACACTCGGTTGAATGAACTTCCTATCTTACAGTTCTTGTAATTGAAGCATTAACTCCTTCATCTCAACTGGCGCCATCCGATATGGTGCCCTTAAAACTGGTGCCATTCCTGGTAACAGATCAATTACAAACTCTACCTCCCTATCCGGTGGAATACCCGGTAACTCCTCCGAAAATACATCCGCGAACTCTTGCACTATAGGTATCTGGTCTAAGGATGTTCTCACTCTTTGCGTATCCACAACATGGCACAGATTACCTACACACCCTTTTCTCAACATCTTCCTAGCTTGTGTCATAGACAGACAACAAGAGCGTCTCGGTGATTTACTACCGAAGGACACTACCTTGATTTTCTTAGAAAGCCGAAGGTTAACACATTCCTATGGAAATCTATAATTGCCTTATGGTTGACTAACCAGTCCATACCAAGAATTACATAGAATTCTTTTAGCCTTATCGGTACCAAATCTACCGATAACTTATTCCCTCTAATTTCTACGCAACAATCCTTATGAATATGTTCAATGGGGTTTATCTCTTCGTTTGCTACCTTAACATCTAAAGGTATAGGTAAATTCTCAGGGATTAAACCTAATCGCTTAGCAAATTCACATGCTATAAAAGAACAAGTAGCACCCGAGTCAAATAGCACATAAGCATTTATCTCATTGACCGGAATGATACCTGCTACCACATCCATTGATGTAACCGCATCTTGGACAGTCATATTAAACGTACGAGCTGAGGGTCTATTCACTGATGATGCTGGTCCAGTAATGGCTAGTTTACCACTACCAGAACTCTTATTCCCCTCTAAACCCTTCTTTGGGCAATTTCTTGCCATGTGGTCCATTGACCTACAGATAAAACATCCCTGGTTCTTCTTAGGGTTAGGACAGTTGGGTGACAAATTCCCCTCCTGCCCACAGTTGTAGCATACTGCTTTCCCCTTTAAACAAACTCCCATGTGAGACTTTTCGCATGTCTTACATTCTTCCGTCATCCGCTTGGGATCTCCTTGCTTTACCCCGGTATTCCCAAGGTTAAAACTCTTTCTCTTTGGCAAGTTGCGCTTTCATTTGGCAACTTCAAATTTTATTACCTCCCTCTAACTTACTCTTAATCTTCCGCTCTTTGTGAGTAATTGAGACAAAGCCTCACCACCACCTTCAATTTATTATCGCTTTCTCCAGAATAGTCCCGTAGAAAGCACTCTGAAAACCGATATCCTACTGTAGAGCCAGGGTTTTAAGCCCTGCTCAAACCTACGCGCCTTCCTCGCTTCTGTGTTCACCTGGTGTGGATCAAATCTTGCCAATTCGTTAAACTTGGCGGCATACTAGGGAACTATCATATCCCCCTGCTTAAGTTCTAACAACTTAATTTCCATTCTACCCTATATACTAGTAGGGAAATAGTTCTCGAAGAAGACCTTCTTAAAATGTTCCCACGTAACAGTCTCTGTCCTAGCCCCACCCTGGTGAGCCTCCTACCAGTAGTTGGCTTCCCCCTTCATCATGTAAGTCGCAAAGGAAGTCTTTTGCGCCTCACCTACGTTTGTTATCATAAACGCCTTTTCAGTCTCCCTAACCCATGTCTGGGCTTCTAATGGGTCCGTCGTTCCTCGGAACTCGGGAGGACCCACACTTTTAAAGTCCTTAAAGGTAGTTGTTCTTGCTACCCCAGGAGCTATAGGAATCCCACCCCCTTGGTTATATGCAGCCGTTAATAAATTAACGAACTCTTGCATATGGTTATTAGGACCCCCCTGATTCTCATTATGAGACTCGACTTCTTGGTTACGTTGTCTCCTTCTTGGCGGCATAATTCTGATTAAATAAATAAAGCTTTGTTATTATCTATTTAACTACTCGGTTATCATTTTAAATAACCATTCATACCACAACAAGCACATTAAATAAAAACTTCATTATATTAATATGCTTTCATAGTCAAAACTATTTACAACATGATCCCTTAGCCAAAAGCTATTACATACTATCCTGCGATTGCCTTCTACAAAAATTCAGATTTACAAAAAGACTACCCTTAGTTATACAAAAGAGAGTTTTACGTCACTACTCATCTACAAAAAGATCTAACGATATACTAACACTGTCGAACGACATTTTCATACTTCTGATTTGCCAGAATCGACACTATATCTCGACTTATGGTATGTCGAGTGCTTGGACTTGAATAGAATAACAAGCAATTTTCAAACTTGAAATCCTCATGAGCACATTCATGGATGTATGACATCCTAGCTATTTTCTGGTCTTTCTCAACCAATTTCTTTTGTAGCTCAAGGACCTCGTCCTTATAGTCACGAGCTTTATCAGTCATAAGCACTTTTTCATCATGCTCAGACTCAAAGTCTGCCTCTGCAGATTCTTTAGCCTCATATAAGGCAGTTATCTCCTCAATCTGATTCTCCACTACTGTGCGCAATTGCACATTTCTATCCAACATGACCTCATACAATGCTCGAGTTGGATCCGGAGGTGTTGGTTCCTGGGTAGGTAACACCGTGTTAATCGATGTCACCTCCATCTTTTCCTCCACGTCTAGCATCTCGTTAAGGTATGATGCTAAACCCATAGTCTCCTCAGAGTATTCCTCCTCAGAGATGTACTCCTCAATGTCTGAGTCATCTATGACCACTATAGGTACCTCCGCCACTGGCATTGGTACTATCTCCACTTGATTAATTGACTCCTCACTCATAACGTGAATGTCTCTATACATCATGTTATCGATCGACATCTACAATAGCACATAACAAGTTGATTAGTACATAATACACAATAGTATAAGCACAAATCACATTTAATATCTTTAAGATTAATTTTCATCTTTTAATCCTTTTGATACTAAGTTATCTCAATACCTTATTAATTCAATGGACTTAAATTTTATTCCTCGGACTTTACCTTCCTTACGAGGTTATTAGCCTAAGGTTCTTCCCCCCTTAAGTTTTATAACCTAAGGCTTTGATACCAACCTGCGACGCCCCCAAATTCGGGTATCTTTCAACCCGACAGATGGTGTTCCACTATACTAACATTCATACAATCATTCCATTGAAGAACCACAAAATGAAGGTAATTACTATCTTTTATTACAATCAAAGTATAAATCCTTCCCAGGTTCATAACCAGTTACATCGTTCATTGTTCATAATGTTTAATACATATAAACTTACTACACTATTACACAATGCTTAAGCATCCATCTTAGCTTTGCCCTTATCTCTCTTGGCATTCACAGTACGTTCATCTTTAACTGCAGTTATATGATTCACGTAAGAAGTGAGCATGACAGCTCAGCAAGTTTTAAGAAAGGATAACAGGAATACCTCATTCGTGAATCATATAACAATTCCGACATAACTGAACAATAGTTATGAAGTATCAATAATACTTTAACAGTTCATAACATCAATTCCCAAAGTATAGAATAGATTAGGAATTCTGAACCGGTCGATGGACCATGAACAGTAACTTTCAATTTTCATACTTGAAAAGGAGTCCACAACACTAAGGCCATTCATCCGATAACTCTACTAGCACATCTAGGTGATCAGCCTATAGTACTCTATGTTGATCAACACTCATTCATTAAACGTATTTACGTTTAATATTTTTGGCAAACTCGCGTGCCCATCGAAATATCGATGAAAAATATTTTTATTTGTTCATAGACAAACCTTACCTTCACGCTCCGTACCAATCACTTGGCATAGGATAGCGTTAACATTTCTATATAGAAAGATATGAATCACAATCAATCTATATATTACGAATAGTCTAGCCGAGTTAAAATCTGACATTGACCCTTTCTTTAAAACAAGGCTTGCAATTCAGTTCAACGAATCACATACAACTTGGCTAACATGGAAGTTAGACAAGCGTTAAGAAAAACTTGCTTTTCAGCGTCTTCAAATATTTTACTCGACTAACCACAGCCTTTATAGAATCTACATGATATATTCACATAACACACTGTAATTAGCTATAAAAAACTGTTCACCTTGTTTATACAAGCTTCTTTATCTTCTATGTCTTTGTTAACCTAATATCTTTATTAAAGTCAACAAGACTTATTACCCTTTGTCCCAGTTTATTAATCAACTAACATTTATTGACCGGACATGAACATTGTCGACGAGATACCAATGTTGTTCAACGTTCTTAACTTGTTAACATGTATTACATTCCTAAGTTTCATACCATATACCTTAGTATAGGTAGTATAGGAATAACTTTAATACACGTATGAAGTGTAAAAACATCATCCCTTTAGGTCCCCAAACAAATGAAGTTCAAAACCTAAATCAGAATCCAAGGCCTTATACTCGTATTTGCGGCATGACTATGTAAGAATACTAGAATGTATTTGCTTATTTCGAGTTAGCGATGTATCGGACCCGCGACCACGGCGGTGTATGCGGTGCTGAACGATGGAGCTGTGGTGCCATTTAGCAGTGCACAACATCACTATGTCGTGATTGTGCTGCACTGAAAATAACACTATGTCAATGGCGGCCAGCATTTCTGGACTTCGATATCAAATTCTCAACAATTTTTAAAATTTTTGCGAGATTCCCAGGGCCGTAACTTCTTCATTTTAAGCCCGATTTGGTCTGTTCAAAAGCCTACACGTCAAAAATAACGTAATCTACCCGTTTATATAAGAATTCAACACTTTCGAATCCGTTAACTCAAAATTGACCATTAAGTTCATTTTCTATACGTTTAGAAATGTTAAATGAACGTTCAAGGCTCGTTATCTTCGTTTTAAGTCGGAATTCGACGATTCTCGAACCCACAACTCTTAATCACCCTATCTCACGTGTTGACATTGAAAACCAACGTTTTCAAGTCTCACGACAACTTTTGATCCCCAATCCGGATTTCAACGTGTTCGACGTTTAACGTCTAATTACGTAAAATTCGTCATAAATTCGTTACTATTGTTCTCTAAGACAAATAACATGGAATACTCCATGGATTTCATATCTACACCCTAACCAATCAAGATGCAAGTACTAACAGATTGATGGAGTTCAATCGTTTATAAACGATCGATCTCAACAAACAATATTTTCATGGTTCAAAGCTATATTAAACCTTATGATTTTACTAATCTCATGACTAATAGAGATTGAATCTATAGTAAGTCATCTTTAATCCCTCATACAAGACATATACCACCCATCTATGATTCTCCAATATAAAAGAAAAATCAAAAAGAGCTGGAGAAGAAAGGTAAGTATTATTACCTCAAGAACTTCTATGAACCTTCTTGAAAAACTTTATGATCAAGCTTCCAAGTGTATGATTTATGAATCTAGCTCTCTTTTCTCTCCCAAATAATCTAGGTTGAAAAGTTGAAAACTCTCAAATGACCAACCTTGCCTTCTTATTTATAGGAAATGGGAATGGAGGGCATTATGGACCATTCATACCCCACCTCTTTACTATTCACACTTGGTCACCAAGTAAAATACTTGGTGACCAAGCCTTATGCTTGCCTACCACATAAAGTGGCCGGCCCCCACTAGCCATGGGTCATCCCATGGGTTGCCCCATGGGTTTTACCCATTCGGTGACCCACCGGTTCGATCCACGGTTTGGTTTAAAAGAATTGGGCTTAACTAAATAAACATTAGGCCTAGACTTGGGCTCAACTCACTAATCTCCTTAGGCTTGGTCATTAAATCAATTGGACCAAATGTGAGACCAAATGGATTATTGAATTTTATATCTTTGGCTTACGTACAAAGATGGACTGTTGGTTATTGGTTTTATAGTTGTATATCTTTAGCTTACGTGCAGAGATGGACTTGGTATGATTATAACTAGGGATTATTCAATATAGTCATGACCATTGATGATTTAATGAATATCCTTGGCCCGTAGTACAGGAATGATTCGAAGATATGGTTTATTTATTAAGCTTAGTCTCAGCGATAAAAATTGATGAAAAACCTTTTTAAATCATAGAAGATAGTAGATTTTATTCCCTACTTGACTTTTCTAATGGATTGCTTGTTCCGCTGCAGTTAAACTTGATGTCTATTGTATTTTATCAGTTTAACATTATTGAAGACTAATGATAATTTATTCTATATTATCTTAGTCATAATATTTCTTACTGGGCTAGTTGAGCTCACCCTTTCTTTAACTGTTCTCTTCAGAAAATGAGAAGCGAGGAATGGACTAGTCGGGAAGCGGAGTGAGCGGTCAGATGATAGCATTGGTAGTTCTCACTATTCTGTTAAATAGTGTGATAATAAATGTAATGAGGACTTCATTGGGTGTAGATATTGTCTAGATGACAATATTCTTATTAAAACTCTCAGTTTATGTTTCGTCGTATTTTACACGACAGCTGTATTATTAAGTTATATATGAATTTTGTACCATGTATTTTCCGACTCAAGATGGGTGATGAATACCTAATTTTGGGGGCGTCACACCAAACATATTCCAAGTCAAATGAATTAATCATTGAGACTTAGGTTAATTCTATAATACGCATTGTATTCTACACGTACAATTCACGTATTCCCTTTGTATACCATACGTACAATAATCGTATTGTACTTCATATTTACTCAACGTATTATACATAGACACTAAAAAGTATCGTTAATGTATAATACTCGCATTAACCCTAACGCAATTCCTTCTACGCATATTATTTCCTTCTCGGAAATCAATATACTCAACCCTTAGGTTTTAAGTCCGCAGGCAAAAACTGCGTTTACCATAAATGAAATATTATTAGATATTCCATCTAATCTCGACATTCTATCATCACGCGTTTCTTGGAATTTCAAAATAATTCCCCGAATAGAAACGGATGAATAGTATTTTTACAGAAATCTCTCAGAAAATAAATATTTTCGTCTTGGAAATTCCAAACAATTATTTTTAACACGTAGCCAGAATACTAACCACGTTAGAACATTCTAGATCATAGAATGACCTTCACATATCTTACTCACATAATAATCAATTAAATTCAGTTAATTCATATAATCAAATAAAAATTTAATTGTCATAAAAATCCGATTTTTCTCGGGCGTTACAAGGAATTGGTTGCGTACCTGTCGTATGCTGAGGCATCTGGTTAATTTATTCCAGGAGTCTAAAAAGAACAAAGTAATGGAGGTAGAAACAAACTTTGTTAATCATCAATTGGTTATTGTTGATGTTCCACTAATGACCAACAATGAGGAAAAGGTTGTTGATATTACTGAACCTTTTGAAAGTATCTTTTGGGATATCATTTAATTTTTGTTTTAATTAAACACCCTACATATATAATATTATTAGTTTTCATTCTATACGTGGTATGTGTTTATCATGAATAAATTATAAATGAAATGTAACATTTCTTATTTATGTTTTTACATGTGTCAGACCATCTTTAATGAATATCTTCTCATCACTTCTACTATTTTTGGAAAAAAAGAATATCCTAGAAAAACTTCATTCAATTTTTTCTGGATTATATACTATGAAAACTAGAGCAATTGAGTCTAATAATGTTATGATTCCAAAAATCATAGATTCCAAATCCTTTATGCTTTGGCATGAAAGACTCGGTCATCCAGGTACTTCTATGATGCGTCGTATTATTGAAAACTCTATTGGTCATCCTCTCAAAAATAAGAAGGTTTTTCCTAGTAGTGAATTTCCTTGTGTTGCGTGTTCTCGAGAAAAATTAATTGTTCGACCATCACCAGTAAAAGTTTATAAAGAAGCCCCAAAATTCCTAGAGAGAATTCAAGGAGACATTTGTGGACCTATTCACCCATTGTCTAGCCCATTTTGATATTTCATGGTTTTAATAGATGCTTCAACTAGATGGTCTCATGTTTGTCTTCTCTCTTCTCAAAATTTTTCCTTCTCAAAACTTTTTGCTCAAATAATCAAGTTACGGACTCAGTTCTCGGATCATCAAATCAAGTCAATTCGACTTGATAACGCAGCTGAATTTTCGTCAATGACTTTTAATGATTTTTGTATGACTATTAGAATTTCTATTGATCATTCCGTTCCTCATATTCATACACAAAATGGTTTAGCTAAATCTTTAATAAAAAGACCTCAACTAATTACACGACCATTATTGTTAAGGGCTACCTTACTTACCTCAATTTGGGGTCATGCAATTCTTCATGCAGCAGCCATCATTCGTGTAAGACCAACAACTCTTCGTAAATTTTCTCCTCTACAGTTAGTTCTTGGACAGATACCCAACATATCACACTTTCGAGTTTTTGGAAGTGCAGTATATGTTTCAATTGCACCTCCATAACGAACTAAGATGGGAGCCCAACAAAGAATAGGTATTTATGTTGGTTTTGATTCTCCTTTTATTATCAGATATCTTGAGCCTTTAACTGGAGATGTTTTTACTGTACGTTATGTAGATTGTCATTTTGATGAATTTGTATTTCCACTATTAGGAGGAGGGAAAGTTTTAAATAAAAAATCCTCTGAAATATCATGGATCGCATCAGAATTAAATTCACTTGATCCTCGTACAGGACAATGTGAAATTGAAGTTCAAAGAATTGTTTATTTACAAAATATTGCAAATCAAATGCCAGATGAATTTAATGATGCTAGAAAAATGATAAAGTCACATACACCTGCAGTGAATACTCCAGCAAGGATAGAAATACCTATTGAAAAATAAATTCCTAGAGAATAGACAAATAAGGTAATAGAAGAATCTAAACCACGCCAAAAGCGTGGAAGACCGGTTGGTGCAAAAGACACTGTACCACAAAAATCAAAAGTAAATAAGGGAATCCCAGAAGGAATACCCGCTCTAGAAGTAGCACTTATTCCAAGGGTGGGAATAGCCCTAGAAGAGGTTCAAAATCTTAGTGAAGGGATAAGAGATGAACACCAAGAGATCTCAATAAATTATGTACATGATGAGAAAATATGGGATCGAAGCAAAGTCATGATTGATGATATATTTGCTTTCTCTATAGCATCAGATATTCCTTTGATTCTTGACACGGATCCAGAACCACAAAACGTGGAAGAATGTCGAAAAAGAAAAGATTAGCCAAAATGGAAAGATGTTATTCAAACTGAGTTGAAAAGAGAAGTATTTGGACCAGTAGTCCAAACACCGCTGGGTGTAATCCCGGTTAAAAATAAATGGGTATTTGTACAAAAGCGAAATGAGAAAAATTAATGAAATTGTGAGATACAAAGCTCGACATGTAGCTCAAGGGCTTTCACAAAAACCTGGTATTGATTATTAGGATACATACTCTCCAGTAATGGATGGAGTCACTTTTTACTTTCTAATAGGTATGGCAACCATGGAAGGTTTGGAAACACATCTGATGGATGTTGTAACAGCATACCTATATGGCTCACTTGACAGTGAGATTTACATGAGAATCTCTGAAGGATTGAAAATGACTGAATCACAAAGGCCCAGTCACATATATTCAATCAAGTTACAACGCTCATTGTATGGGTTGAAACAGTCTGGTCGTATATGTTATAATCGACTTAGTGATTATTTAATAAAAGATGGATATATAAATAATCAAGTATGTACATGTGTTTTTATTAAGAAATCACAAAGTGGATTTTCTGTGAGACCCCAACTTTTAAGAATAAAGATGAATTTTTCTATAAATATCATTTTTGAATACTAAGATGAGAATTTGAAATAATGTTATAGTTGTGGGTAATGTTTATAAATTTTGCAAAGTAAGTAAGTGGTTATAAAATATTTGATTAGTCAAGGAATATTCGTTTAACAGGGAATATTCGTACAACGACACAATCATTAGTGGACCCCATAATGTAATTATTGTCGGAATGAGAAAATGACAGAAATATCTTTTTATGAAAATAACGACGGAATTTTTACCATTAACTGTTAAAATAACCGGTGTTACAAGTACAGTAATACGCGTGGTTGCATAGTAGCACATGGTATTGATTATTGATGCTTACATGAGAAATTACTCAACTATACTCAATTATTGCTATAGTAATTGCTGAATCATATCTCTTATATTATTGATTCAATTATTGTCACAGTACCATCTACATAATATTTTATATTATTAAATCAATAATTGAGACGACAAAGTTATTAATATTATTGTTTGCAATATTGACGATGTCTAGAAGTTTTGTTAAGGAGAGGTTAGGTAATCTAATTGCGCGCCAATAGGGAGAAATCCTTATCAGAAAGCCCCCTCTTTCCTGGGAACGACCTGATTGTTAAATATTGTGAATTATAATAATGATGATAAATATTGTTAAAAACATTGAGGTGATTTTTATGAAGTATTTGATGTAAATTTTACTTATTTTATGGACCCCCATTTACCTATTTTTCAAAATAATCGGTAGAAAGTTGTTCAGTATATTTTTATATAATAAAGGTGGGGCCATATGTGGGGCCCACTTGTGGAAAAAAACTAATATTGGGGGGATTGTTTTTGGTGTCACGGGAAGGTTGAAAAGTCAGGGGAAAATATTATATATATATATATATATTATAATAAGTTTTGTTTTTTTTATGAAAAACAGAAAATATTATATTTTATTATGCATAGTATTTGCATAGTGTCTACATAGTGTTTGCACAGTAAGATTATACGAAAATTTATTTCGGGCGTCCGTGAATTTTTTTTAGTACTGTGCATCCGTGATATTCAAATAGTATCCTTCCATTCTCCTATAAATAGGATCCTTAGTTAGAATTGAAAATCACACCAGAATCAGATAATTCTTCTTCTATAATATTGAGCGTATTTCTTTAGAGTTTTAGAAAGCTTTGAGCATAGAAAATAGTAAAAGTTTTCTTCAAGAATATCCCCGCTTATACCGGTTGGCATACTCTTCTTTTCAAGGTAAGGATGTTATTTTTGTTAAATATTAAGCTGAAATAATATTTTCTTCCATACTCTATAGTATGTAAGTAATATTATTTCGTTTCAGATTTCGAATTCTATACTCATTTGGTTAAAGTTTTGGCTTCTATACTCCATGAAATTAGTAGAATATCCTTAAAATTTACGTTTCATCCAGTATATTTTTATGTAAATATTATTCTGAGCATTTTTGATAAGTTTTAACTTTTTCATGCCGGAGTACTATTCCCGGGGTACTATTCCTGAATTACTATTCATGGGGTACTATTTAATCGAGTACAATTCACCTGGGGTACTATTCATGATAAAAATTAATTCATTTTCGGTCCAAATTATTTTTGGTACAATATTATTCTTGAATTTTACTCCACAAAGCAGTATCATGTTGACAATTTGGACTTTATTGAATTCTGGATAAATTAAATTATAAATCTTTAAAAATTTATCCTTTGCTTTCATTTAATTGAATTCTTATATCATTGTCATCATCCTCGTGCTTATATTATGTTGAAAGTCATCTTTGGCCCGTAGTGCATAGATGGACTTGGTATGATTATGACCAGGGATTATTCAGTATAATCATGACCGTAATATTACAAATGATGTGGTAAAAGTCCTCATTGGCCCGTAGTGCATTGATGGACAGTTGTTGGCATGATCATCACCATTGGTGAAAACAAGAATATCCTTGGCTCGTAGTGCATGGATAATTTGTGGTTGTGATACTAATGAATATCCTTGGTCGTAGTGCAGGGGTGATTCGATGATGTGGATTATTTATTAAGCTGAGTCTCAGCGATAAAGTTGATGAAAAACTTTTTAAATCAAAGAAGATAGTAGATTTTATGCTCTACTTGACTCTTCTAATGGATTGATTGTTCCACTGCAGTTAAATTTGTTGTCTATTATATTCTATCAGTTTAACATTGTTGAAGGCTAACGATAACTTATTCTGCATTATCTTAGTCATAATATTTTTTACTGGGCTAGTTGAGCTCACCCTTTGCTTTCATTATTCTCTTCAGGAAATGAGAATATAGTTGGGACTAGTCGGGGAACGGAGTGACGGTCCAGATGATAGCATTAGTAGTCTTCACTATTCTGTTAAATAGTGTGATAATAAATGTAATGAGGACTCCATTGAGTGTGGATATTGTCTAGATGATAATATTCGTTTTAAAACTCTCAGATTATGTTTTGTCGTATTTTACACGACAGTTGTATAATTAAGTTGTATTTAAATTTTGTACCATGTATTTGGTGACTTAAAATGGGTGACGTATACCTATTTTGGGGACATCACGGTTGGTATCAAAGCTTAGGGATATGATCCCTGGCTGAGATGTGAGACTAGAACTAGGAGGGCAGAGACGGGTAATTCCTTCGCTAGTATGACCTTCCTAAGTTTACTTGATATTTAATTGGTTGGTCAGAATATATGGATAATTTATTGCATGTCAATTAACCCTTGATTTGTGACAGTATTTAAAAATGACATCTAAAAATGTTGAGAATAGCAATAGAGCATAGGAGATTGTTGAGTCACCACAGATTAATAACCAGGATAATGTGCATCAGGAAGATAACAATCCTCATGCAAACAACAACACTGACTAAATGATGAATGATGGAATGTTCAGAGGCTTTCTGCAATTCATGAAACATCAGATAAGAGAGACTCCTGTTCAAAATGCAGGTGGAAACACTGGCAACTCTCGGATGGTCACTGCTAAGCAGTTCAAGGAGCTGGGACCACCGGAGTTTTTGTGAGAGCCAAAACCACTTAAGGCGGAGACGTGGTTAAAGCAAATCACCAAGATATTTGATGTATTGGGATGCTCCAAAGAGCAAAAGGTACCCTTTGCCACCTTCATATTGCGAGGAGAGGCAGATCATTGGTGGGAATCTGTAAAACGTACCCAGCCTGCCGCACTGAAGATGTCTTGGGAGAAGTTCCGAGAACTGTTCAACGACAAGTACTTTCCCAAAAGTATTCGTCACATGAAGGAGGTAGAGTTCATCAAGTTGGAACAAAACAATATGACCATGGTGCAATACGAAGCTAAGTTTGCTGAGTTGTCCCGGTTTGCGTACCATTTGGTTGATAATGAGAAAAGAATGACGTGGATGTTTCTAAGAGGTTTGAAACCCAAGATACGTCAATACCTCATTTCTACAAACTGTTTATATTCAAATGTTTTAAATAGGGCTCAGTTATTGGGACGCGATAATGAGTTAACTCAACTAAGAGAGAGCAGCCGGCAAAATGATAATACCAGTGGTAGCAATCATCGAAGCGGTGACAACAAGCGTGGAGGGAATCAACATACCAGAAATGGTAACCACTTCGGTGGTAATCATGGCCAAGTAAATAAGAGTGGATATTTCAAAAAGAGGAGATTCAACAATGATGGAAAGACGTCAGCACCAGCACCCGTTGTTAAGGAATGAGAATGACCACCTATCATATGCTTCAAATGCGGAGGGGAGGGATACATCAGTCCAAACTACGCGATGCAGTCCAAAGTGTGTTACAATTATGGAAGAGAAGATCACCTAGCCCGATTTTATCGCGCAGCGAAGACAAGTCCAATTGGGATGGAGGCACCAAAGGCCGTCCCAGAAAAGTCAAAACCAGTAGTTCAAAGGAGAGCGTTTGTCGTGACCTCCCAGAAAGCAAGGAACCCGAACGAGGTCATCACGGGTAAGCTGTCAGACCCCAAATTTTATGAATAAAGATTTAAATTTCTCAAAATATTTTTTTGATTTATAAATTTTGCAAAGTAAGCAAGTTGTTATAAAATATTCCTTTGGTCGGGGAATATTCTTTTTGTCGGGAATATCCGTACGACGGCACAATCATTGGTGGACCCCACAACGAAAGTATTGTCGTAGTAAGAAAATGACATAATTATCTCTTTATAAAAATAACGGTGAAAGTGTTACGGTTAAAACTGTTGAACTACCCGGTAGTAAAAGAAATCAGAATGTCTGGCGTGGGTTGCAAGAGTAGCACCGGTATTGATTATTGATGCTTACATGAGAAGTCACTCGGTTATACTCGATTATTGCTACAGTAATTGTTGCATCATATCTCTCATAATATTGATTCAATTATTATCACAGTATCATCTGCATAATATGTTATATTATTAAATCAATAATTGAGAAGACTAAGTTATTCATGTTATTATTTGCAATATTGACAATGTCTAGATGTTACATCGAGGAGAGGTTAGATAATCTAATTGCTTGGCATGATAGGGAGAAATCCTTATCGAAAGCCCCTCTTTCTTTCAGGAATGACACGGTTGTAAAATATTGAGAGTTATAATATTAATGATGAATAAGTTCGTGTTGATTAAAGATGAAATTGATAGTTCTATTGTGTTGGGATTATTAGTGTTAGTGGAAATCGACATCTATTTCGATAATAATGGATGTGTGGAGGTTATATTGACCAATCGGGTAATTAATCGGATAAATGAGCAATTAATTGCTATTAATTCACATGTTTATAACTATGTGTTCACATGTGTGTACTATTGATTCACATGATTTACTATTAGGGGAATTGGTTCAAGATTGATAATACTTGCATGACTAAATTAAAAATGGCGGTATAGATGAAGGTATTATACTATAATTATTTTTTCATATGTTTAGAACTATTGAATCACATAATTTACTATTGATTCACATGATTTACTATTAGGGGAGGTGGTGCAAGTTTGATAATATTTGCAGGACTAAATTAAAAATGAAGAAAAAGAGGAAGGTATTATACTGTAATATTTTGAGCCCCAAAATGTGTAATTATCGAAACTATATTTCCTATAAATAGAAACTCATTCCTTCATTATTTTTCACCAATTCACTAAAGTTATAGAGCAATTATTATAGAGAGAAATTATAGAGAGAAAGGAGAAGAGAAGTCTGCTACCTCACTATTCTAGTTTTCTTCTAAGGTAAGGGGTATTATTTCTTTCGTATTCATGAAGAGAGTTATTTTCTTTCAATACTTGTAAGAGTTGTTATTCCATTCTTTATTATTACATTGGAATAACAGGTGCATCTCTGCATTCACACGACGCTTGGTGTGAATTCTACATTATTCCATTCTTTATTATTTTGTTGGAATAACCTGTCTGTACGGACTACACACGCCCGGTGAATTCTTCTGTTATTCCATTCTTTATTATTCTGTTGGAATAACCTGTCTGTGCGGACTCACACGCCTATGGAATGACCCTTCGTATTCATTCTTTATTAAATTGTGGAAATGATCTGTCTACGTGGATTACCGTATGGCGGGTGAAAATCCATTTGCAGTTTCGTATATTCTATTATACTCGTATGAGATATTATTTCTTTTGTACTCATCATGGAATATCATTTTCTTTAGTATTTTTCTTTTACGAGTTACTATTCATGGGTTACTATTTACCAAGTTACTATTCACTGTAGTATTGTTCACTCGGGTATTCGGGACACTTTTCGTGCCGGAATACTATTCACGGGTAACTATTCATCCAATTACTATTCACTCTAGTATTATTCACTCGGGTATTTGGGACACTTTTTGTGTTGGGGTACTATTCACGGGGTACTATTCCCGAAGTACTATTCACGGGGTACTGTTCATCCGAAAAATATATTTCTTTTCGGTCCAAATCATTTTTGGGTACGATATTATTCTTGAATTTTACTCCACAAAGCAGCATCATGTTGACAAATTGGACGTTATTGATTCCTAGATAAATTTAATTATAAATCTTTAAAATTTATCCTTGAACTTGTTTTATTGAATTATTATGTGATTGTCATCATCCTCATGTTTATATTGTGTTGAAAGTCATCTTTGGCTTACGTGCATAGATGGACTTGGTATGATTATGACCAGGGATTATTCAGTATAATCATGACAGTAATGTAACGAATGATGTGGTAAAAGTCCTCATTGGCTGTAGTGCATTGATGGACGATTCTTTGGTATGATTATTACCAGGGATTATTTGATATAATCATGACCATTGATGATTACATGAATATCCTTGGCCGTGGTGCAGGGATGATTCGATGATGTGGTTTATTTATAAAGCTGAGTCTCAGCGATAAAATTGATGAAAACCTTTTTAAATCATAGAAGATTGTAGATTTTATGTTCTACTTGACTCTTCTAATGGATTTCTTATTTCGCTGCAGTTGTTGATCTAAAACTTGTTGTCTATTATATTCTATCAGTTGTTATACTGTTGAAGGCTAAGGATAATTTATACTGCATTATCTTATGTGACGCCCCCAAAATAGGTATACATCACCTATTCTGAGTTGCCAAATACATGGTACATAATAAAAATATAATCTTAATTATACAATTGTCATGTAAAATACGACAAAACAAATGCTGTGAGTTTTAATACAAATATTGTCATCTAGATAATATCCACACTCAATGGAGTCCTCATTACATTTATTGTCACACTATTTAACAGAATGGTGAGGACTACTAATACTATCATCTGGACCATCACTCCGTTCCCCGACTCGTCTCAGCTATATTCTCATTTCCTAAAGAGAACAGTGAAAGAAAGGGTGAGCTCAACTAGCCCAATAAGAAATATTATGACTAAGATAATGCAGAATAAATTATCATTAGCCTTTAAGAGTATAACAACTGATAGAATACCATAGACAACAAGTTTAGATCAACAACTGCAGTTAGAAGAGTCAAGTAGAGCATAAAATCTACTATCTTCTATGATTTAAAAAATTGTCATCAACTTTATCGCTGAGACTCAGCTTAATAAATAAAATCGAATCATCCACGCACTACTACCGAGGATATTCATGTAATCATCAATGGTCATGATTATACCGAATAATCCCTGGTCATAATCATACCAACAACTGTCCATCAATGAACTACAGGCCAATGAGGACTTTTACCACATCATTCATTACATTATGGTCATGATTATACCGAATAATTCCTGGTCATAATCATACCAGTCCATCTATGCACGTAAGCCAAAGATGACTTTAATCACAATATAAGCACGAGGATGATGACAATGACATAATAATTCAATAAAACAAGTTCAAGGATAACGTCCAAATTGTCAACATGCTACTGCTTTGTAGAGTAAAATTCAAGAATAATATTCATGTACCAAAAATAATTTGGACAAAAAAGAAATATATTTTTCGGGTAAATAGTACCCCGTGAATAGTACCCTATGAATAGTACTTCGGGAATAGTATCTTGTGAATAGTATCCCGACATGAAAAGTACCCCAAATACCCGAGTGAATAATATTTGGGTGAATAGTAATTTGGGTGAATAGTAACCCGTGAATAGTAACTCATAAAAAAATACCAAAGAAAATGATATTCCATGATGAGTACAAAAGAAATGATATCTCATACGAGTATAATAGAATACTGAAAGCGCAAATGGATTTTCACCGTCATGCGGTAATCCACGTAGATAGATCATTTCCACAATTTAATAAAGAATGAATACGAAGAATCATTCACCATGCATGCGGTAATCCACATAGACAGGTTATTCCAATAGAATAATAAAGAATGGAATAATAGAAGAATTCACCATGCATGCGGTAGTCGCACAGCAAAAGTTATTCCAACGAATAATAAAGAATGGAATAATGAAGAATTCACCGTGCATGCGATAGACGCCATTGCAACGGGTTATTCCAACAGAATAATAAATAATGGAACCAAGTCATGCGTAATCCGCACAGATAGGATATTCCAACAGAATAATAAAGAACGGAACTAGGTCATTCGTAATATGCACAAACAGGATATTCCAACAGAATAATAAAGAATGGAATAACAGAAGAATTCACCATGCATGCGATAGACCGCACAGACAGGTTATTCAAATAGAAAAATAAAGAATGGAACCAGGTCATGCGTAATCCGCACAGACAGGATATTCTAATAGAATAATAAAGAATGGAATAACAGAAGAATTTCACCATGTATGTGGTACTTCGCATAGACAGGTTATTCCAACATAATAATAATGAATAGAATAACAAAAGAATTTCACCATGTATACAGTACTTTGCATAGACAAGTTATTCCAACATAATAATAAAGAATGGAATAATAATAGCTCTCTTCATGAATACGAAAGAAATAATACCCATTACCTCAAAAGAAGATTGGAAACTGGAATAGTGAGGTAACAGACTTCTCTTCTTCTTTCTCTCTATAATAATTGCTCTATAGCTTTAGTGAATTGGTGAAAAAATAATGAAGGAATGAGATTCTATTTATAGAAAAATATAGCTTTAATAATTGCACGTTTTGGGGCTCAAAATATTACAGTATAATACCTTCCTCTTTTCCTTCATTTTTAATTTAGTCCTGCAAGTATTATCAAACTTGCACCACCTCCCCTAATAGTAAATCATGTGAATCAATAAATCATGTGAATCAATAGTTCTAGACATGTGAAAATACAAATTACAGTATAGTACCTCCATCTATACCTCCATTTTTAACTTAGTCGTGCAAGTATTATCAATCTTGCACCAACTCCCCTAATAGTAAATGAAAGTGAATCAATAGTACACACATGTGAACAAATAGTTATAATCATGTGAATCAATAGCAATTAATTTCTCATTTATCCAGTTAATTACCCGATTGGTCAATATAACCTCCAAAAATTAATTATTATCGAAATAAATGTCGATTATCACTAACACTAATAATTATAACACAATGGAACTATCAATTTCATCTTTAATCAACATGAACTTATTCATCATTAATATTATAATTCACAATATTTAACAAACGGTGTCGTTCCAGGGAATGAGGGGCTTTTTGATAAGGATTTCTCCTTTGGTAGCGCAATTATGATTAGGTGACCAAACCTCTCCTTGATGAGAACTTCCAGATATTGCCAATATTGCAAATAATAATATGAATAACTTTGCGTCTCAATTATTGATTTAATAATATATCATATTATGCGGATGATCTTTGTGACAATAATTGAATCAATAATATGAGAGATATGATGCGAAGCAATCTTTGTAGCAATAATTGAGTATAAGCGGTGACTTCTTACGTAAGCATCAATAATCAATACCGTGTGCTACTATGCAACCACGCATATTACTGTACTTTTACTACCAGGTAGTTCAACAGTTTTAACGGTAACACATTCACCGTTTATAAAATGATTGTAAACACTCGAAATTTTCTGCACGCCTGTTACTAACATTGCAGGAGGGCAGATTCGTCTTTCAGAGATAACCTTGGAAGACAGCTCACATCCATTCTGGATACTATCGGAAGTTCAGTTCCAACCCAGAACACAAACCGGGAACATCATCTCAAACCCCGAAACACAAACTGGGAACATCAGTTCTAACCCGGAACACACACCGGGAGTGTCATTTCCAACCTCAGAGATAACCCTGAGGTACGCAGACCCAAAGACCGGCAACAATACTGGAGAGGACAGTTCTATCTTGGTGATAACACTGCGATGTTCAGTTCCAGTCCCAGAAACAACATTGGGAGTAGCAACTCAACCCTTGGTGATAGCCCCAAGGGAGGCCATTGCAGTTCCGGCGATAACCCCAAAAATGCTTACTTCGCATGCGATCAGCTTCAATCTCAGACCTCCTGTCGAGGCACTCATACCTCAGACCCAGAGCTAACATCGGGCAAATAGGCATCCTCACATTTGACATTGCGGCATACCAACAAGTAGACCAATCTCAGATATAACCCTGAGCAACATCTACTTTCAACTTAATCTGGCGATAACCCGGTGAAGAGTCAAATATCATCTTGCTACATATGCACATCGTCTCAACACTTCATACATACATGCATCCATGTCCTACAAGAGCCGAGGACTTACAATCTCGAGTGACTATTACGCGTGACAGCACACCGGATAGAATTCGAAGCTTGAAGACCATGGGCATAGTCCCCTCTTCCTAACTTCGTACAACCTTTAATCCCATGTTATTGCGTAACTCTCGACACCAGCAGTCCGAAGAAGGTCGTATATACCTCGTTCGGATGCTCGAATTGAAGTTTTGCAAGTTCGAGTGGACATTACAGTGCACGAGTGCACGTACTTCAAGACGACAGAACCCGCGGGACCCCGAGCAGCCCGGGCAGCCGCAGGTACACCTGTGGCCATCAGTTCTATAAATATAGAGCTTGGGGTCAGCCATTTGAAAAAAAGAAGAGGTGAGGAAGCCTTCTAACACTCTATAAAGCCTTTCTTTTCATATTGGAACACATTATTATACACATTGAGAGTCGTGTTGTGTGTGTATGCCCGAACTTTGATCTGTGGCTTTCATTTCTATCTATATATATATACTTATATATATGTGTATATATTTTTATATGGACTAACATTATCGAGTTATGCCTTGATTGAGCCTAGACTTGATGCAGGCGTTTATTTGCTTTTCATATATATATATATATATATATATATATATATATATATATATATATATATATGAACTATTATGGGACTACATGCGATGAGCACAGATTTTATATCACAATGCGTTCTTGCTTTTTATATATATATATAATTGTTGTCGGACATATCCGATGAGCCTAGATTTACATCCGGTGTGTTTCCTGCTTTTATATCTCTCTCTCTCTATATATATATATATATTTATATTTCGTCCCGCTTGGAGTTTACTTCGAGGCGGTTGATCGCATTTATTGCTTTATTTACTTTTACGATCCCCATGGAGAATAATTCATGGTGGTGATCATATGTTCTCATATATATATATATATATATATATATATATATATATATATATATATATATATATATTTACAACTTTTATATATATACATGCTTACTGCTTTTCATATAAACTGCGGTATCATGTGAGCCTAGGAATCATGTGATCTTACAGATTCAGAATAATGAATCTAGATTCGGTTCCCGTGATGGACAATTTTCAGTTGTAAGCAGCTTGTATTTTATTTTACAGTGTTTGAATTTCCTTGGATGGCTATCATGCGTATGAGGAGTTCGGCACTGCTATATATTGTTTTCTCGCAAATGCTTCGCATCTCAAAAATAAAAGCAAACAAGTCAAACATTTAATAATTAAATGGAAATATCGAAGGCCTCAATTACTATTGAGCACAGGGTTTGAAAAACCTCTTTTTACAAAACAACATTGCTATATCTTATTTAAAACTGAATTTTTCTATAAATTCAAACCCTATGTATATAGGTGCGAACGAGGCATAACACTATTTCTAAATAATTGCACATTGATCCACATACACACACACATTCATATAACAGTTTCTTAAAAAGTGGCGGTCACTGTGGCAACACGGATGTCGGGGGGTGCCTAACACCTTCCTTCCGTATAATCAAGCCCCGAACCCAAATGAATCTCAGTTTCACCAACCCATTTAGCAGTGTCACATCACTGGGTCAATGTGCAAACCTTTTCAGTTGTGTTGGTGCAACCAATTAAATACACCAACTGGCGACTCTTAAAGTCAAATTGTCGACGTTATAACATGTCGGACCTTTTTCACTTATTTTTTCAAACAAATCTCACATTAACATGAGAACACCAAAGAACAAGTAACGGAAAGGGACACTTAAAAATCCCGGCGTCGACGGTGGCGACTCTCTTTGGGGACTCCAGAAGAGGCTTAAGCCGCTATTACAAGCTTTTCAAAACTGTTATATGCTTGTGTGTGAATGTTGCATTTATATTTATGATGAATGTGTACGAAGGCATTTTACTTACTGCACTATACTATATCTACCTGTGATATTAGTGCTTCGCACATGTCATCATTTTCATAAATGGTGAGACACGTTGTATGTGAATATATGTTGTGTGGTTCCTCCATAAGGAGGCTATCCTGTCAGTGTTCTATTACTGGACTCATAGGGAGAATAATTCCAACGAGGCTCAGGAAAGGCACCGCCCAGATTCGCTCCAGTTGAAAGACCGGATTAACTTCCCGTCAAGTAGATTGCGATGATCTGGGAACCTTAATGCCAAAAAGCCGCGAAAGTAACCCTAAGATAGGTCAACCTCTGATAAACCAAACGCGGAGGAAAGTCTCTTCATGCTTTCCATTTTTAATTACTTGTAAAAGCATTTACTTGTAATTTTATTCCATGCTCATCTTTATGTAATGGAAAATATGAAGATTTTTGTACATACATGTTATCAAATTAACACCCGTTTTTGCAGGACCATATTCCTAAAACGGACATATTATAACATTTACATTACCCTAAGACTAAACTACTAAGTCTTTTGTAGGGAAATCATTGGGCTTGTTACCCGCTCAAAATCCAAAAAGGCCACGAGCCTACAGCCAATCATGTCTTCGTCTAACTAGTCTAATCCTGTTTCTCGTGAAGAATTTGACGGATTAAGTCAGCAAATCACAAATTTGGTTGTCTTGCTTAAAGAATTGCATCAGTCCACTCAGGGTATAAAGATGCCTATACATCCAGAATCCTCTACACAAGGGGGGAACACAAGGTTTGGATAAAACAAATCTAGAACCTTAATTGGATACGACCAACAAAGACCCTGAAAACACCCATCTCAAAAGAGATCCAAACAATGGTGATATTAGGAAGAAAGTACTCCAAATGGAGGAAACTATCTGTGTTCTCAAAGGGATTGGAACACATGGAAGTGCTTCATATGATGACCTTTGCATCTTTCCTGGTGTTCTAATATCCAGAGAAATTCAAAACCCCTAATTTTGAAAAATATGACAGATTAGGGGATCCTTATACACATTTAAAGGTGTTCATTGGAGAACTTGGATCTTACGCTAAAAATGAAAAGCTCAGAATGCAGCTGTTTCAGAAGAGTCTGACTGGAGAAGCCCGTCATGGTATACCAGACTAAACAACTCAAAGATCCATAGCTGGGAAGAGCTTGCTCACGCCTTCCTCACTCAATACAGTTTTTAATCTCAGATGGCTCCTGACCGATACCAAATTACCAAGGTCAAGAAACAGTCTAATGAGTCCTTCAGAGAGTATGCTTAAAGGTGGAGGCGCCTTGCTGCTCAAGTTATTCCTTCCATGACGAAGTCAGAAATGGTCATGACCTTCATAGACATACAAGAAGCTCCTTTCTATGAGCGTGTCTTAGCTGGTATTGGCAAACTCTTTTCAGAAATGATCAAGCACGGAGAAATGGCTGAGATGGGATTGAAGTCTGGTAAGATTCAAGACCTAGCCGCTCTTAAAGCAGTTGCTGAGAACATCCAGTCTGGATCTTATGGAAACAACCCCCGGAGGGTCCATAAGAAGAAAGAAGAGGATGTTTCCTTGATACTACAAGGTCAAAAAGGCAATCAGAACATGCCTATACAAAGAAGAAACTACTCCCCTTTTCTAGCACAATTTTCAAACCCTCCATTGCCTAAGGGCGGAGATGTAAAGCGCTCTCGAACGTTTACACCCTTAGGGGATTCGCTCGAGAACATTCTTGCTCTTCTGACTACTCAGAAGAAGATTACACATCTACTTCCACCAGCCAACCCTAATGGTTGGGGTTTTAATGCTACTCGGAAGTGTGCTTATCATTCCGGTGCACCTGGACATGATACTCAAGATTTTTGGGCCTTGAAGCACAAAATTCAAGATTTGATAGACAATGGTGAGATCGTGGTTACCAAACCAGATCAACCTCACGTTCAAGACAACCCTCTTCCTCAACACAAAGAAGAAGAGGTCAACATGATTAATTGGAGCCATGGACAGAGTTCCAATGCCAATAGCGAGTCATCCCAGACCATCAAAGATGGTGTTAATAGTTGGGATCATGCTAAGTTCCAGTATGCAATGGAACGAAGGTTAAAAGATTTAGGAAAGCAAGTTGAACAATTGGCAGAACTGGTGGTTTACCAACATCAAACCACACGCCAGTTAATCCGACAGGAGCATGCGTATCTCCTTCCTCTTGTTAAAAATGCTCCATCCTCTCCCTCAGAAAGCGAAGCTATGGAAGATAAGGTTACGAAGAGAGCAAATGCGAAAGCCCGTCGGGATTTTGCCAATCAAAGGGAATTTACCTATCTGGGCCAATCTATGGAGGAAATATTTCAAATGTTGATCAAAGAAGGAAGAATTACATCCCTTCTACCTCTAATCAATCCCCGGGCGGGACGGTTTAACTCTGATGGAGTTTGTCAATATCATTCACATTCTCGCGATCACAGCACAGAAGAATGCTGGGCACTCCGCCATCTTATTCAGAATCTTATTGATAGTGGTGTCCTGCAACTAACAGATGACGACACTGTGCAACTCGAGAGTGGGAATACAGGTCCTACCAAATGGAAGGGGTTAGTACCAGTTATATCCGAAGTGGATGAAGAGACTATCAAAGCATTCCCCATACAAGTAATTTAACTCAAAGGCGTTGACAATCCTTTGAAAATGGCCGCACCAGAGCCAATTTCTTTGCCCTGCAGACCACAATATCTTGTTGTCAGCTTACACAAAGTTCCATGGAATTATGGAGAAGCTGAAGGATCTACGTCTCACATCACTGTTACAGTGTCGAAGGAAAATCCACTGTATCTTCCTCAACGGGTTATAAAGCCTACTTGCAAAGCAAAGGGGAAGATTCCCCTGGAGAAGATTGAAAAATTCCTCCGCACTATGGGCCATAATGAAGCCAAGGTGGTTCTAAGCTTAAGAGAAGCTCCACATCAGATATCAATACTAGACTTGGTTTTCTCTTCCGAGGAGCATCGGAAGATTTTATTGAAGGTTTTGGAAGAAGCCTACTTGCCAAAATCAGTGGATGTGGAAAAATTTCAACATATGGTTGATCACATTTTCAACAACAATGTGATATCCTTCACTGATGACGACATACCGCCCGAAGGGACCGGTCATTGCAAGCCATTGCACATCACAGTTTTGTCTTCTGGGTATATGTTAGTTGGAGTTTTGATAGATGGAGGTTCGTCTCTAAATATCTGTCCTTATGCCACCTTGGTGAAGATGAATGTCAATCTCAAGCGGATTCAGAGCAGCCATACGGTTATCAAAGCTTTTGATGGATCCCGGCGAAATTTAGTCGGAAAGATTGAGCTGCCAATTGAGATTGATCCAAATACATTCAATGTATCCTTCCACGTTCTCAAGATAGAGTCAGGATACAACCTGCTATTGGGGAGACCATGGATACACGTGGCTGGAGCCGTTCCCTCCACACTACATCAACAACTCAAATACATTGTCAACAACAGTCTAGTCACTGTCAACGCTGAGCTGGAATATCCTGAACAAGGAACTCTACCAATCATCATCTTCAATTTAGAAGTTGAGCCAGCCAGTTTTCATACTTTGGAAGTGAGTAACATGCAGTACCATCCTATTGGAGCGCCACTTCTCGTACCCAACATTTTTGCTGAAGTTATGTCGGCCACTCAAGAAATGATGTCATTGGGTCATCAGCCTGGACAAGGGCTTGGTAAAAATCAACAGGGTACTAAGCACCCTATTCAAATGTCCAGTCAAATTGGGACATCCGGACTAGGCTATACTACCAATTCTAATCACCAGAATCCTTATAAGCGTAAGCTGATTATTCAAGCTTCCGCCGAGCGACGATCTTCTATACCTTTACCTCATGAATTGATACAGTCTCCAGTAAAGGTGCCAGCCCATGTTGTGGCCATGTTGTTTCCTAAACTAGTGCCAATCAAAGCAAAAGAGGTGCTGATTCCTGATCTCAAAATGGAAGAGAAGGAACGAAAACGTAAACATGACATCGCCTTGATGATGTCAGGCATACGCGTCATTGTTCATGATGAACATACAAACAGATATACCCCAGACGATGATTGCCCAGATGTCATGGTTATCATTCAGGAGAAGGGAGATGATGACGATCATTCCGTCACTGCAGTCCTTCAGGACTTTGCCCTCAACAATTGGAGTAGCACTCCATGCATTGTTCGACGAGTGGCGGGCGAGAAAATCCCTCTGCCCTGTAGATAACTTTAATTGCTTGCTTTTCTTTACAGTACTAGCAGTTATTTTATTAAGTACATGCTAACACTTTTGTATGTTCAAACAGTTGCATATATTAAGTGAAAGCATCTTTTGTTTCAGGACTCTGAATTTAGATGTACCTGTACTTGCTAATGAGGTGCCTTCTCTCCACAAGGGCTGTAACTTTGATGCAAAGTTGGACTCAGACTTGATGGAAATACAAGAGGACATTGAGATACCTCAGGAGATCAAGGAATGGGTCGCAGACAAACCTAAACCCAACCTTGACCAAATCACTTCTTTCAATCTTGGAACCTTAAAAAACCCTAAGCTAATCCAAAT
Organism: Panax quinquefolius; assembly: GCA_020205615.1. Taxonomy (NCBI): domain Eukaryota; kingdom Viridiplantae; phylum Streptophyta; class Magnoliopsida; order Apiales; family Araliaceae; genus Panax; species Panax quinquefolius. The sequence continues at coordinate 38,033,160 of CM035157.1, read as the reverse complement.
TGGTTCAGACCTCACCCAAACCAGCGGAATGACATGGTTGCACTATTAACCCAATTCCAGGATGTGTTTGCATGGTCTCATGAAGACATGGTAGGTTTGTCCACTGACATTGTTCTTCATTGCCTTCCCATTAAAGAGGGATTCAAGCCAGTTATACAAAAGCTCAAGCGATTGAAACCTGAATGGAGCTTAAAGGTTAAAGAAGAAATTGTGAAATAATTTCAAGCTGGCATTATCATGGTATCTATATATCCGGAGTGGATATCTAACATTGTTCCCGTGCCTAAACCAGGAGGAAAGGTGCGAGTTTGCGTGGATTATCGGGATTTGAACAAAGCTTGTCTTAATGATAGCTTTCCCGTGCCTTTTATCCACATTCTTATTAACAATACTGCTCAATACGGCATGTACTCCTTCGCTGATTGCTTTGCGGGGTACCATCAAATTATGGTCGCTGAGGAAGACCGTGAGTAAATTGCTTTCATCACGCCTTGGGGGACTTTTTCTTATAGACGGTTGTCATTCGGCCTCATCAATGCCGGGGTGACCTATCAGCGAGCTATGATGGCTCTTTTCCATGATTTAATGCACAAGGAGATAGAGATCTACGTGGATGACATCATTGTTATATCCCAGAAGGAGAAAGACCACTTAGACCATCTCAGAAAACTGTTCAATAGGTTGCATAAGTACAACTTAAAATTGAATCCAGCCAAGTGCGCCTTTGGCGTCAAGTCTGGCAAGTTGCTAGGTTTCCTAGTTAGCCACAAAGGGATTGAACTGGATCCTACCAAAATCCAGGCCATCAAGGAAATGCCTATTCCTCAGACAGAGAAGGAAATACGGGGATTTTTGGGAAGAATCAACTTCATTAGCAGGTTCATTTCTCAACTCACAGCAACCTGTGAGCCCATCTTAAAGCTATTAAGGAAGAACTCCTCCATGAAATGGAATGATGAGTGTCAGAAAGCCTTCCTTACTATTAAGGAGCAGCTGGTTAATGCTCCTGTTTTGGTACCACCCAGGGATGATGTTCCCCTATTCATGTACCTGTCCGTTAATGACAATGCCATGGGTTGTATGCTGGGGCAAAAAGACGATAGAGGCCAGGAACGAGCTATCTATTACCTCAGCAAAAGATTCAACATCAGTGAACACAAGTACACTCTGATTGAGAAAACTTGTTGTGCTTTAGCATGGGCCTCCATGAGGTTACAGCATTACCTTCATGGTCACACAACCCATCTCATATCCCGCATGGAACCTCTTAAGTATGTGTTCAGTAAGCCCATACTGAATTGTCGACTGTCTAGATGGCAGTTGGTCCTACAGCAATTTGACATCGTCTACGTGACGCAAAAGTCTGTCAAAGGTCAAGGAATTACGGATCAACAGGCCACAGCACCTGGAGGGGATTACAAACGCTTAGAAACTTACTTCCTTGACGAAGGAGTAATGACAGTTCAGCAACACCATTAGTACGATGCATCCCACACATGGAAGATGTATTTTGATGGAGCTGTTAACGCAGAAGGTTTTGGAGCTGGAGCAGTTCTAGTATGCGGTACGGGGGAGCAGTATCTCGTCGCCGTCAAATTGTAGTTTTTAGCACCAACAACACAGTTGAGTATGAAGGCTGTATCATGGGGCTAAAACTTGCCCGTTCAATGGGCATCAGGCGGTTAACTGTCTTTGGGTATTCTGAATTGGTAATCAGACAATCCAGAGGAGTCTATCAAACCAAAGAATTACATTTGTTGCCTTACCATCGGCAAGTTTTACATATGGCTTTGGAGTTCAAAGAAATCTCCTTTCTACACATTCCTCGTAATAGGAATTATTTTGCGGATGCATTAGCAATGTTGGCCTCCTTGATTCACATACCGGACAAGGAAAACATGCCAAACATCACGTTTGCACTGCAAAAAGCCCCAGCTTATGGGAACTATATTGGAGAAGTATCTGATGAGCTACCTCCCATGCACAACCCTTGGTATCAACACATCAAGGAGTATCTGTGAGATGGATCTACACCCGCTGAGGTGAGCCTAACTGAGAAGAGGCGGATTCATCGAATTACTATGAAATTCTACCTGAGCAGAGATGCACTCTATAAAAGAGATGCAGGATTAGGTCTCCTCACATGTCTGGATAAAGACCAAGCTCAGAGACTCATGGATGAGATCCATGGTGGAGTATGTGGCCCACACATAAGCGGACCCTTACTTGTCAAAAAGATTCTCAGAACATGGCATTATTGGCTTACACTCAAAGCTGACTGTGATGATCACGTCAAGAGGTGCTATCAATGTCAGATTCATGGAAATTCCATCCATGCCCCTCCAAGGGAACTCCACAATATGAGTTCACCATGGCCTTTTTCAATGTGGGGAATGGACGTGATCGGGCCCATCGAGCCCAAAGCCAGTAATGGACATCGATTTATATTCACCATGATCGACTACTTCACCAAATGGGTAGAAGCAGCCTCCTTCCCCGGGGTTACTAAAGAAGTTATCATTGCTTTCATTAGAAACAATGTCGTTTATCGATATGGACAACCAGAGGTCATTGTGTCAAACAATGCTAAGAACCTCAACAACAAAATGATGGAGGAGTTATGTAAAAAATTCCACATCAAGCACCTCAACTCCGTCATCTACCGTCCAAAGATGAATGGTGCTGTTGAAGCGACTAATAAAAACATCAAAAAGATCATGCAGAAAATGTCCACGAATCACAAAGGATGGCCTGATCTCTTGCCTCTGACTTTATTAGCCTACAAAGCTTCAATGCGTACTTCCCTTTCGGGCAACCCCTACTCCCTAATCTATGGGATGGAAGCAGTGCTCCCCATAGAGGTGGAAATGGAATCCCTCAGAGTATTGATGGATGCTTAGTTGAATGAGGACCAATGGGTACAAGATAGGTATCACCAATTGTCTTTAATAGATGAAAGGTGAACCGCGGCTATCTTCCTTTGTCAATTATATCAGCAAAGGATCACACTATCCTACAACAGAAAAGTCCGACTACGGCAGTTTAAACAACATGACTTGGCTTTAAAGAAGATCATTGATAACCAAGATCAGTCTAAAGGAAAATTCGCTCCTAACTGGGAAGGCCCATTTGTTATCAAGGAGGTATTAACAGGAGGTGCTCTCAGGCTACAGGAAATGGATGGCGATGAATTTCCACAGCTTTTCAACTCAGACACTGTGAAACGGTACTATGTCTGAAGTTATCATCAAACAAACATCCTGGGTTTTGGTTCGTTAAATCACCAGTCATTCCGGTTTCTAACCCTTCCTACATACTTTTCTGCCCCTCAAGGAAACATACACTTCAAGCCAGCAACCTGGCTTCACCTCAGTTCAAACATTTCACACAATTTTGGTTATCCTGAAGACGGGATTTAACCTCTTTTTTCACACCTGCAAATTGTCCTGAACTTAGGATCAAACTTTCTTTCCCGCAGTCTATCTTACATATGGGATTAGCATCTCTTCCCCATAGCTTAATCTGTACATGGGATCAAGATTTCTTCCCCGCAGATTACCCTGCACATGGGACCCCCACTTTTCAGTCATCATTCGTCCTGAAGGGCGAACTACGTCGACCTGATCTCCCCGATACATGGGAGTACGTAGGCAACCATATTCTATATGGCCTGGTCGCAATAAATAGAAAACAACAAAAAACATTTTTACCCTTCCTCTATAAAAATAAAAACCACAAAAAAATACTTCTACACCCTTTTGCCTTTCACATTCCGCATTGAACCTCTTACACCAGGTTTGAACTACGCAGACTTGATCTCCTCTTCAATAGGAGTACGTAGGCAGCCATTCATGGTTCAGTCTAACCCCTACCAGAACCAAAAATATTTGTCACACGGTACTGGGATCAACTTTCAATCCACCACATTTCATCGGTTTCAGATCAAAGGGATGTAATTAACCAACTTCTTCTCGTGAATAGAAGATTCGGTGACCATCTAAGCTATGATCATGCCTCGAAGAGCAATACCAATCCATAAGAGATGGAATTAACTAGGCTTCTCATGAATAGAAGTGCTGGCGACCATCTATGGTGCGGTCAATCTCAGAGGGGAAAAGCCACCTTCGTCTGGTAAGGACAATACAGGTTCCTCACTTAACCTCTTTTTCAACTCCTGGAAACTGTTCTCACATTTTTCAGTCCACAAGTACTTCACCGACTTTCTTGTCAAATTTGTCAACTAGATAGCTATTTTAGAAAAGTTCGGAATGAACCTTCTATAGTATCCCGCTAACCCCAGAAAACTCTGAACCTTAGTTGGCGTTTTTGGTTGCTCCCATTCATTAACTGCTTCTACTTTTGCCGGATCTACGGAAATGCCATCCTTATCAAAAACATGCCCTAGAAACTGCACTCTCTAAAGCCAAAATTCACACTTTGTGAATTTCGCATACAACTTTTCCTTTCTTAGTGTTTCCAACACTATTCTTAAATGTTCTGCATGATCTTCTGGCGTCTTTGAATAGACTAGAATATCATCAATGAACACTACTACGAACTTGTCCAAATATTGTTTGAACACTCATTCATCATATCCATAAATGCGATTTGCATTGCATTCAACCCAAACGACATTACCAGAAACTCGTAATGACCATAACGAGTTCTGAACGCCGTCTTAGGTACATCCTCCTTTCTCACCTTTAACTGATGATACCCCGTGCGCAAATCTATCTTAGAAAAATACCTTGCCCCTTTCAATTGATCAAATAGATCATTGATCCTGGGCAATGGGTATTTATTCTTAATCGTTAACTTGTTCAACTCTCGATAGTCGATACAAAGTCTTAATGACCCATCCTTCTTCTTGATAAACAACATTGGTGCTCCCCAAGGAGACACACTCGATTGAATGAACTTCCAATCTAACAGTTCTTGTAATTGAACCATTAACTCCTTCATCTCAACTGGCACCATCCGATATGGTGCCCTTAAAACTGGTGTCGTTCCCGGTAATAGATTAATTACAAACTCTACCTCCCTATCCGGTGGATTACCCGGTAACTCCTCCGAAAATACATCCGCGAACTCTTGCACTATAGGTATCTGGTCCAAGGATGTTCTCACTCTTTGGGTATCCACAACATGGCACAGATTACATACACACCCTTTTCTCAACATTTTCCTAGCTTGTGTCATAGACAGAAAACAAGAGCGTCTCGGTGATTTACTACCGAAGAACACTACCTTGATTTTCTTAGAAAGCCAAAGGTTAACACATTTCCTATGGCAATCTATAATTGCCTTATGGTTGACTAACCAGTCCATACCAAGAATTACATCGAATTCTTTTAGCCTTACCGGTACCAAATCTACCGATAACTTATTCCCTCTAATTTCTACGCAACAATCCTTATGAATATGTTCAATGGGGTTTATCTCTTCGTTTGCTACCTTAACATCTAAAGGTATAGGTAAATTCTCAGGGATTAAACCTAATCGCTTAGCAAATTCAATGCTATAAAAGAACAAGTAGCACCCGAGTCAAATAGCACATAAGCATTTATCTCATTGACCGGAATGATACCTGCTACCACATCCGTTGATGCAACCGCATCTTGGACAGTCATATTAAACGTCACGGTGAGGGTCAACCCATCGATGATCTTTGGTCCGATAATGGCTAGTTTACCACTACCAGAACTCTTATTCCCCTCTAAACCCTTCTTTGGGCAATTTCTTGCCATGTGGTCCATTGACCCACAGACAAAACATCCCTGGTTCTTCTTAGGGTTAGGACAGTTGGGTGACAAATTCCTCTCCTGCCCACAGTTGTAGCATACTGCTTTCCCCTTTAAACAAACTCCCATGTAAGACTTTTTGCATGTCTTACATTCTTCCGTCCTCCGCTTGGGATCTCCTTGCTTTACCCCGGTATTCCCAAGGTTAAAACTCTTTCTCTTTGGCAAGTTGCTGCTTTGCTGGCAACTTCAGCCTTATTACCTCCCTCTAACTTACTCTTAATCTTCCGCTCTTTGTGGTACTGAGACAAAGCCTCACCACCACCTTCAGCTATTATCGCTTTCTCCAGAATAGTCCCGTAGAAAGCACTCTGGAAAACCGATATCCTACTATAGAGCCAGGGTTTTAAGCCCTGCTCAAACCTACGCGCCTTCCTTGCTTCTGTGTCCACCTGGTGTGGAGCAAATCTTGCCAATTCGTTAAACTTGGCGGCATACTGGGGAACTGTCATATTCCCCTGCTTAAGTTCTAAGAACTTAATTTCCATTCTACCCTATATACTAGTAGGGAAATAGTTCTCGAAGAAGACCTTCTTAAACTGTTCCCACGTAACAGTCTCTGTCCTAGCCCCACCCTGGTGAGCCTCCCACCAGTAGTTGGCTTCCCCCTTCATCATGTAAGTCGCAAAGGAAGTCTTTTGCGCCTCACCTACGTTTGTTATCATAAATGACTTTTCAGTCTCCCTAACCCATGTCTGGGCATCTAACGGGTCCGTCGTTCCTCGGAACTCGGGAGGACCCACACTTTTAAAGTCCTTAAAGGTAGTTGTTCTTGCTACCCCAGGAGCTATAGGAATCCCACCCCCATGGTTAAATGCAGCCGTTAATAAATTAACGAACTCTTGCATATGGTTATTAGGACCCCCCCTGATTCTCATTATGAGACTCGGCTTCTTGGTTACGTTGTCTCCTTCTTAGCGGCATAATTCTGATTAAATAAATAAAGCTTTGTTATTATCTATTTAACTACTCGGTTATCATTTTAAATAACCATTCATACCACAACAAGCACATTAAATAAAAACTTCATTATATTAATATGCTTTCATAGTCAAAACTATTTACAACATGATCCCTTAGCCAAAAGCTATTACATACTATCCCGCGATTGCCTTCTACAAAAATTCGGATTTACAAAAAGACTACCCTTAGTTATACAAAAGAGGGTTTTACGTCACTACTCATCTACAAAAAGATATAATGATCTACTAACACTGTCGAATGACATTTTCATACTTTTTATTTTCCAGAATCGACACTATATATCGACTTATGGTATGTCGAGTCTGCCCGGACTTAATAGAATAACAAGCAATTTTCAGCTTGAAATCCTCATGAGCACATTCATGGATGTATGATATCCTAGCTATTTTCTAGTCTTTCTCAACCAGTTTCTTTTGTAGCTTGAGGACCTCGTCCTTATAGTCACGAGCTTTATCAATCATAAGCACTTTTTCATCATGCTCAGACTCAAAGTCTTCCTCTGCAGATTCTTTAGCCTCATATAAGGCAGTTATCTCCTCAATCTGATTCTCCACTACTGTGCGCAATTGCACATTTCTATCAAAAACGACCTCATACAATGCTCGAGTTGGATCCGGAGGTGTTGGTTCCTGGGTAGGTAACACCGTGTTAATCGATGTCACCTCCATCTCCTCCTCCACGTCTAGCATCTCGTTAAGGTATGATGCTAAACCCATAGTCTCCTCAGAGTATTCCTCCTCAGAGATGTACTCCTCAATGTCTGAGTCATCTATGACCACTATAGGTACCTCCGCCACTGGCATTGGTACTATCTCCACTTGATTAATTGACTCCTCACTCACAACGTGAATGTCTCTATACATCATGCTATCGATCGACATCTACAATAGCACATAACAAGTTGATTAGTACATAATACACAATAGTATAAGCACAAATCACATTTAATATCTTTAAGATTAATTTTCATCTTTTAATGCTTTTGATACTGAGTTATCTCAATACCTTATTAATTCAATGGACTTAAATTTTATTTCTCGGACTTTACCTTCCTTACGAGGTTATTAGCCTAAGGTTCTTCCCCCCTTAAGTTTTATAACCTAAGGCTTTGATACCAACCTGTGACGCCCCCAAATTCGGGTATCTTTCAACTCGACAGATGGTGCTCCACTATACTAACATTCATACAATCATTACATTAAAGAACGACAAAATGAAGGTAATTACTATCTTTTATTACAATCAAAGTATAAATCCTTCCCAGGTTCAAAACCGGTTACATCGTTCATTGTTCATAATGTTTAATACATATAAACTTACTACACTATTACACAATGCCTAAGCATCCATCTTAGCTTTGCCCTTATCTCTCTTGGCATTCACAGTACGTTCATCTTTAACTACAGTTATATGATTCACGCAAGAAGTGAGCATGACAGCTCAGCAAGTTTTAAGCAAGGATAACAGGAATACCTCATTCGTTAATCATATAACAATTCCGACATAACTGAACAATAGTTATGAAGTATCAATAATACTTTAATAGTTCATAACATCAATTCCCAAAGTATAGAATAGATTAGGAATTCTGAACCGGTCGATGGACAATGAACAGTAACTTTCAGTTTTCATACTTGAAAAGGAGTCCACAACACTAAGGCCGTTCATCCGATAACTTACGAGCACGTCTAGGTGATCAGCCTATAGTACTCTATGTTGATCAACACTCATTCATTAAACATATTTACGTTTAATATTTTTGGCAAACTCGCGTGCCCATCGAAATATCGATGAAAAATACTTTTATTTGTTCATAGACAAACCTCACCTTCACGCTCCGTACCAATCACTTGGCATAGGATAGCGTTAACATTTCTATATAGAAAGATATGAATCACAATCAATCTATATATTACGAATAGTCTAGCCGAGTTAAAATCTGACATTGACCCTTTCTTTAAAACAAGGCTTGCAATTCAGTTCAACGAATCACATACAACTTGGCTAACATGGAAGTTAGACAAGCGTTAAGAAAAACTTGCCTTTCAGCGTCTTCAAATATTTTACTCGACTGACCACAACCTTTATAGAATCTACATGATATATTCACATAGCACACTATAATTAGCTATCAAACAACTGTTCACATTGTTTATACAAGCTTCTTTCTCTTTTATGTCTTTGTTAACCTAATATCTTTATTAAAGTCAACAAGACTTATTACCCTTTGTCCCAGTTTATTAATCAACTGACATTTATTAACCGGACTTGAACATTGTCGACGAGATGCCAACGTTGTTCAACGTTCTTAACTTGTTAACATGCATTACATTCATAAGTTTCATACCATATACCTTAGTATATGTAGTATAGGAATAACTTTAATACACGTATGAAGTGTACAAACATCATCCCTTTAGGTCCCCAAACAAATGAAGTTCAAAACCTAAATCAGAATGCAAGGCCTTATACTCATACATGGCCACCTATATAATATAAGACCTGGCGGCTGTATATTTGGTTAAGTAGTGTCTGGCCCGCACTTGTCGGCGGTCTTTGACCTGAACGATTGTATGCTGCGGTGCCATTTAGCAGTGCACAACATCACTTTTGTCGGTCTTTGTGGCGCTGAAAATATACTTATGTGCAGCCATGGCTGAGACCTCAGTACCAAATTCTCAACAATTTTTAAAAAATTTGCGAGATTCCCGGGGCCGTAACTTCTTCATTTTAAGCCTAATTTGGTCAGTTCAAAAGCCTACACGTCAAAAATAACATAATCTACCCGTTTATATAAGAATTCAACACTTTCGAATCCGTTATCTCAAAATTGACCATTGAGTTCATTTTCTATACGTTTAGAAACGTTAATGAGCGTTCAAGGCTCGTTTTCTTCGTTTTAAGTCAGAATTCGACGATTCTCGAACCCACAACTCTTAATCACCCTATCTCATGTGTTGACATTGAAAACCAACGTTTTCAAGTCTCATAGCAACTTTTGACCCCTAATCCGGATTTCAACGTTTTCGACGTTTAACGTCTAATTACGTAAAATTCGTCATAACTTCGTTACTATTGTTCTCTAAGCCAAATAACATGGAATATTCCATGGATTTCATATCTACACCCTAACCAATCAAGATGCAAGTACTAACGGATTGATGGAGTTCAATCGTTTATAAACGATCAATCTCAACAAATAATATTTTCATGGTTCAAAGCTATATTAAACCTTATGATTTTACTAATCTCATGACTTATAGAAATTGAATCTATGGTAAGTCATCTTTAATCCCTCATACAAGACATATACCACCCATCTATGATTCTCCAATATAAAAGAAAAATCAAAAAGAGATGGAGAAGAAAGGTAAGTATTATTACCTCAAGAACTTCGATGAACTTTCTTGAAAAACTTTATGATCAAGCTTCCAAGTGTATGATTTATGAATCTAGCTCTCTTCTCTCTCCCAAATAATCTAGGTTGACAAGTTGAAAACTCTCAAATGACCAACCTTGCCTTCTTATTTATAGGAAATAGGAATGGAGGGCATTATGGACCATTCATACCCCACCTCTTTACTATTCACACTTGGTCACCAAGTAAAATACTTGGTGACCAAGCCTTATGCTTGGCTACCACATAAAGTGGCCGGCCCCCACTAGCCATGGGTCATCCCATGGTTTGCCCCATAGGTTTTACCCATTCGGTGACCCACCGGTTCGATCCACGGTTCAGTTTAAATGAATTGGGCTTAACTAAATAAACATTGGGCCTAGACTTGGGCTCAACTCACTAATCTCCTTGGGCTTGCTCATTAAATCAATTGGACCAAACATAATCCAAGTCAAATGAATTAATCATTAAGACTTAGGTTAATTCTACAATACGTATTATATTCTACACGTATAATTCACGTATTCCCTTCGTATACCATACGTACAATAATCGTATTGTACTTCATATTTACTCAACGTATTATACATAGACACTAAAAAGTATCGTTAATGTATAATACTCGCATTAACCCTAACGCAATTCCTTCTACGCATATTATTTCCTTCTCGGAAATCAATATACTCAACCCTTAGGTTTTAAGTCCGCAGGCGAAAACTGCGTTTACCATGAATGAAATATTATTAGATATTCCATCTAATCTCGACATTCTATCATCACGTGTTTCTCGGAATTTCAAAATAACTCCCCGAACAGAAACGGATGAATAGTGTTTTTACAGAAATCTCTCAAAAAATAAATATTTTCGTCTTGGAAATTCCAAACAATTATTTCTAACACGTAGCTAGAATACTAACCATGTTAGAACATTCTAGGTCATAGAATGACCTTCACATAGCTTACTCGCATAATAATCAATTAAATTCATTTAATTCACATAATCAAATAAAAATTTAATTGTCATAAAAATCCAATTTTTCTCGGGCGTTACAAGGAATTGGTTGCTTACCTGTCGTACGCTGAGGCATCTGGTTAATTTATTCCAGGAGTCTCAAAAGAACAAAGTAATGGAGGTAGAAATAAACTTTGTTAATCATCAATTGGATATTGTTGATGTTCCACCAATGACCAACAATGAGGAAAAGGTTGTTGATATTACTGAACCTTTTGAAAGTATCTTTTGGGATATCGTTTAATTTTTGTTTTAATTAAACACCCTACACGTATAATATTATTAGTTTTCATTCTATACGTGGTATGTGTTTATCATGAATAAATTATAAATGAAATGTAACATTTCTTATTTATGTTTTTACATATGTCAGACCATCTTTAATGAATATCTTCTCATCACTTCTACTATTTTTGGAAAAAAAGAATATCCTAGAAAAACTTCCTTCAATTTTTTCTGGAATATATACTATGAAAACTAGAGCAATTGAGTCTCATAATGTTATGATTCCAAAAATCATAGATTTCAAATCCTTTATGCTTTGGCATGAAAGACTCGGTCATCCAGGTACTTCTATGATGCGTCGTATTATTGAAAACTCTATTGGTCATCCTTTCAAAAATAAGAAGGTTTTTCCTAGTAGTGAATTTCCTTGTGTTGCGTGTTCTCGAGAAAAATTAATTGTTCGACCATCACCAGTAAAAGTTTATAAAGAAGCCCCAAAATTCCTAGAGAGAATTCAAGGAGACATTTGTGGACCAATTCACCCATTGTCTAGCCCATTTTGATATTTCATGGTTTTAATAGATGCTTCAACTAGATGGTCTCATGTTTGTCTTCTCTCTTCTCAAAATTTTTCCTTCTCAAAACTTCTTGCTTAAATAATCAAGTTACGGACTCAGTTCTCGGATCATCAAATCAAGTCAATTCGACTTGATAACGCAGCTGAATTTTCGTCAATAACTTTTAATGATTTTTGTATGACTATTGGAATTTCTATTGATCATTCCGTTCCTCATATTCATACACATAATGGTTTAGCTGAATCTTTAATAAAAAGACCTCAACTAATTGTACGACCATTATTGTTAAGGGCTACCTTACTTACCTCAATTTGGGGTCATGCAATTCTTCATGCAGCAGCCATCATTCGTGTAAGACCAACAACTCTTCATAAATTTTCTCCTATACAGTTAGTTCTTGGACAGATACCCAACATATCACACTTTCGAGTTTTTGGAAGTGCAGTATATGTTCCAATTGCACCTCTATAACGAACTAAGATGGGAGCCAAACAAAGAATAGGTATTTATGTTGGTTTTGATTCTCCTTTTATTATCAGATATCTTGAGCCTTTAACTGGAGATGTTTTTACTGTACATTATGTAGATTGTCATTTTGATGAATTTGTATTTCCACCATTAGGAGGAGGGAAAGTTTTAAATAAAAAACCCTCTGAAATATCATGGATCACACCAGAATTAAATTCACTTGATCCTCGTACAGGACAATGTGAAATTGAAGTTCAAAGAATTGTTTATTTACAAAATATTGCAAATCAAATGCCAAATGAATTTAATGATGCTAGAAAAATGATAAAGTCACATACACCTGTAGTGAATACTCCAGCAAGGATAGAAATACCTATTGAAAAATCAATTCCTGGAGAATTGACAAATAAGGTAATAGAAGAATCTAAACCACGCCAAAAGCGTGGAAGACCGGTTGGTGCAAAAGACACTGTACCATGAAAATCAAAAGCAAATAAAGGAATCCCAGAAGGAATACCCGCTCCAGAAGTAGCACTTATTCCAAGAGTGGGAATAGCCCTAGAAGAGGTTCAAAATCTTAGTGAAGGGATAAGAGATGAACACCAAGAGATCTCAATAAATTATGTACATGATGAGAAAATATGGGATCGAAACAAAGTCGTGATTGATGATATATTTGCTTTCTCTATAGCATCAGATATTCCTTTGATTCTTGACACGGATCCAGAACCACAAAACGTGGAAGAATGTCAGAAAAGAAAAGATTAGCCAAAATGGAAAGATGTTATTCAAACTGAGTTGAAAAGAGAAGTATTTGGACCAGTAGTCCAAACAGCACTGGGTGTAATCCCGATTGGAAATAAATGGGTATTTGTACAAAAGTAAAATGAGAAAAATTAATGAAATTGTGAGATACAAAGCTCGACATGTAGCTCAAGGGCTTTCACAAAAACCTGGTATTGATTATCAGGATACATACTCTCCAGTAATGGATGGAGTCACTTTTTGCTTTCTAATAGGTATGGCAACCATGGAAGGTTTGGAAACACGTCTGATGGATGTTGTAACAGCATACCTATATGGCTCACTTGACAGTGAGATTTACATGAGAATCCCTGAAGGATTGAAAATGACTGAATCACAAAGGCCCAGTCACATATATTCAATCAAGTTACAACGCTCATTGTATGGGTTGAATAAATGTCAGTCAGATATGGTATAATCGACTTAGTGATTATTTAATAAAAGATGGATATATAAATAATCAAGTATGTATATGTGTTTTTATTAAGAAATCACAAAGTGGATTTTCTGTGAGACCCCAACTATTGCTATAGTAATTGCTGCATCATATCTCTTATATTATTGATTCAATTATTGTCACAGTACCATCTACATAATATTTTATATTATTAAATTAATAATTAAGACGACAAAGTTATTAATATTATTGTTTGCAATATTGACGATGTCTAGAAGTTTTGTCAAGGAGAGGTTAGGTAATCTAATTGCGCGCCAATAGGGAGAAATCCTTATCAGAAAGCCCCCTCTTTCCTGGAAACGACCTGGTTGTTAAATATTGTGAATTATAATAATGATGATAAATATTGTTAAAAACATTAAGGTTATTTTTATGAAGTATTTGATGTAAATTTTACTTATTTTATGGACCCCCATTTACCTATATTTCAAAATAATCGGTAGAAAGTTGTTCAATATATTTTTATATAATAAAGGTGGGGCCATATGTGGGGCCCACTTGTGGAAAAAAACTAATATTGGGGGGATTATTTTTGGTGTCACGGGAAGGTTGAAAAGTCAGGGGAGAATATTATATATATATATATATATATATATATATATTATAATAAGTTTTGTTTTTTATGAAAAACAGAATATATTATATTTTATTATGCATAGTGTCTACATAGTGTTCGCACAATAAGATTATACGAAAATTTATTTCGGGCGTCCGTGAATTTTTTTTAGAACTGTGCATCCGTGATATTCAAATAGTATCCTTCCATTCTCCTATAAATAGGATGTTTAGTTAGAATTGAAAATCACACCAGAATCAGAGAATTCTTCTTCTATAATATTGAGCGTATTTCTTTAGAGTTTTAGAAAGCTTTGAGCATAGAAAATAGTAAAAGTTTTCTTCAAGAATATCTCCGCTATACCAGTTGGCATACTCTTCTTTTCAAGGTAAGGGATGTTATTTTTATTAAATATTCGCTTGAAATAATATTTTCTTCCATACTCTGTAGTATGTAAGTAATATTATTTTGTTTCATATTTCAAATTCTATACTCATTTTGTTAAAGTTTTGGCATCTATACTCCGTGAAATTAGTAGAATATCCTTAAAATTTACGTTTCATCCAGTATCTTTTCATGTAAATATTATTCTGAGCATTTTTGATAAGTTTTAACTTTTTCATGCCAGAGTACTATTCCCAGGGTACTATTCCTGAATTACTATTCATGGGGTACTATTCAATTGAGTACAATTCACCCGGGGTACTATTCATGATAAAAATTAATTCATTTTCGGTCCAAATTATTTTTGGTACAATATTATTCTTGAATTTTACTCCACAAAGCAGTATCATGTTGACAATTTGGACTTTATTGAATTCTGGATAAATTAAATTATAAATCTTTAAAAATTTATCCTTTGCTTTCATTTAATTGAATTCTTATATCATTATCATCATCCTCATGCTTATATTATGTTGAAAGTCATCTTTGGCCCGTAGTGCATAGATGGACTTGGTATGATTATGACCAGGGATTATTCAGTATAATCATGACCGTAATATTATAAATGATGTGGTAAAAATCCTCATTGTCCCGTAGTGCATTGATGGACAGTTATTGGCATGATCATGACCATTGGTGAAAACACGAATATCCTTGGCCCGTAGTGCATGGATAATTTGTGGTTGTGATACTAATGAATATCCTTGGCCGTAGTGCAGGGGCAATTCGATGATGTGGATTATTTATTAAGCTGAGTCTTAGCGATAAAGTTGATGAAAAACTTTTTAAATCATAGAAGATAGTAGATTTTATGCTCTACTTGACTCTTCTAAGGGATTGATTGTTCCGCTGCAGTTAAACTTGTTGTCTATTATATTCTATCAGTTTAACATTGTTGAAGGCTAACGATAACTTATTCTGCATTATTTTAGTCATAATTTATTTACTGGGCTAGTTGAGCTCACCCTTTGCTTTCATTGTTCTCTTCAGGAAATGAGAATATAGTTGGGACTAGTAGGGGAACGGAGTGACGGTCCAGATGATAGCATTAGTAGTCTTCACTATTCTGTTAAATAGTGTGATAATAAATGTAATGAGAACTCCATTATGTGTGGATATTGTCTAGATGACAATATTCGTTTTAAAACTCTCAGATTATGTTTTGTCGTATTTTACACGAAAGTTGTATATTTAAGTTGTATTTAAATTTTGTACCATGTATTTGATGACTCAAAATGGGTGATGTATACCTATTTTGGGGGCATCACGGTTGGTATCAAAGCTTAGGGATATGATCCCTGGCTGAGATGTGAGACTAGAACTAGGAGGGGAGAGACGGGTAATTCTTTAGGTAGTATAACTTACCTAAGTTTACTTGTTATTTAATTGGTTGGTCAGAATATATGGATAATTTATTGCATGTCAATTAACCCTTATTTTGTGACAGTATTTGAAAATGACATCTGAGAATGTTAAGAATTTCAATAGAGCATAGGAGACTGTTGAGTCACCACAGATTAATAACCAGGATAATGTGCATCAGGAAGACAACAATCCTAATGCAAACAACAACACCGACTAAATGATGAATAATGGAATGTTCAGAGGCTTTCTGCAATTCATGAAACATCAGATAAGAGAGACTCCTGTTCAAAATGCAGGTGGAAACACTGGCAACTCTCGAATGGTCACTGCTAAGCAGTTCAAGGAGCTGGGACCACCGGAGTTTTTGGGAGAGCCAAAATCACTTAAGGCGGAGACGTGGTTAAAGCAAATCACCAAGATATTTGATGTATTGGGATGCTCCGGAGAGCAAAAGGTTCCCTTTGCCACCTTCATATTGCGAGGAGAGGCAGATCATTAGTGGGAATATGTAAAACGTATCCAGCCTGCCGCACTAAAGATGTCTTGGGAGAAGTTCCAAGAACTATTCAACGACAAGTACTTTCCCAAAAGTATTCGTCACATGAAGGAGGTAGAGTTCATCAAGTTGGAACAAAACAATATGGACTGAGTAGTGCAATACGGCTAAGTTTCTTTGAGTTATCCGGCCATCGTCCCATTTGGTTGATAATGAGGAAAGAATGACGCGGATATTTCTAAGAGATTTGAAACCCAAGATACGTCAATACCTCATTTCTACAAACTTTGTTTATATTCAAATGTTTTAAATAGGGCTCAGCTGTTGGAACGTGATAATGAGTTAACTCAACCAAGAGAGAGCAGCCGGCAAAATGATAATACCATTGGTAGCAGTCATCGAAGTGGTGACAACAAGCGTGGAGGGAATTAACATACCAGAAATGGTAACCAATTCGGTGGTAATCATGGCCAAGAAAATAAGAGTGGATATTTTAAGAAGAGGAGATTCAACAATTATGGAAAGACGTCAGCACCAGCACCCGTTGTTAAGGATGGAGAACGACCACCTATCATATGCTTCAAATGCGGAGGGGAGGGATACATCAGTCCAAACTGCGCAATGCAGTCCAAAGTGTGTTACAATTATGGAAGAGAAGGTCACCTAGCCCGATTTTATCGTGCAGCGAAGATAAGTCCAACTAGGATGGAGGCACCAAAGGCTGTCCCAGAAAAGTCAAAACCAGTAGTTCAAGGGAGAGCGTTTGTCGTGACCTTCCAGAAAGCAAGGAACCCGAACGAGGTTATCACGGGTAAGTTGTCAGACCCCAAATTTTATGAATAAAGATTTAAATTTCTCAAAATATTTTTTTGAATATTATGGTGTGGATTTGATATAATGTTATAGTTGTGGGTAATATTTATAAATTTTGCAAAGTAAGCAAGGTGTTATAAAATATTCGTTTGGTCGGGGAATATTCTTTTTATCGGGAATATCCGTACGACGGCACAATCATTGGTGGACCCCACAACGAAAGTATTGTCGTAGTAAGAAAATGACATAATTATCTCTTTATAAAAATAACAGTGAAAGTGTTACCGTTAAAACTGTTGAACTACCCGGTAGTAAAAGTACAAGATGTCTGGCGTGGTTGCATAAGAGCACACTGCGGTATTGATTATTGATGCTTATGTGAGATGTCACTCAGTTATACTCAATTATTGCTACAGTAATTGTTGCGTCATATCTCTCTTATTATTGATTCAATTATTATCACAGTATCATCTGCATAATATGTTATATTATTAAATCAATAATTGAGACGACTAAGTTATTCATATTATTATTTGCAATATTGACAATGTCTAGAAGTTCTGTCAAGGAGAGGTTAGATAATCTAATTACGCGCCAATAGGGAGAAATCCTTATCAGAAAGCCCCCTCTTTCCTAGGAATGACCTGGTTGTAAAATATTGAGAGTTATCATACTAATGATGAATAAGTTCGTGTTGATTAAAGATGAAATTGATAGTTCTATTGTGTTGGGATTATTAGTGTTAGTGGAAATCGACATCTATTTCGATAATAATGGATGTCTGGAGGTTATATTGACCAATCGGGTAATTAACCGGATAAATGAACAATTAATTGCTATTAATTCACATGTTTATAACTATGTGTTCACATGTGTGTACTATTGATTCACATGATTTACTATTAGGGGAATTGGTGCAAGATTGATAATACTTGCATGACTAAATTAAAAATGGAGGTATAGATGAAGGTACTATACTATAATTATTTTTTTCACATGTTTAGAACTATTGAATCACATGATTTACTATTGATTCTTATTATTTACTATTAGGGGAGGTGGTGCAAGTTTGATAATACTTGCAGGACTAAATTAAAAATGAAGAAAAAGGGGAAGGTATTATATTGTAATATTTCAAGCCCCAAAATGTGTAATTATCAAAACTATATTTCCTATAAATAGAAGCTCATTCCTTCATTATTTTTCACCAATTCACTAAAGTTATAGAGCAATTATTATAGAGAGAAATTATAGAGAGAAAGGAGAAGAGAAGTCTGCTACCTCACTATTCCAGTTTTCTTCTAAGGTAAGGGGTATTATTTCTTTCGTATTCATGAAGAGAGTTATTTTCTTTCAATACTCGTAAGAGCTATTATTCCATTCTTTATTATTACATTGGAATAACACATGTCTGCATGCATTACTACGACGCTGGTGAATTCTACATTATTCCATTCTTTATTATTTTGTTGGAATAACCTATCATGCGAGACTACATACGCTTGGGTGAATTCTTCTATTATTCCATTCTTTATTATTCTATTGGAATAACCTGTCTGTGCGGACTCACACACCTATTGAATGACCCTTCGTATTCATTCTTTATTAAATTATGGAAATGATCTGTCTACGTGGATTACCGCATGGCGGGTGAAAATCCATTTGCAGTTTCATATATTCTATTATACTCGTATGAGATATCATTTCTTTTGTACTCGTCATGGAATGTCATTTTCTTTAGTATTTTTCTTTTACGAGTTACTATTCATGGGTTACTATTTACCAAATTACTATTCACTATAGTATTGTTCACTCGGGTATTCGGGACACTTTTCGTGCCAGAATACTATTCACGGGTTACTATTCACTCTAGTATTATTCACTCAGGTATTTGGGACACTTTTTGTGTCGGGGTACTATTCATTCACGGGTACTATTCGATGTATTATTCACGGGTAAGTCTTGTTCAATAGAAAAATATATTTCTTTTCGGTCCAAATCATTTTTGGGTACAATATTATTCTTGAATTTTACTCCACAAAGTAGTATCATGTTGACAAATTGGACGTTATTGATTCCTAGATAAATTTAATTATAAATCTTTAAAATTTATCCTTGAACTTGTTTTATTGAATTATTATGTCATTGTCATCATCCTCATATTTATATTGTGATGAAAGTCATCTTTGGCTTACGTGCATAGATGGACTTGGTATGATTATGACCAGGGATTATTCGGTATAATCATGACCGTAATGTAACGAATGATGTGGTAAAAGTCCTCATTGGCCTGTAGTGCATTGATGGACAGTTGCTGGTATGATTATGACCAGGGATTATTCGGTATAATCATGACCATTGATGATTACATGAATATCCTTGGCCCTGGTGCAGGGATGATTCGATGATGTGGTTTATTTATAAAGCTGAGTCTCAGCGATAAAGTTGATGAAAACCTTTTTAAATCATAGAAGATAGTAGATTTTATGTTCTACTTGACTCTTCTAATGGATTGCTAATTTCGCTGCAGTTGTTGATCTAAAACTTGTTGTCTATTATATTCTATCAGTTGTTATACTGTTGAAGGCTAAGGATAATTTATACTGCATTATCTTATGTGACGCCCCCAAAATAGGTATACATCACCTATTCTGAGTTGCCAAATACATGGTATATAATAAAAATATAATCTTAATTATACAACTGTCGTGTAAAATACGACAAAACAAATGCTGTAAGTTTTAATACAAATATTGTCATCTAGATAATATCCACACTCAATGGAGTCCTCATTACATTTATTGTCACACTATTTAACAGAATAGTGAGGACTACTAATACTATCATCTGGACCATCACTCCGTTCCCCGACTCGTCCCAGCTATATTCTCATTTCCTGAAGAGAACAGTGAAAGAAAGGGTGAGCTCAACTAGCCCAATAAGAAATATTATGACTAAGATAATGCAGAATAAATTATCATTAGCCTTCAACAATGTTAAACTGATAAAATACAATAGACATCAAGTTTAACTGAGGTGGAACAAGCAATCCATTAAAAGAGTCAAGTAGAGAATAAAATCTACTATCTTTTATTATTTAAAAGGTTTTTCATCACTTTTATCGCTGAGACTCAGCTTAATAAATAATCCACATCATCGAATCACCCCTATACTACGGCCAAGGATATTCTTTAGTATCACGACCACAAATTATACATGCACTACGGGCCAAGGACATTCGTGTATTCATTAATGGTCATGGTCATGCCAACAACTGTCCATCAATGTATTACGGCCAATAAGGACTTTTACCACATCATTTGTAACATTACGGTCATGATTATACCGAATAATCCCTGGTCATAATCATACCAAGTCCATCTATGCACTACAGGCCACAGATGACTTTCAACATAATATAGACATGATGATAATGACAATGATATAAGAATTCAATAAAACAAGTTCAAGAATTAATTTATCCAGGAACCAATAACGTCCAAATTGTCAACATGATACTTCTTTGTAGAGTAAAATTCAAGAATGCTCAGAAGAATATTTCAATGAAAAGATACTGGATGAAGCGCAAATATCAAGGATATTACACTAATTTCATGGAGTATAGAAGTCAAAACTTTAACCAACTAAGTATAATAAAGAATATATAAAACTGCAAATGGATTTTTGTCCGCCATGCGATAATCCACTTAGACAGATCATTTTAATAAGGAAGGAATACAAAGGATCATTCACCATGCATGTGATATTTCACATAGACAAGTTATTCCAACAGAATAATAAAGAATGGAATAACAGAACAAATCACCATGCATGTGATAGATCGCATGCAAGCAGTACCCAATGTAATAATAAATAATGGAACGGTGTCATGCGTAACGCATGCATGTGATATTCCAATGAGAATAATAAAGAATGGAACCAGTGCATGGCGTAAAGCTTGCAGACGTGATATTCTAATAGAATAATAAATAATAGAACCAGGTCCGGCGTAAACGCACAGACAGGTTATTCCAACATAATAATGAAGAACGAAATAATAGAAGAATTTCACCATGTATGCGGTACTTCGCATAGACAGGTTATTCCAACATAATAACAAAGAATGGAATAACAGAAGAATTTCACCAAGTATAGGGTAGTCCGTGTATATAGGTTATTCCAACAGAATAATAAAGAATGGAATAGTAGAAGTTCTCTTCATGAATACAAAAGAAATAATACCCCTTACCTTAGAAAGAAGAGTATTGGATATAGAAGTAGTGAAGCAGCAGAACACTTTTCTTCTTTCTCTCTATAGTTTATCTCTCTAGAGTTTAAGTGAATTCGTAAGAAATAATGAAGGAATGAGCTTCTATTTATAGAAGAATGGACTGCATAGTAACTAATTCATGAACGACACAGATTAATTTACTTTAAATGGACGGTCCAGATTAATTTACTTTAAATGGACGGTCCAGATTTAAAACAGTATTCTGTTTTATATAAAAAGATTTTACTATGCAAAACACTATGCAGGCACTATACAACACTATGCATAATAAAATATAATATATTCTAATTATTGTCTAATAAAACAAATAACTTTATAAAAGTATTCTGTTTTATATAAAAAGTATTGCTATGCAAAATACTATGCATAATAGAATATTATATATTCTATTTATAGTCTAATAAAACGAATAACTTTATAAAAGTATTCTATTTTATATAAAAAGTTTTTCTATTTTATTACATTAATAATACTAATAAAACAAAACTGAGTGACTTATCACGTAAGCATCAATAATCAATACCGTGTGCTACTATACAACCACGCATATTATTGTACTTTTAACACCGGGTGTTTCAACAGTTAACGGTAAAACTTCCGCCGTTATTTTCATAAAAATATTTTTGTCATTTTCTCAATCCAAAAATAATTCCGTTGTTGGGTCCACCAATGATTGTGTCATTCTAGGAATATTCCCTGTTAAAACGAATATTTCCCGACCAATCGAATATTATATAACAACTTGCGTACTTTGTAAAATTTATAAATATTACCCACAACTATAACATTATATCAAATTCATTCCATAATATTCAAAAATGATATTTATAGAAAATTTATTTTTATTCCCAAAAAGTTGGGGTCTTAAATCTTAGTCATAATATTTCTTACTGGGCTAGTTGAGCTCACCCTTTCTTTCACTGTTCTCTTCAGGAAATGAGAATATAGGTGGGACTGGTCGGGGAATGAATTGACGGTCCAGATGTTTGAGTGGACATTACAGTGCACGAGTGCATATACTTCGAGACGACGTGAACTTCATGGGACCCGGGCAGTTTTGGGACAACTTGAGGGACACCATGACCATCGATTCTATAAATATAGAGCTTAGGGTCAGCCATTTGAAAAAAAGAAAAGGTGAGGAAGCCCTGTCCAATTTGCTCTGTACACACCCCATATTGAGTGTTTCTTCATTTTAAACACATGTTAGCTCATATATAGCTATATTTTTACTCGGCGGGAGCTGAGTGTTCATCTATATAGAGTCATAGAAGCCTGTATTGGCAGCCCACTATAAGCCTTCTAACACTCTATAAAGCTTTTCTTTTCATATTGGCACACACTATTATACACATTGAGAGTCGTGTTGTGTGTGTATGCCCGAACTTCGATCCGTGGCTTTCATTTCTATATATATATATATATATATATATATATATATATATATATATATATATATATATATATATATGTATATATTTTTATATGGACTAACATTATCGAGTTATGCCTCGATTGAGCCTGAACTTGATTGCGGAGCGTTTATTTACTTTCGTATATATATATATATATATATATATATATATATATATATATATATATATATATAATTGTTGTCGGACATATCCGATGAGCCTAGATTTACATCGGTGTGTTTCTGCCCGCTCTCTCTCTCTCTCTCTCTCTCTCTCTCTCTCTCTCTCTCTCTCTCTCTCTATATATATATATATATATATATATATATATATATATATATTTAAATCCTTTGAGTTTACTTCGAGGCGGTTGATCGCATTTATTGCTTTATTTACTTTTCTGATCCCCCATGGAGAATAATTCGTGGTGGCTGATCATGTATCAGTATATATATATATATATATATTTACAACTTTTATATATATACCGCCATCGCTTTTCATATAAACTGCGGTATCATGTGAGCCTAGGAATCATGTGATCTTACAAATTCAGAATAATGAATCTAGATTCGGTTCCCGTGATGGACATTTTTCAGGTTAGAAGCAAACTTGTATTTATTTTCTGATGTATTCGAATTTACTTGGATGGTCACATGCGTGAAGAGTTTGGCACTGCTATATATTGTTTTCTCGCAGATGCTTCGCATCTCAAAAATAAAAGCAAACAAACCAAACATTTAATAATTAAATGGAAATATCAAAGGCCTCAATTACTATTGAGCACAGGGTTTGAAAAACCTCTTTTTACAAAACAACATTGCTATATCTTGTTTAAAACTGAATTTTTCTATAAATTCAAACCCTATGTATATAGGTGTGAATGAGGCATAGCACTATTTCTAAATAATTGCACATTGATCCACACACACATACACACACACATTCATATAACAGTTTCTTAAAAAGTGGTGGTCACCGTGGCAACACGGATGTCGGGGGGAGCCTAACACCTTCCATCTGTATAATCAAGCCCCTGAACCCAAATGAATCTCGGTTTCACCGACCTGTTTAGCAGTGTCACATCACTAGGTCAATGTGCAAACCTTTTCAGTTGCGTTGGTGCAACCAATTAAATACACCAACTGAAAACTCTTAAAGTCAAATCGTCGACATTATAACATGTTGGACCTTTTTCACTTGTTTTTTCAAACAAATCTCACATTAACATGAGAACACCAAAGAACAAGTAACGAAAAAGAACACTTAAAAATCCCGACGTCGACAGGTGGCGACTCTGCTGGGGACTCCAGTAAGAGGGCTTAAGCCGCTATTACAAGCTTTTCAAAACTGTTATATGCTTGTGTGTGAATGTTGCATTTACATTTATGATGAATGTGTACGAATTCATTTTACTTACTGCACTATACTATATCTACCTGTGATATTAGTGCTTCGCACATGTCATCATTTTCATAAACGGTGAGACATGTTGTATGTGAATGTATGTTGTGTGGTTCCTCCATCAGGAGGCTATCCTTTCGGTGTTTTATTACTGGACTCATAGGGAGAATAATTCCAACGAGGCTCAGGAAAGGCACCACCCAGATTCGCTCCAGTTGAAAGATCGGATTAACTTCCCATCAAGTAGATTGCGATAATTGGGCTTGTTACCCGCTCAAAATCCAAAAAGGCCACAAGCCTACAGCCAATCATGTCTTCGTCTAACCAGTCTAATCCTGTTTCTCGTGAAGAATTTGACGGATTAAGTCAGCAAATCACAAATTTGGTTGTCTTCCTTAAAGAATTGCATCAATCCACTCAGGGTATAAAGATTCCTATACATCCAGAATCCTCTACACAAGGGGGGAACACAAGGTTTGGATAAAACAAATCCAGAACCTCAATTGGATACGACCAACAAAGACCCTGAAAACACCCATCTCAAAGGAGATCCAAACAATGGTGATATTAGGAAGAAAGTACTCCAAATGGAGGAAACTATCTGTGTTCTCAAAGGGATTGGAACACGTGAAAGTGTTTCATATGATGACCTTTGCATCTTTCCTGGTGTTCTAATATCCAGAGAAATAAAAAACCCCTAATTTTGAAAAATATGATGGATTAGGGGATCCTTATACACATTTAAAGGTGTTCATTGGAGAACTTGGATCTTACGCTGAAAATGAAAAGCTCAGAATGCAGCTATTTCAGAAGAGTCTGACTGGAGAAGCCCGTCATGGTATACCAGACTAAATAACTCAAAGATCCATAGCTGGGAAGAGCTAGCTCATGCCTTCCTCACTCGATACAGTTTTCAATCTCAGATGGCTCCTGACCAGTACCAAATTACCAAGGTCAAGAAACAGTCTAATGAGTCCTTCAGAGAGTATGCTTAAAGGTGGAGGCGCCTTGCTGCTCAAGTTATTCCTCCCATGATGGAGTCAGAAATGGTCATGACCTTTATAGACATACAAGAAGCTCCTTTCTATGAGCGTGTCTTAGCTGGTATTGGCAAACCATTTTCAGAAATGATCAAGCACGGAGAAATGGCTGAGATGGGATTGAAGTATGGTAAGATTCAAGACCTAGCCGCTCTTAAAGCAGTTGCTGAGAACATCCAGTCCGGATCTTATAGAAACAACCCCCGGAGGGTCCATAAGAAGAAAGAAGAGGATGTTTCCTTTATACTACAGGGTCAAAAAGGCAATCAGAACATGCCTATACAAAGGAGAAACTACTCCCCTTTTCAAGCACAATCTTCAAACCCTCCATTGCCTAAGGGCGGAGATGTAAAGCGCTCTCGGACGTTTACACCCTTAAGGGATTCGCTCGAGAACATTCTTGCTCTTCTGACTACTCAGAAGAAGATTACACATCTACTTCCACCAGCCAACCCTAATGGTAGGGGTTTTAATGCTACTCGGAAGTCTGCTTATCATTCCGGTGCACCTGGACATGATACTCAAGATTGTTGGGCCTTGAAGCACAAAATTCAAGATTTGATAGACAATGGTGAGATCGTGGTTACCAAACAAGATCAACCTCACATTCAAGACAACCCTCTTCCTCAACACAAAGAAGAAGAGGTCAACATGATTAATTGGAGCAATGGACAGAGTTCCAATGCCAATAGCGAGTCATCCCAGACCATCAAAGATGGTGTTAATAGTTGGGATCATGCTAAGTTCTAGTATGCAATGGAACGAAGGTTAAAAGATTTAGGAAAGCAAGTTGAACAATTGGCAGAACTGGTGGTTTACCAACATCAAACCACACACCAGTTAATCCGACAGGAGCATGCGTATCTCCTTCCTCTTGTTAAAAATGCTCCATCCTCACCCTCAGAAAGCGAATCTATGGAGGATAAGGTTGCGAAGAGAGCAAATGCAAAAGTCCGTCGGGATTTTGCCAATTAGAGGGAATTTACCTATCTGGGCCAATCTATGGAGGAAATATTTTAAATGTTGATCAAAGAAGGAAGAATTACATCCCTTCTACCTCTAATCAATCCCCGGGCGGGACGGTATAACTCTGATGGAGTCTGTCAATATCATTCACATTCTCGATCCACAAGATGGAAGAATCTTTGGGCACTCCGCCATCTTATTCGTAATCTTATTGATAGCGGTGTCCTCGCAACTAATGATGATGACGACAATCTTTGTGCTGACTCGAGAGTGGGAATATAGGTCTTACCAAATGGAAGGGATTAGTACCAGTTATATCCGAAGTGGATGAAGAGACTGTCAAAGCATTCCCCATACAAGCAATTTAACTCAAAGGCGTTGACAATCCTTTGAAAGTGGCCGCACCAGAGCCAATTTCTTTACCCTGCAGACCACAATATCTTGTTGTCAGCTTACACAAAGTTCCATGGAATTATGGAGAAGCTGAAGGATCTACGTCTCACATCACTATTACAGTGTCGAAGGAAAATCCATTGTATCTTCCTCAACGGGTTATAAAGCCTACTTGTAAAGCAAAGGGGAAGATTCCCCTGGAGAAGATTGAAAAATTCCTCCGCACTATGGGCCATAATGAAGCCAAGGTGGTTCTAAGCTTAAGAGAAGCTCCACATCAGATATCAATACTAGACTTGGTTTTCTCTTTCGAGGAGCATCGGAAGATTTTATTGAAGGTTTTGGAAGAAGCCTACTTGCCAAAATCAGTGGATGTGGAAAAATTTCAACATATGGTTGATCACATTTTCAACAACAATGTGATATCCTTCAATGATGACGACATACCGCTTGAAGGGACCGATCATTGCAAGCCATTGCACATCACAGTTTTGTCTTCTGGGTATATGCTAGCTAGAGTTTTGATAGATGGAGGTTCATCTCTAAATATCTGTCCTTATGCCACCTTGGTGAAGATGAATGTCAATCTCAAGCGGATTCAGAGCAGCCATATGGTTATCAAAGCTTTTGATGGATCCCGGCGAAATTTAGTCGGAAAGATTGAGCTGTCAATTGAGATTGATCCAAATACATTCAATGTATCCTTCCACGTTCTCAAGATAGAGTCAGGATACAACCTGCTATTGGGGTGACCATGGATACACGTGGCTGGAGCCGTTCCCTCCACACTGCATCAATAACTCAAATACATTGTCAACAACAGTCTAGTCACTGTCAACGCTGAGCCAGAATATCATGAACAAGGAACTCTACCAATCATCATCTTCAATTTAGAAGTTGAGCCAGCCAGTTTTCATACTTTGGAAGTGAGTAACACGCAGTACCATCCTATTGGAGCGCCACTTCTCGTACCCAACATTTCTACTGAAGTTATGTCGGCCACTCAAGAAATGATGTCATTGGGTCATCAGCCTGGACAAGGGCTTGGTAAAAATCAGCAGGGTACTAAGCACCCTATTCAAATGTCCAGTCAAATTGGGTCATCCGGACTAGGCTATGCTGCCAATTCCAATCATCGGAATCCTTATAAGCATAAGCCAATTATTCAACCTTCTGCTGAGCGGCGATCTTCTATACCTTTACCTCATGAGTTGATACAGTCTCCAATAAAGGTGCCAACCCATGTTGTGCCCATGTTGTTTCCTAAACCAGTGCCAATCAAAGCAAACGAGGTGCTGATTCTTGATCCCAAAATGGAAGAGAAGGAACGAAAACGTAAACATGACATCACCTTGATGATGACAGGCATACGCGTCATTGTTCATGATGAACATACAAACAGATATACCCCAGACGATGATTTCCCAGATGTCATGGTTATCATTCGGGAGAAGGGAGATGATGACGATCCTTCCGTCACTGCAGTCCTTCAGGACTTTGCCCTCAACAATTGGAGTAGCACTCCATGCATTGTTCGACGAGGGTAAACTGGGCAGAAAATCCCTCTGCCCTGTAGATAACTTTAATTGCTTGCTTTTCTTTACAGTACTAGCAGTTATTTTATCAAGTACATGCTAACACTTTTGTATGTTCAAACAGTTGCATATATTAAGTGAAAGCATCTTTTTTTTCAGGACTCTGAATTTAGATGTACATGTACTTACTAATGAGGTGCCTTCTCTCAACAAGGGCTGTAACTATGATGCAAAGTTAGACTCAGACTTGATGGAAATACAAGAGGATATTGAGATACCTCAGGAGATCAAGGAATGGGTCGCAGACAAACCTAAACCCAACCTTGACCAAACCACTTCTTTTAATCTTGGAACCTTAGAAAACCCTAAGCTAATCCAAATTGGTTCAGACCTCACCCCAAACCAGCGGAATGACATGGTTGCACTATTAACCCAATTCCAGGATGTGTTTGCATGGTCTCATGAAGACATGGTGGGTTTGTCCACTGACATTGTTCTTCATCGCCTTCCCATTAAAGAGGGATTCAAGCCAGTTAGACAAAAGCTCAAGCGATTGAAACCTGAATGGAGTTTAAAGGTTAAAGAAGAAATTGTGAAACAATTTCATGTTGGCTTTATCATGGTGTCTACATATCCGGAGTGGATATCTAACAATTTTCTCGTGCCTAAACCAGGAGGAAAGGTGCGAGTTTGCGTGGATTACCGGGATTTGAAAAAAGCTTGTCTTAAAGATAGCTTTCCCATGTCTTTTATCCACATTCTTATTAACAATACTGCTCAATACGGCATGTACTCCTTCGCAGATTGCTTTGCGGGGTACCATCAAATTTTGGTCCTTGAGGAAGACCGTGAGTAAACTGCTTTCATCACGCCTTGGGGGACTTTTTCTTACAGACGGTTGTCATTCGGCCTCATCAATGCCGGGGCGACCTATCAGCGAGCTATGATGGCTCTTTTCCACGATTTAATGCACAAGGAGATAGAGATCTACGTGGATGACATCATTGTCAAATCCCAGAAGGAGAAAGACCACTTAGACCATCTCAGAAAACTGTTCAACAGGTTGCGTAAGTACAACTTAAAGTTGAATCCAGCCAAGTGCGCCTTTGGCGTCAAGTCTGGCTAGTTGCTAGGTTTCCTAGTCAGCCACAAAGAGATTGAACTGGATCCTACCAAAATCCAGGCCATCAAGGAAATGCCTATTCCTCAGACAGAGAAGGAAATACGGGGATTTTTGGGAAGAATCAACTTCATTAGCAGGTTCATTTCTCAACTCACAAAGAACTCCGTGAGCCCATCTTCAAGCTATTAAGGAAGAACTCCTCCATGAAATGGAATGATGAGTGTCAGAAAGCCTTCCTTACTATTAAAGAGCAGCTGGTTAATGCTCCTGTTTTGGTACCACCCAGGGATGATGTTCCCCTATTCATGTACCTGTCCATTAATGACAATGCCATGGGTTGTATGCTGGGGCAAAAAGATGATAGAGGCCAGGAACGAGCTATCTATTACCTCAGCAAAAGATTCAACATCAGTGAACACAAGTACACTCTGATTGAGAAAACTTGTTGTGCTTTAGCAAGGGCCTCTATGAGGTTACAGCATTACCTTTATGGTCACACAACCCATCTCATATCCCGCATGGATCCTCTTAAGTATGTGTTCAGTAAGCCCATAATGAATTATCAACTGTCTAGATGGCAGTTGATCCTACAACAATTTGACATCGTCTACGTGATAGAAAAGTCTGTCAAAGGTCAAGGAATTACGGATCAACAGGCCGCAGCACCTGCAGAGGATTACAAACGCTTAGAAACTTACTTCCCTGACGAAGGAGTAATGACAGTTCAGCAACACCATCAGTACGATGCATCCCACACATGGAAGATGTATTTTGATGGAGCTGTTAACGCAGAAGGTTTTGGAGCTGGAGCAGTTCTAGTATGCGGTACGGGGGAGCAGTATCTCGTCGCCATCAAATTGTAGTTTGTCAGCACCAACAACCACGGTGAGTATGAAGGCAGTATCGTGGGGCTAAAACTTGCGATTCAATGGGCATCAAAGTGTTAACTGTCTTTGGGTATTACGAATTGGTAATCGACAATCCATGTGAGTCTATCAAACCAAAGAATTACATTTGTTGCCTTACCATCGGCAAGTTTTACATATGGCTTTGGAGTTCGAAGAAATCTCCTTTCTACACATTCCTCGTAATGGGAATTATTTTGCGGATGCATTAGCAACGTTGGCCTCCTTGATTCACATACCGAACAAGGAAAACATGCCAAACATCACGTTTGCACTGCAAAAAGCCCCAGCTTATGGGAACTATATTGGAGAAGTATCTGATGAGCTACCTCCCATGCACAACCCTTGGTATCAACACATCAAGGAGTATCTGCGAGATGGATCTACACCCGCTGAGGTGAGCCTAACTGAGAAGAGGCGGATTCATCAAATTGCTATGAAATTCTACCTGAGCGGAGATGCACTCTATAAAAGAGATGCAGGATTAGGTCTCCTTAGATGTCTGGATAAAGACCAAGCTCAGAGACTCATGGATGAGATCTATGGTGGAGTATGTGGCCCACACATAAGCGGACCCTTACTTGTCAAAAAGATTCTCAGAACAGGGCATTATTGGCTTACACTCAAAGCTAACTGTGATGATCACGTCAAGAGGTGTTATCAATGCCAGATTCATGGAAATTCCATCCACGCCCCTCCAAGGGAACTCAACAATATGAGTTCACCATTGCCTTTTTTCAATGTGGGGAATGGACGTGATCGGGCCCATCGAGCCCTAAGCCAGTAATGGACATCGATTTATATTCACCATGATCGACTACTTCACCAAATGGGTAGAAGCAGCCTCCTTCCCCGAGGTTACTAAAGAAGTTATCATTGCTTTCATTAGAAACAATGTCATTTGTCGATATGGACAACCAGAGGTCATTATGTCAGACAATGCTAAGAACCTCAACAACAAAATTATGGAGGAGTTATGCAAAAAACTCCACATCAAGCACCTCAACTCCGTCATCTACCGTCCAAAGATGAATGGTGCTGTTGAAGCGGCTAATAAAAACATCAAAAAGATCATGCAGAAAATGTCCACGAATCACAAAGGATGGCCTGATCTCTTGCCTCTGACTTTATTAGCCTACAAAGCTTCAATGCGTACTTCCACTGGGGCAACCCCCTACTCCCTAATCTATGGGATGGAAGCAGTGCTCCCCATAGAGGTGGAAATGGAATCCCTCAGAGTATTGATGGATGCTTAGTTGAATGAGGACCAATGGGTACAAGATAGGTATCACCAATTGTCTCTAATAGATGAAAGGCCAACCGCGGCTATCTTCCATGGTCAATTATATCAGCAGAGGATCACACGATCCTACAACAGAAAAGTCCGACTACGACAGTTTAAACAACATGACTTGGCTTTAAAGAAGATCATTGATAACCAAGATCAGTCTAAAGGAAAATTCGCTCCTAACCTGGGAAGGCCCATTTCATATCGAGGAGGTATTGACGGAGGTGCTCTCTCAGCTGTGAAATGGATGGCGATGAATTTCCACAGCTTTTCAACTCAGACACTGTGAAACGGTACTATGTCTAAAGTTACCATCAAACAATCATCCTGGGTTTTGGTTCGTCAAATCACCAGTCATTCCGGTTTCTAACCCTTCCTATATACTTTTCTGCCCCTCAGGGAAACATACACTTCAAGCCAGCAACCTGGCTTCACCTCAGTTCAAACATTTCACACAATTTTGGTTATCCTGAAAACGGGATTTAACCTCTCTTTTCACACCTGCAGTTTGTCCTGAACTTAGGATCAAACTTTCTTCCCCGCAATCTATCTTACACATGGGATTAGCATCTCTTCCCCACAGCTTAATCTGTACATGGGATCAAGATTTCTTCCCCGCA
The DNA here is from genome assembly GCA_020205615.1 of Panax quinquefolius. Lineage (NCBI taxonomy): Eukaryota > Viridiplantae > Streptophyta > Magnoliopsida > Apiales > Araliaceae > Panax > Panax quinquefolius. The sequence continues at coordinate 38,000,780 of CM035157.1, read as the reverse complement.
GATTACCCTGCACATGGGACCCCCACTTTTCAGTCATCATTCGTCCTGAGGGGCGAACTACGTCGACCTGATCTCCCCGATACATGGGAGTACGTAGGCAACCATATTCTATATGGCCCGGTCGCAATAAACAGAAAACAACAAAAAACATTTTTACCCTTCCTCTACAAAAACAAAAACCACAAAAAAATACTTCTACACCCTTCTGCCTTTCACATTCAGCGTTGAACCTCTTACACCAGGTTTGAACTACGCAGACTTGATCTCCTCTTCAATAGGAGTACGTAGGCAGCCATTCATGGTTCATTCTAACCCCTACCAGAACCAAAAATATTTGTCACACGGTACTGGGATCAACTATCAATCCACCACATTTCATCGGTTTCAGATCAAAGGGATGTAATTAACCAACTTCTTCTCGTGAATAGAAGATTCGGTGACCATCTAAGCTACGATCATGCCTCGAAGAGCAATACCAATCCATAAGAGATGGAATTAACTAGGCTTCTCATGAATAGAAGTGTTGGCGACCATCTGTGGTGCGGTCAATCTCAGAGAGGAAAAGCCACCTTCCTCTCTACTTTTCCATACAAATACCAGTCCCAAGACACCAAAGATTGTAGGGATATACAGAAATCAATGATCCATTTTGAGAGATCCTATGACATCTCAATGTCCGCCTATCAAGGATAAGCCCAGAATGCATCAAGATCACAAGGCCCTGAAGAAACAGGCAAATATCAAGCAAGTATCGAGGTACAACTAAAGGGAAGTGAATCAAAATATATTTCCCTACCATACATAATACTGTTTGATATATACATATGTGATGTACATGACAAAATGGCTAAGCTAGTCTGTGCAGGAAAATACAAAGCTATCTATGGATCAGATCTAATATAGCATCCCTCTCTGAAGAAGGAGGTAAAGCTGCAAGCTCCTGCTCAATGGTATCTACACGAGCTAGCAAATCAGAGCCTAACTACATGGTGATATAATGTCCATCAATGTAGGCACTCATGTCAGAAAAAGTGACAGCCATCTGGGATCTCACTGAAGTACTGTCTGCAATGGCCACATCCCTAGCAGATAAGGCGGCATCCCGCTCCACAATCAAGGCATCCCTGGCCGATCTAGCCTCATCCCTCTCCAACAGAGTGGCGTCTCTCCCATTAAGAGCTGTCAACATCGCGGCCCTAGCCTGATCTCTCTCATAGGTCATCAGATGTAAGCTCTGCTCCAAATGTGTCTTTGAATACTAAGTGTGATTACTTTTCGGGGTGGGAGAATCCATCACAAACGCTGGCAACCCAGCAGTCAAATCCTCCTCGATGGGAATATCATCTTCCTCTACAGGCTCTTCTTCGTTGTAATCAATATCCTGCACTGTGGATACTACCATAGTCGATGCAGTCTCTATCTCCATCTATGAGGAATACTCTGCAGAATAACCTGGATGACTAATAGAAAACTCAGCCAACTCTCGCTGATCCCAACAGGCAAACAACCTGGATCTATCCTCTGCTGATAGACGGTGTGAAGAAAAGCGCTGACTCTCTGCCCCCTCAAATGGGTGAAAATCCTAAAACCGGTCAAACTGACACATCACGGCCAGTAGGTGGTAGGTGGTCATCCCTCTCAAACCAGCTAGAGGTAGATAATCCATGTCCGGAGCATGAGTAATGAAGCTATAGGGTGAACTAAGCCCTGAACACGGCAATATAGCGAACGATTCTCCAATCCCTGCTAGAAAAACTGACCAAGACGCAGTATTTGTGCACTCCGCAGGCTGAAAGGAGTATGACATGGCTATATCATGGGTGAAGCAATACCCTTGCTGTCTGAATGTGCCCATCGGTCTCAAGTGTGACATAAACCACACGTCTGACATAAGATGACCTCGAAGCTACTGTGAACACTCCTGCTTGGGATCGGTCAGCGAAGATGTACACGACCTCGAGAGTCTGCGATGATCACTTCCAGAAATGGTATGACCCTCCCTGAGAGCTCTCACTACCAAAATGATGTCGATATCAAGCTCATCCATATATCGTGGCATGTAGACATATGATAATACGCACAGCAATAATACATCCACTCTGGCTGAACGCCAATGGTCCTTCTGTGTGGTGAAATCCCCGGAATACCGTACATAACTATCCTCAGAGTCGAATTTGTCAAACAAAAAACACTGGGATATCACGTGGTCGGATGTAATCTTGTCCTGTACCACCCTACGTCTCAATCCGGTGAGAGTCATGAACTGTCTACTCATGTCTCCGATCGCCATGTGCACGCAAGTTCTATCCAGCGGCAGCATCGTTAACCGTGCATACTCCTCTAAAGTAGGAGTCAACTCCTGGGTCCCAAATCAGAAAACCTGCCTCTCCGATACCCAGTGCTCCAGCATACCCTCCACGAATCTTGTGGGAACCTGAAACATCAACAAGGTCATAGTGTGCTGCAGCAAATCATCTACAGTCACCCTGTCTGGTGGTGACATGTTATCATACCATGAACGCATACCAGATGCCACCAAAAATGGTGGGGTATGATCAATACGGCTAACTGTCGAAGAAGACATATGTACGGGCCGTGTCATAAGACCATCCAGGGGTGAATGTTGAACATCTCTGGACATACATACATATGCATAACATAATAACATGCATGATACAATAGATGGCAATACGATATAGGGAATGGAAAACTGTACATACATTCCTAAGTATATCATCATCTAATACATCTCTGTACAGCTAAAATACAGGTAAATGGGGCGAAGCTACCCAATGTCTAACAAAGGCCTATCAAAAGAGATAGCAAGAAATACACATCAGAAGAAGTCAATGGTGTCGATGTTTACATCACCGATCCTGTCCACCTGATGTAACTCCTCCGAGTCCTTTGGATCTCTATCTACTGTGGATGTCGAGGGCCTATCTGAGGAGGATCTGCACCGACAAAACCATATGGGTCACCTGAAGGGCCAGTGCTAGAGCTGGAAGGATCAAAAGTATCTACATCTGCAGGATCTCTACCCAAATCCCGGTTTGGTAATCTAATTCTTGGCTTGAAGTGAGAAATCCTTATTGAAAGCCCCTCTTTCGGGAGGAGCGCACGGTTGTCGATATTGTGATTCTGTAATATTATTTGTGAATAATTAATTATTAATTTATATGATGAGGAAAATATTAATTTTATGTGGATATAGATGGAGAAAATTTTTAATGTGACAATTGTTGAAAATTAATATTTTATCTTTTTCTGATAAAATAATTCATTTAAATATATTATTTTAATAATATAATAATGGTGATATTTTTACAATGAATGTGGGATATATGAGTATATGAGGAGGAAGAGTATTTTTGTGGCATTAAATGATTAACACATGTTTTGTGTGTCGGTAGACTTCATTTCTTGACTAAAATTTGATTATAGCTTGTAAAATCGCCCGTTTGTGGATTTTGGTCAATTTCTGTTTGGAATTTGGAAAAACATTCTTCTGTAAAGTTGTAGAGAATGAAATTTCCTATGGAAAGGACATGTGCTTCAAATTTTTCTGACAAAAGGGCTATTTATTGTGAATTATTGAAGTTCCGAAGTTCCGAAATAATTGATTTTTGGAAGTTTTTATTATTTTTTTAAAGAAAAACGTTTTTTACATTTTGTGGCCTCATTAAACATGTGATAAGTTGCTGAATTCAGATGTCTAGAGGTGGGCTAAGGAAAATTATATAAATATATTATTATTTTATTAAATTTTCTGCTTTGGTGTTCTAAGCATTTTCCTATAAATAGGGTGCTTAGGTTAGAATTGAAAATCACACCAGAAACTGAAGTTTTCTCTCTATTTCTCTCTCGATATATTGAGCATATTCTTGTGAGTATTTTGATAACTTGAGTGTTGCTATACAGTGCAAGTTTCCTTCAGCACTATATCTAGTATTCCCGTCAGGAGTACCGTCTTTTCGAGGTAAGGGATATTATTTTTTTTAAAATGATATTATTTCTTTCAATATCATTATACCGGAATATTGGTAAGATTTTTCTTGTGAAATTCCGATCTTTTTATGTCAGAGTTACTATTCACGAGTTACTATTCACGAGTACTATTCACGAAGCATAATAATTTTTCTTGTGAAATTCTTGTCTTTTAGTGTCGGGGTTACTGTTCACGTATACGGCACTATTCACATATACGGCACTATTCATGAATACGGCACTATTCACAGAAAAATTAAATTTTCATTTTTGTCCAAGATATCTATTATGGATACTAGCTTTGATTGTATCCATGTTTTGATCATTCTTGAATTTTACTTCACTATGATTATTTATGAAGTATTTTTGAACTCGGTTTGGTTAAAGTACGAAACCTTAATATTTGTTCTTTTATTTCACTGAATTCGTTTTCTGTAAAATATTTTTCATCATCCTCAGTCCTAAATGATGACATGTTGTTGAATATCTTTGGCCTGTAATGCAAAGATGGTTGATTTTATTATGAATATCTTTGGCCCGTAGTACAAAGATGTACAGGTGTTGAGATGAACATAACCGACTGATGAATATCTTTGGCCTGTAGTGCAAAGATGTACAGGTGTTGAGATAAATATGATTGATCGATGAATATCTTTGGGCACGTAGTGCAAAGATGAATATTTGATTCAAGATGAATATTGATTTATGTTACAGGGATAAAATATTGATGATGGACTTTTAAATTCATAGATGTTAGTAGATTTCATTCTCTACTTAACTCTTCTAATGAATTGTTATTTCTGCTGCGAATATTGATCTGAAACTTGTTGTCTGTTGTATTCTATCAGATTTTTCCCTGTTGAAGACTAACGATAATTTTTTGTACATTATCTTAGTCATAATATTCTTTATTGAGCTAGTTGAGCTCACCCTTTTCCTTTTTTTTCTATATTTCTTCTCAAGAGGCGAGAATATAGTGGGAACTAGTCGGGGTGTAGAGTAATGGTTCATGATAGTTGTTTTAGTAGTCCTCACTATTCTGTAAAATAGTGTATCAATAATTGTAATGAGGACTTTATTTAGGTATGGATATTGTCTAGAAGACAATATTTGTATTTAAACTCACAGTACATATGTTCTCGTATTTTGCACGACAAATGTATTAACAAAGTTGTAGTTGTTTCTGTACCATGTTTTTGACAACTCAAAATGGGTTGGATGGAATGGACCTATTTTGGGGGCGTCACATGTCCCTCCTCTTCGCATTTGTAGCATCTAACTGTCGGTCGTTCTCCTCCCCTAGAATTTGTTGCTAGTGCTGGTGCTGCTGCCAACGTCTTCCCGTCATCGTTAAATCTCCTCTTTCTAAAATTTCCACTTGACTCACCTCTCCTATTATCATGGCCACGATTACCAATTAAAGTGTTTGGCGCTTTGTCCATATTTTTCCTCCTCGGTTGGTTATCATCGCTCCGATCGGTATTTGTCATCCCAGTATTACCACGGTTGTGGTCTCTCGGTTGAGTATACTCATTATCTCGCTCTAATAATTGAGCCCTGTTGACAACATCTGAATACAAAGAAAATTTATGAGAGATAAGGTATTGACGAATCTCGGGTTTTAGACCTCTCAGAAACATACGCGTCATACGTTCCTCATTCTCTAGCAAATGAGGTGCAAACCTGGATAACTCCGCGAACTTCGCCTCGTACTGAGACACCGCCATGTTGTTCTGTTCCAGTCTAATAAACTCTACCTCCTTCATATGATGAATACTATCAGGAAAGCACTTGTCATTGAACAGTTTCTAATATCTTTCCCAAGACATGTTGAGTGCGGCTGGCTGGGTACACTTCACAGATTCCCACCAGTAATCCGCCTCACCACGGAACATAAAGGTGGCGAATGGAACCTTTTGTTTCTCCGTGCATCCCAAGACATCGAATATCTTGATAATTTGATTGACCCATGTTTTCGCCTTAATCGGATCGGGCTTTACCCAGAAATCTGGTGGTCCCAACTCCTTGAACTACATGGTTGTGACAGACCGCGCGTTGCCATCATTTCCACCCGTATTTTGTACACGAGTCTCTCTCGTCTGATTTTACATGAACTTCAAAAAGCTCCTAAACATTCCATCATTCATCGTTTTCTCGGTAGTGTTGTTTACAGGAGGAATATTGCCTTCCTGTTGCACGTTCTCCTGGTTTGTGACTAAAGGTTGTTCCACAGTCTCATACACTCCATTGTTAACGTTCTCAGCAGACATTTTTAAATACTGCCATAAAACAAGGGTTAATTAAACAAATTAACATATCACATAATATCCCTATATTATGACCGACCAACAAATAAGCTTAGATAGGACACACTAGCGAAGGATTTACTCATCTCTCCCCTCCTAGTTCTATTTCCCGATCTCCACCAGAGACCATATCCCTATGTTTGATACCAACTGTGATGCCCCTAAAATAGGTATACAACACCATTCTCGAAGTCGCCAAATACATGGTATAAAAAGCAAACTACAACTTCAATAATACAATTGTCGTGAAAAATACGACAACACATACTGTAAGTTTAAATACAAATATTGTCTTCTAGACAATATCCACTCTCAAATAAGTCTTTATTACAATTATTCATACACAATTTTACAGAAATAGTGAGGACTGCAAAAACATCCTTCTAGAACCATCACTCCATACCCCGACTAGATCATGCTATGTTCTCACCTCCTGAGAAGAAAAATAGAACAACAAGGAAAAGGGTGAGCTCAACTAGCCCAGTAAAGAATATTATGACTAAGATAATATACAACAAATTATCATTAGTCCTCAACAGGAAAAAATCTGATAGCATATAATAGACAACAAGTTTTAGATCAATATTCTGCAGCGAAAACAGTAATCCATTAGAAGAGTCAAGTAGAGAATGAGTTCTACTATCTTCTAAGATGGTTGATTTTATTAAGAATATCTTTGGCCCGTAGTGCAAAGATGTACAGGTGTTGAGATGAACATGACCGACTGATGAATATCTTTGGCCTGTAGTGCAAAGATGTACAGGTGTTGAGATAAATATGACCGACTGATGAATATCTTTGGCCTGTAGTGCAAAGATGAATATTTGATTCAAGATGAATATTTATTTATGTTACAGGGATAAAATATTGATGATGGACTTTTAAATTCATAGATGTTAGTAGATTTCATTCTCTACTTAACTCTTCTAATGAATTGTTATTTCCGCTGCGAATATTGATCTGAAAATTGTTGTCTATTGTATTCTATCAGATTTTTCCCTGTTGAAGACTAAAGATAATTTGTTGTACATTATCTTAGTCATAATATTCTTTATTGGGCTAGTTGAGCTCACCCTTTTCCTTTTTGGTCCATTTTTCTTCTCAGGAGGCGAGAATATACCGAGAACTAGTCGGGGTGTGGAGTGATGGTTCAAGATAGTTGTTTTAGTAGTCCTCACTATTCTGTAAAATAGTGTATCAATAATTGTAATGTGGACTTTATTTAGGTATGGATATTGTCTAGAAGATAATATTTGTATTTAAACTCACAGTACATATGTTGTCGTATTTTGCATGACAAATGTATTAATAAAGTTGTAGTTGTTTCTGTACCATGTATTTGGAGACTCAAAATGGGTTGGATGGAATGGGCCTATTTGGGGGCGACACAGTTGGTATCAGAGCTTAGGGATATGATCTCTGGCAGAGATCGGGGAATAGAACTAGGAGGGGAGAGACGAGTAAATCCTTCGCTAGTGTGTCCTACCTAAGCTTATTTGTTGGTTGGTCAGTATATATGGATATTATGTGATATGTTGATTTCTTTAATTAACCCTTGTTTTATGGCAGTATTTGAGAATGTCGACTGAGAATGTTAACAGTGGAGTAAATGAGACCGTGGAGACGCCTGTAGTCACCAATGAGGAGAACTTGCAGCAGGCTGGCAATGTTCCTCCTGTGAACAACGCCACTGAGTAGATGATGAATGACGGGATGTTTAGAAGCTTTTTGAAGTTCATGCAAAATCAGACGAGGGAGACTCGTGTTCAAAATACAGGTGGAAATGAAAGCAACGCACAGTTTGTCACAGCCAAGCAGTTCAAAGAGTTGGGACCACCAGAATTTTGGGGAAAGCCGGATCCGATTAAGGCGGAGACGTGGGTTAAACAAATTACCAAGATATTCGATGTCTTGGGAAGCACGGAGGAACAGAAGGTTCAATTTGCCACTTTTATGTTCCGTAATGAGGCTGATTACTGGTGGGAATTTGTGAAGTGTACCCATCCAGCCGCACTCAGCATGTCTTGGGAGACGTTTTAGAAACTGTTCAAAGACAAGTACTTTCCTGAAAGTATTCGTCATATGAAGGAAGTGGAGTTCATTAGACTGGAACAAAACAACATGACGGTGTCCCAAAGACGAGGTAAGTTTGCGAGTTATCCAAAGTTTGCACCTCATTTGGTGGAGAATGAGGAACGTATGACGCGGATGTTTCTGAGAGGTTTAAAACCTGGCATACGTCAGTATCTCATTTCTCATAAATTTTCTTTCTATTCAGATGTTGTCAACAGGGCTCAATTATTAGAGCGAGATAAAGAGTACGTTCAACCGAGGGACCATAACCAGGATCATACTAGTGACAGCAGTCATCAGAACAACGATAACCAGCGGAGAAAGAAGAATACGGACAAAGGCGGTAACCACTCTCGTGGTAATCATGGTCATGAGAATAGAAGAAGCGAGTCGGGAAGAGATTTTAAAAAGAGGAGATTCAACAACTACTATATGAAGACGTCAGCACCAACAGCAACTGGTTCTAAGGGAGGAGAACGACCGCCGATTAGATGCTACAAATGCGAAGAGGGGGCACATATCAGCCCAAACTGCCCATAATAATTCAAGGTATGTTATAATTATGGAAAGGAAGGACATATCGCTCGAGATTGTACGGTAGCGAAACCAAGTCCAGTGGGGATGGTGACTCAAACGGATGTCCCAGAAAAGTCAAAGTCAATGGTTCCTAGAAGAGCGTTTGTCGTGACCGGTCAAAATGCGAGGAACCCATAAGAAGTTAGCACAGGTTAGTTAATTATAAATTCTTGTGAAGTTTATACCTTATTAGATACCGGTTCTACCCATCCTTTTATCTCTCTTGCTCGCGTTCAATGTTTAAACTTGACTCCGAAAAAATTAGACTTTGACCTATCTGTGGAAACTCCGTTAGGAGAAACTTTCGTTACATCCACTATTTATAAATCTTGTTTGATCCAAGTTGGCACCATCACATTACCTGTTGATCTTATCTCTTTAAAGATACTTGCTTTTGATGAGATTTTAGGAATTGATTGGTTAACTACTCATCATGCCAAAATTGATTGCTTTCGTAAGGTTGTTAGTTTTCATATTCCTAAGCAACCTGTTATTCGAATTCAAGCAACCAAACCATTTAAGTCAAACTCTTTCATATCAAGCCATAAAGCCATTCGTTTATTGAAAAATGGATGTCAAGCTTTTTAGCCATGTCATGGACTTGAACAAAAATACGTCAGATTTGAATGATATTTCTATTGTTAGTGAATTTCCTGACGTATTTCCTGAAGAATTTCTTGGCCTACTCCCAGAGCGTGATATTGAATTTGTATCGACTTTAAATCTGGTACAAAACCCATTTCTAAAATCTCATATTGAATGGCTCCTATTGAACTTCAGGAGTTAAAAACCCAAGTGTAGAAGTTGATACCCGAGCCTCTAACTGGTGACTTCCTTTGTGGAATGCACCGAAGCCAGACTCTCCGTAGGGGACGCCATATTCGTGCGGTAGTAAACTGATAGGTGCCATTGTGACGTGCTATCCAAGATTGAGATACGAGTCACAGTTGAGAGCAACCTAAGTCAGTAATCGAAATACGTAGCTTTCTAGGCTTAGTTGGTTATTATCGGAGATTCGTGAAAAGATTTTCTCAAATCGCTACTCCATTAACTCAGTTGACTCGTAGAGATACAAAATTTGAATGGAGTAAGGAATGTGGGAAGAGCTTCGAAGAACTCAAGAGGAGACTCATTTCGACACATGTTCTGACCATACCATCCTGGAAAAGCGAACGTGGTAGCCGACGTGTTGAGTAGAAGATCGATATCTGATGCACGAGTACGATATTGTCAAAGACTCATTTCGTATAACTTACAAATAATAGAGATGGAGATGAAAACTCTAGGTACCCACGTGATGATATACGAGTATAATCGATTTTAATCGATAAAGTTAAAGCTGTTCAAGCTACACACCGGAGCTGATGAATTTGAAGAAGGAGGTGCAAGAAGTTGTTATTTCAAAAGCGAGAATCGGTGATGTGAGGAAAGCTCAAACCTTCGATTTATTAATCCATTTGAAATTCTCGATCGAATAGGAACTGTGGCCTATAGACTCGTTTTACCGCCAAGTATGTCGCGTGTTTATAACGTTTTTTACGTACCGATGTTACGTAAATATATGGACAACCTGAACCACGTTATTGAGTTAGAACTGGACGAGATAGCCAAAGACTTAACGTACGAGGAGGTACCTGTCAAGATTTTGGATAGGAAGGAGCATGTCTTACGTACAAAAGTCATACAACAAGTCAAAGTTTTGTGGAGGAACCATGCTATTGAAGAAATGACCTGGGAGTAGCGAGGTATCCTCACCTTTTTGAAACACTAGGTACGTACGTCAATTTCGAGGAAAAAATTTCATAAGGAGGGGAGGTTGTAAGACCCCAAATTATTATTAATGAAAATTAATTTCCTCTATTTATTATGTTGAAATAGTAAGGGTTGATTTGATTAATGTGGTGAGTTATGGGCAAAAGGCGTAATTATTTCAAACAAGCAAGTGGTTTTAAAATATTCATTTTATCAGAGAATATTCGTTTGGTCGTAGAATATTCTTACTGTCGGGAATATTAAATGCGACCGGTAGCAAACCTTGTGTGGGCCCCATAATGTAAAGCGATTGGAGGAAGAAAACGACAAGAATAAGTTGTTTATAAATAATCTAGCAGTAGTTATTTACAATTATCTTGTTAGAATGCGGTGGTTAAAAAACACAAAGTATTACCTGGTATTGCACTAATTATTGATTCTTACGTAAGAAGGCACTACTCAATAATTGTTACAATAATTATTGTTCAAGATTTTATTTTATTGATTCAATAAGCTGCAGACGTTGATATTTTATATTCTTTGTTGTTTCAATAATTGTCACTACAGTATTTTTCATTATCGAGACAATAATTCATATTATCTAAATAATATTATTAAATAACATTATTGGCAATATCAAGAAAGTTCTGTCTAAGGAGAGGTTTGGTAATCTAATTGCGCGCCAGTAAGGAGAAATCCTTATTGGAATGCCCCTCTTTCGGGAACCGCTCAGTTTGTCACAAGATTGTGATTACGTAATATTATTTGTGAATAATTAATTATTGATTTATATGATGAGGAAAATATTAATTTTATGTGGCTATAGATGGAGAAAATTTTTAATGTGACAATTGTTGAAAATTAATATTTTATCTTTTTCTGATAAAATAATTCATTTAAATATATTATTTTAATAATATAATAATGGTGATATTTTTACAATGAATGTGGGATTTATGAATATATGAGGAGGAAGAGTATTTTTGTGGCATTAAATGATTAACACATGTTTTGTGTGTCGGTGGACCCCATTTCTTGAATGAAATTTGATTATAGCCTGTAAAATCGCCCGTTTGTGGATTTCGGTCAATTTCTGTTTGGAATTTAGAAAAACTTTCTTCTGCAAAGTTGTAGAGAATGAAATTTCCTATGGAAAAGGCATGTGGTTCAAATTTTTCTGACAAAAGGGCTATTTATTGTGAATTATTGAAGTTCCGAAGTTCCGAAATAATTGATTTTTGGAAGTTTTAATTATTTTTTTTAAAGAAAAACGTTTTTTACATTTTGTGGCCTCATTAAACATGTGATAAGTTGGTAAATTCAGATGTCTAGAGGTGGGCTAAGGAAAAATATATAAATATATTATTATTTTATTAAATTTTCTGCTTTGGTGTTCTAAGCATTTTCCTATAAATAGGGTGCTTAGGTTAGAATTGAAAATCACACCAGAAACTGAAGTTTTCTCTCTATTTCTCTCTCGATATATTGAGCATATTCTTGTGAGTATTTTGATACCTTGAGTGTTGCTATACAGTGCAAGTTTCCTTCAGCACTATATCTAGTATTCCCGTCAAGAGTACCGTCTTTTCGAGGTAAGGGATATTATTTTTTAAAAAATGATATTATTTCTTTCAATATCATTATACCGGAATATTGGTAAGATTTTTCTTGTAAAATTCTGATCTTTTTATGTCAGAGTTACTATTCATGAGTTATTATTCACGAGTACTATTCACGAAGCATAATAATTTTTCTTGTGAAATTCTTGTCTTTTTAGTGTATAAAGGTTCTTATTCACGATACTCAAGACTATTCACGATATCTGAACTATTCATGAATACTATGACTATTCACGTAAAAATTAAATTTTCATTTTGTCCAAGATATCTATTATGGATACTAGCTTTGATTGTATCCATGTTTTGATCATTCTTGAATTTTACTTCACTATGATTATTTATGAAGTATTTTTGAACTCGGTTAAGTTAAAGTACTAAACCTTAATATTTGTTCTTTTATTTCAATGAATTCGCTTTTACGTAAAATATTTTTCATCATCCCTACCCTAAATGATGACATGTTGTTGAATATCTTTGGCACATGTAATGCAAAGATGGTTGATTTTATTATGAATATCTTTGGCCCGTAGTGCAAAGATGTACACGTGTTGAGATGAACATATCGATCGATGAATATCTTTGGCTGTGAGTGCAAAGATGAATATTTGATTCAAGATGAATATTGATTTATGTTCTGTGGATAAAATATTGATGATGGACTTTTAAATTCATAGATGTTAGTAGATTTCATTCTCTACTTAACTCTTCTAATGAATTGTTATTTCTGCTGCGAATATTGATCCAAAACTTGTCATTCGTTGTATTCTATCGATTTTTCCTCGTTGAAGACTAACGATAATTTGTTGTACATTATCTTAGTCATAATATTCTTTACTGGGCTAGTTGAGCTCACCCTTTTCCTTTTTGTTCCATATTTCTTCTCAAGAGGCGAGAATATAGCGGGAACTAGTCGGGGTGTGGAGTAATTGTTCATGATAGTTGTTTTAGTAGTCCTCACTATTCTGTAAAATAGTGTATCAATAATTGTAATGAGGACTTTATTTAGGTATGGATATTGTCTAGAAGACAATATTTGTATTTAAACTCACAGTACATATGTTCTCGTATTTTGCACGACAAATGTATTAACAAAGTCAGTAGTTGTTTGCTGCACCATGTTTTTGACAACTCAAAATGGGTTGGATGGAATGGACCTATTTTGGGGGCGTCACATGTCCCTCCTCTCCGCATTTGTAGCATCTAACTGTCAGCCGTTCTCCTCCCCTAGAATTTGTTGCTAGTCTTTGTCTTTCTGTCACGCCAACGCCTTCCGTCATCGTTAAATCTCCTCTTTCTAAAATTTCCACTTGACTCACCTCTCCTATTATCATGGCCACGATTACCACCCGAGTGGTTACCGCCTTTGTCCATATTTTTCCTCCTCATTTGGTTATCATCGCTCCGATGATCACTGGCCATCCTTAGGATGACCACAGTTGTGGTCTCTCGGTTGAGTATACTCATTATCTCGCTCTAATAATTGAGCCACATTGACAACATCATCCGAATACTGAGAAAATTTATGAGAGATAAGGTATTCGACGAATCTCGTGTTTTAGACCTCTCGTAAACATACGCGTCATATGTTCCTCATTCTCTAGCAAATGAGGTGCAAACTCGATAACTCCGCGAACTTCGCCTCATCGAGACACCGCCATGTTGTTTCTGCTTCGATCTAATAAACTCTACCTCCTTCATATGATGAATACTTTCAGGAAAGCACTTGTCATTGAACAGTTTCTGAAATCTTTCCTAAGACATGTTGAGTGCGGCTGGCTGGGTACACTTCACAGATTCCCACCAGTAATCCGCCTCACCACGGAACATAAAGGTGGCGAATGGAACCTTCTGTTTCTCCATGCATCCCAAGACATCGAATATCTTGATAATTTGATTGACCCATGTTTCCGCCTTAATCGGATCGGGCTTTACCCAAAAATCTGGTGGTCCCAACTCCTTGAACTGCTTGGTTGTGACAGACCGCACGTTGCCATCATTTCCACCCGTATTTTGTACACGAGTCTCTCTCGTCTGATTTTGCATGAACTTCAAAAAGCTCCTAAACATTCCATCATTCATCGTTTTCTCGGTAGTGTTGTTTACAGGAGGAATATTGCCTTCATGTTGCACGTTCTCCTGGTTTGTGACTAAAGGTTGTTCCACAGTCTCAAACACTCCATTGTTAACGTTCTCAGCAGACATTTTTAAATACTGCCATAAATCAAGGGTTAATTAAACAAATTAACATATCACATAATATCCCTATATTATGACATACCAACAAATAAGCTTAGATAGGACACACTAGCGAAGGATTTACTCATCTCTCCCCTCCTAGTTCTATTTCCCGATCTCCACCAGAGACCATATCCCTATGTTTTGATACCAACTGTGATGCCCCTAAAATAGGTATACAACACCCATTCTGAGTCGCCAAATACATGGTATTAAAAGCAAACTACAACTTCAATAATACAATTGTCGTGAAAAATACAACAACACATACTGTAAGTTTAAATACAAATATTGTCTTCTAGACAATATCCACTCTCAAATAAGTCTTCATTACAATTATTCATACGCAATTTTACAGAAATAGTGAGGACTGCTAAAACATCCTTCTAGAACCATCACTCCATACCCCGACTAGATCATGCTATGTTCTCACCTCCTGAGAAGAAAAATAGAACAACAAGGAAAAGGGTGAGCTCAACTAGCCCAGTAAAGAATATTATGACTAAGATAATATACAACAAATTATCATTAGTCCTCAACAGGAAAAATCTGATAGCATATATAATGACAACAAGTTTTAGATCAATATTCGCAATGTAAAATAAAGAATCCATTAGAAGAGTCAAGTAGAGAATGAGTTCTACTATCTTCTAAGATTTAAAAGTCCATCATCAATATTTTATCCCTGTAACAACAATCAATATACATCTTTAATCAAATATTCATCTTTGCACTATAGGCCAAAGATATTCATATCTATCACCAGTTGGTCATGTTCATCTCAACACCTGTTCATCTTTGCACTACGGGCCAAAGATATTCATCAGTTAATCATTCATCTTTGCACTACAGGCCAAAGATATTCAGTAATATCATCATTTAGGACTGAGGATGATGAAAAATATTTTAAAGAAAATGAATCCAGTGAGACAGAAGGATAAATATTAGGGATTCGTATTACAGTTTATCCAAGATCAATAATACTCCATATTAACCAATTTTGAAGCAGAATTCAAAAATAAAGATCAAAACATGGATACAATCAAAGATGTTAGCCATAAAAGACATCTTGGACAAAAAGAAAATTTTCATTTTTTGATGAATAGTGTCGTATTCGTGAATAGTGCCGTATTCGTGAATAGTGTCGTATACATGAATAGTAACCCTGACACAAAAAGTAGAAATTCCACAAAACAATATCTCAGCATAATGATATTGAAGAAAATAATATCATTTAAGAAGAAAATAACATCCCTTACCTCAAAGAAACAGTACTTCGGAATGAAAGGTCGAATGTGATGCTGAATGAAACTTGTACTGAATAGCAACTCTTAAAGTATCTAAATACTCACAAAATACGCTCGATAATATAGAGAGAAAAAGAGAGAAAACTTGTTTCTGGTGTGATTTTCAATTCTAACTTTGCCCTCTATTTATAGGAAAATGTTAGCACGCCGAAGCAGACTTGACCTGCTACCTGATGGCTTAACCTGCTACTATTACCACCCATCACATTTGAAATTCAATTGAGCACATTTCTCACCAACCAATTCTAGAATTTTCCAAAATGTTTTATCATTTAAACAATAATCAGACATTTTAATAATTCATAGAAAATAGCCCGTTTATCAAAAAAATACAAATTTTATGTCCATTTCACACGAAATTGAATTCTCTACAACTTTGCAGAAGAAGGTTTTTCCCAATTCCAAACCAAAAATATCCGAAATCCACAAACGGATGATTTTAAACACCGTTTCAACACCTTTTAAAATTCATAATAAATCATGCATTAATTTTTAATGGTTCAAAATTTGTGGACATATACTCAACTCATATATGTATAACATATCCAAAAATTACAACGATCCAATGGTCGGATTAAAATTATAACTCACGCAATAAAGCTTTAAGAACACCGATTTGAGTTTTTAATACCTCCAATCCGACAAAATACTGATAAAACACCTCAATATTAATTCCTTCATTTATAACCACATAAATAAATCCATCATTTATATTCGCATCAAATAAATATTTTCTTATCACATAAATCAATAATTAATTATTCATAAATAATATTACAGAATCACAATTATGACAACCAGGCCGTTCCCAAGAAAGAGGGGGCTTTCAATAAGGATTTCTCCTCATCGGGCGCTTGCAATTAGATGATTCAAACCTCTCCTCGATGTAACTTTCTAGACATTTCCAATAATGTTATCTAATAATATTATTCAAATAATATGAATTATTGATTCGAATATGGGAAATATCGTAAAGTTGACAATTATTGAAACAACAATAATATAAAATATCAACGCAACAATTATTGAATCATTAAAATAAAATATTGAGCAAAGAATTACTATAACAATTATTGAGTAGTGCCTTTTACGTAAGAATCAATAATTCAACAATATTTATTCAATCTGGTGTGCTATCGTCGCAACCACTAGTATTACATCGTATTTTAACCACCGTGTAATCCAATGTTGTTAATCTGTGTAATAATTACGTTGTTATTTATAAAAACTCATACTTTGTCATTTTTCTCATCCGATAGTTATTATGTTATGGGGCCCACAAATGACTGCGCCGTCGTACGGATATTCCCAACAAAAAGAATATTCCCCGACCAAACGAATATTCCCCGACAAAAGGAATATTTTATAACCACTTGCTTATTTTGCAAAATTTGCACATTTCACCCATAACCAAAGTATTATAACAATTTAACACCTTATTATTTCAAAATACTAATTAGAGAAAAATTCAATTTTATTTATAAAAAGTTGGGGTCTTACAACATGCATTAATACATCACAGTAAAAAATCTATAAGTGTAGTATAATTACCAAGATTATTTTACTTCTCTACTTTTACTCATTTGTCCTCAGATAGGATAAGAAATAACAGTAAAAGGTGCCAATTTGACTATGTCAAAAGTCAAATTTTTTCACATCATTATGTTCAGCATGGTTTAATACTAATATTTGCTATGTTGAATATTTTTTATCAAGTCATATCAGCATTCATATTCACTACTATGTGTCTAAATGCATCTCATGTGGTAAGTCATTTTCCAATGGATAGAAACTGGAAAAAATACATGCATATGTTACCAGGACAGTGAAAAACGCTTGTACGGTGGTAGAATATGCAGAAAGTTGCTCGAACTCAGCAGATCTGAAGAAAAGCTCTCAGATTTCCTTCGCCGCGCAGCTTGAAAATGACTTATGAAAGCAACCTTTGGGCTTTACATAGTTGAGTTAGCTAGTCAGTCCAGTCCACTGCAAGGCCGCAGTATAAGTGTACTGCGGCACTTTCATCGTGGGTCCCACGCCTCCGGCTCATTCCAGTTAGAGTTGCAAAGGAGGTCTTGCAAGCTAAAAAGACCAAATCAGGAATAAAAATGCTACGTGATTGAGCGGTATAGCATGGAATGAAATGCTAATGTATCCCCGGCGGGGGTTACAACGCCAAAGTCAATGAAATGCTAACGTATCCCCGGCGGGGGTCACAACGCAAATCTTTCAAGCATTCACATATCCCCGGAGGGGGTCACAGTGCATTCGCTACCATTGATACACACATCAATGAGGGTAAAGCAACCTTGATGTTATATCGACCGATGGCAAGTAAACCTTTCGGAGCAAACATTTACGTATCCCCGGCGGGGGTTACAACGCAATGCAACCATTGAAACACACATCAATGAAGGTCAAGCAGCCTTGACAATACACCCAACAAGGATTTGTCCGGTGATACACACATCAACGAAAGTCGCAAAATACGACAAAGGCGCATAAATAAGCGAGAATCTCCAACAGAATGAGGGAATATGTTATACACATCCTTAAACAGACAAAGCTTTCTCCTCACAGATCTCTTGTACATGAGAGGCACATCTGCAGAATGAAGCCAGGGTCTAGGATTCGAGACTTTGGTGATAACCCCAACATCAACATCCTTGGAAACTTGGATCACATGTCCAAGCCATCAATGATTGTCAGCCCGGCAGGATTTGAAGGGAGCCAACAATCGTTCATCATGCATCATACATTTGCATCATGTTGCTGCATATAGCATCCTATTTATCTTGCTTGCATTTTAAGAGTTTAGGATTCTTTATCCTATCCATGTTTTGCATTGCATGAATATGATAAAGAGGGGCATTTGTAGACACTCGAAATTTTCTGCACGCCTATTACTAACATTGCAGGAGGGCAGATTCATCTTTCAGAGATAACCCTGGAAGACAGCTCACATCCATTTTGGATACTACCGGAAGTTCAGCTCCAACCCGGAACACAAATCGAGAACGTCATCTCAAACCCTGAAACACAAATCAGGAACATCAGTTCCAACCCAGAACACACACCGGGAGTGTCATTTCCAACCTCGGAGATAACCTCGAGG